>OX421979.1:60196656-60796656 GCA_949128135.1 Parasteatoda lunata | reverse complement strand
ACTTTTTCAATTCGCTTAAAAAGTTCTCGAACTATAGCGAAATACGCAAAAAGTATAATTATACCATATTTCCCAGATTGCTCTTAACCGCTATATTTTGGGGGTCAGAAATCCTAATCCATCGAAAAAAAGGTATGTTTATTCAGAGAAAGTACGTTCTTTTGTTTGATTTCGTATCATAAAATATAGTCTGCACTAATTAATTAGAGTATTTGAGGTCATCCTTTCGAACCATTAAGTAAAGGTCCTAAAACACGAAGATCCAATCATTGCAGCAAAAGTTATTCAGGGGGGTCCGTTTTTATTTTGTGCACTGTACATGTTAATTACATTTTTAAATTATGTGCACAATTTAAAGTAATTGGATACCTGCAAGTGACGTCATCGAAAATAAATCGGAGCATTTGTCGATTCACAAGCCTATCAGGTTCGACACTAACACGCGTGACGTCGCTTACAGGTATCCAATTAAATCTGGTTTAAGTCTCATGGTTAGGCATAATCACTAAAGCTATCCAAACGTATATTGAACAAGTACATTTAATTTATGCAAGTACTGAATAGTATTGTATAGTACTTAAATAGTACTGAAAATAAAAATTATTTACAAATTTTGTAAGTGTTCGTCCTCCTACGCGATCTCTCGCTTCCAGAAGAATAACATTGACTCCTGATTCCTTTAACCATTTAGCAGCACTTAAACCTAAAAGTAAAAGAAGAATTTTACCTAATTTTTAAGAAACAGAATGTACAAAAAGAAGTTTCTAATTTTAGTTTATAAGTTACAGTAAAAAAATAATAATTTTTGTTTTTGTATGATAAATTTAACTGTAATAAATAACGATTTACCGAAAATTCTGGTTTTTAAAATTATAGTTCTTACTACACATTTCGTAAAAAAATACCAAACTGAAAAGTAAATTTAAGCAAATTAATGTTTTTATGCCATGCTCTAAGGCAGTGTTTCCCAAAGTGTGGTACACGTACCCCCAGGGGTACGGGAACAGTTTAGCGGGGGTACGCCTTCTTATGCAAAATAACTTGGAACAAACGAAAATTTCAAAAAATTTTATTTCAAAACAAAGCTAGCCATGAAAATTTACGACTACGTATTTTTCTATTGACTATTTTTTGCAGAGTTAACAGTTAATATAATTAGTAGTGTCAACAACCAGTTGTGATTTTTAACTTTTGTGCAATTGTTTATAGTAAAAAATACATTCATTTTTTTACTAGTGGTACATAGCGTTACGAAAAATTTAGAAAGGGTACACTAAAGTCATAAGTTTGGGAAACACTGCTCTAAGGTATCATGCTATATTACCAAACTTTACGACATTTACAAAATTTTATCACTCATTAAAAGAAAAAATTATTGTCAATTTTTCTAAAAACATTACTGAAGCACTTAGGCAGAAATGCTTTAGAACTTTTTGGAGATCCCATAAACACGGTAAATTTTATCATATTCTGGTAATTTTGACCATACTTTTTCTCCTGCCTTTTTCAATTGAAGTTAGTCCAGATTTCAATATCGTTTCTCTTTTTTCGTATTTGTGCTTGAAGGCGTGTTTGAAGGCGTAAATATGCTTTTGCTCGCATCTGTGCCCTCAACTGTATAAACTTTTTTGACTTGATTTTTGACAAGATTCTAAAAATATATATTAAAGGTGATGACTTTTGAACACCCTAAAAAAATTCTGATTATTATCGCATAATGATTGGCTAATAAATTAATATTTTTTCACTGAAATTAATATTAGCGTTAATAAAAGAAAAGCCACATGGCATGCGATATTATTAAATGAATAACTTTAATTATCACGATAATAGATGAGAAAAACTAAAATAAAATTATATCAGTAATTGTTCATTGTTCTATAAAAAAACAATAACAAAATATTCTGCAATCTATAGAACCAATTATCAGTCAAAGAGAATTTGTAATCTAATCAGTTCATCTCTTTTAATGAAACCTTTACTCAATGTTGTACCATGATCTTACTTTGCTTTCAAGGTCAAACTAAAAATAGTTTTTACAAGATATGAATTATTTTTATTTCCGGAAAAAGAAATTACATTTGCGGTTATAGTTCCTACCATCATTTAGTGCTTATTGAAATAAACGTTTCCGGTTTAATGTTAGTCTGACATTTCATTATTTTACTTCCTTAAGCGATTCAGACGGAAAACATAATTGTCTAGTGTTATTTAGAACTGTTCTATTTTCCTAAAATCAAATTTTTGTTTTGTTTACTTTTTTCACAAATAATACAAATATCTAGGGAAAAAAAAGTAAAATTTAGGCAAATATTTCACAAAATTAAAATGTTTTTTTTTTTTTTTTTAGAAAAGAAAATAAATAAATAATAAATCTAAATTTTTTAAATTATTTACTTTTATTTAAAAATTTATTTAACTTATATAATGAGGCAAAAGAAGAACACATTTAGTAAGTGTCAACTAATTTCTTCAATTTCGACAATTATCAGCAAAAAATTTATGAAAGTTACAACACACTTCAAAACATTTTTTTTTTTTTAATCATTATTCCGAAACCAGACAAATTTCAATCACCTTTCAATTATTAGCTCCCTTCCTGTAGGGATGAATTTTCAATTTATTTATATTGATGGATTTTCAATTTATATTATTGAATTCATACCTGCGGGTTGATCCTAGAATGGCCCACCCTGTGGCGATTTAGTAATATATATTTTTATTTTATCCTTCTAATAGTAATATTATTCATTTTATCGTATTTATCCTTCTAATATTATTTAAACTTCCAAATTACTACTGTAGATGGCGCTTAAGAAAGTGTAGTACTTCGTAGCATTTTTTCAGATAAAGTTATAGTATTTTTTAATTTCAAAGTCTGGCAACCTTGTCCGGAAGATATTTCGGGAAAATTATTTTGAACATCCGATCTTACCACGATCACACCTCAAAAATTCTTAAACCTGAATGGTTATTTGATATGCATACCTACGCGAAAGTTGGATTTCGTTAGAAAAGAGGTAAAAGGATTTATTTTTTCGCCATATATGCTTCTGATTTCTTGCTGTTTGAATCATCGTTATTATTTCATTTTTTAACCGTTATTTCATTTATTACCGTTATTATTTCATTTTTTAATTTTTTTTGTGCCGTACCGGTTGAAAATGGCGAGCGAATGGACGATTAATAATGTAATAATTTAAATATTTTTTTAATAATCCAAAAGCAACATTGATCCCAGTAATAATCGAAAATTTAGCGAAATTTAAAAAAGTCGCCAAGAAGTGGGCTATTCTAGGATTTTACCATACCTGCTTTTTCCCCTAGGTAGGCACAACAGACAAAACTTATTTTTGTTTTCAGGATTTAGAAGCAGTTTTTTTCGCCCGGAGGTAGCTACGAATTTTACACCTAAAATAAATTCAATAAAATTTTCAATGAAAGGAATACCGAACAAGGGCTCTTTACCTACAGAATAGCGAAATGTAAAGAATACTGGCATTTGGATATTTACCATAAAAAAATAACAATTTAAGTAGTAAAAAACAAGTGTTTGCCGGGCAATGCCTCATACATTTCAGCCGGGATATTTTCCTAGTTTATCCGGTTATCAGTAATAATAACCAAGTCTTTTGATAAATGTAACAAAAATTGCTCCTTGAATCCATTGTCCTATATTCTCTACAATAATATTTTGTTTTAAAGTTAAGAGCTAAGAGCACGGTATTCTATGCAGACATTTTTCCGAATCTATTGTTTAAATCCTAACTACCGTTATCGCGATAGATTATTTTCCACTTCCAGTTCTAGCCACTTCTATTTAAGAGAAGTAAATAAATGTATAAATCGAAACCTATCCAGGCAGCTTAAAGAATGAGAATACTTCGCCTACCAAAGAAATTGAAGATCCACTTCCGTATTGAGTAAAACTACAATTAAAGGGCCGGTCTAGAAATAGTGCCGGTTTCTTAAAATTGCATTTCACTATTAAAAGTTTTTACTGCAATATTTATTCATCATCCCTTTTTTAGTATATATTATTTTTTTAGTTATATTTCAATAGTGTTTTTAATTATTACATTTTTGATTTTATTTAATTCCCCATCCTTAAGAATGAAAACAGTGTTTCTGTATTATATATACAATCCTATAATATTTTTTTTTCTTATGTTTGTTAAACTGTATCTACTTCATTTATATACAGCTAAAGTAATGAATAAAAGATTCTAAAACGATATTAGGAAGTACTTTTTCGCACAATTACAAAATCTTTTTTATCGAATAAGCCTTCAATGATCTTTTAATTTTTCGAAGCTACCAAAAATCATAAAAGTTTTTTAAAAAAAAAAAAAATATCAAAATTGTAAATGAAGTTGCAATGGTAACCAAGAAAAGTGATTCGATTTAAATGTTATGCCAATAGTTGGAAATTGAATCAGTGAAATCCAATGTGTGTTAATAAAAATTTTAGAATTTTTCTTAATACCTTTTAATTTACAAGTTTATCATCATGAGACCAAAAGTTAGTGTAGCCATCGAGAGACTTATAAGTATTAGAGTACGTATCAGTATCGTTTTTACCTAACCAAAACCACGAATCTTCTAATTCAAAAACTGCAGATTCGATAATGTCATGTAACAAGTGTAGCTATATCGTTATTACTACAACAAAACCACGAATGTGTCACTTTGGCAATTGGCAGATGCGTTCTTTTGGCGTATTGCCAACGAAATGCTCCAGATTTCGACTGATTACCATATACTTACTGGTATATTGTATCAGTGGGGATTTTCTTCGCGTTTATACTGTAGAAATATGTTGTTTCCGGCTTATTTCATAACATATATATTGCCTGCTTAAATTAATTATTATACCTTCTAAATAGACAAGTCCAACTATAAATTGTATTAAGATCTTGAAATTCCAGTTATTCAATAAAAGGTTATTAATAATTTGTTTTGCGCAATTTACATTTAAAAAAATATTTATATTATGCCATGTAATTATATCATGTATAATTCTAGCATAAATTGTTTTGGGGGGAGTCCGGTCTGTGCCTATTTTCTTCCAGTCTTCCTCAACTTTCGCTTCGCATTCATAATGAAGCTGATAAATTAAATCGGTGCTTTTCCCTTACTCCAGTGGAAGTAAATTCAGCTTTTTTCTTCACTTACTTATTTATTTTCCTTTAAAAAAAAATGACCACCACCGAAAAAAACAAAACAAAAATTAAATATCAGCTGAATTTACTTGCGTTCGAGGACTAATCTTTTTTTATAAGAATTTTTTAGCCTAAAATCTTTTTATTACTTTATTATTCAAAACGCAAACAATGGCTGCCGGCAAAATGGAAAAGTACACAAAACATGAAACCATTTCTCCATCGAAGAAAAAAAATACTCTGTGAGAAAATTGAAACTGTTTTGATATAAAAATCAATAAAATGTTTTAGTTGAGCGCTGCTGATCATTGAAAATGCTGTTTAATAATATTCCATGCTAGAGTGTTGAATTTGATAACACTTGGAATGAGAACTGTAATTTAGAGCTTTTAATGTATATAAAATTTTCCATTTTCAACTCTTTTTATGGAATTTTCTTATAATTAGAAAATCTCAGTTTTAAATCATTTTCATGTTTCTTGCAAGAACATAAAAAATCCCAAAAATAAGAGATACACCCTATTTATAACCGTCGTTGAACAGCCGACCCAATTTTGGGTTTACGACTACTAATGTTAAACTCCGAAGCCTTGTAGTTTTGAACCAATCCAGAAGACAAAGAAACTCCTGGATCAGTAACTCCAGAGGTATTGATTTGTTATAGGAACATGGACGACTTTGAGACTCGACAGATTTAACGTGCATCAGTCGCCATTTACCATACGGGAAGTTTCTGGCCTGCGGGGATCGAACCCACGAACTCTTGGACATGAGATGCAGTAAGTTTCTACAAACACTATATAGTCAATGTCCTAAAACTTCTTCTCGCCTTAGCTGTTTACAACACTGAAGCATCGTAGTTCCGCATTAAATGAATATGTCTGTGTATGCGCAGATTCCATAATATTTTATTTGTCAAAAAACTTTGTTCGGTGCTTCCCAGTTGGTGATTATTCTGCATTTGCTTACTTGTCCAAAATGACGAAAAACGTTTCTCGCTATGGCTGTTTAGAATGTGAAAGTACCAAAAGTCTGCAAAACAATATTTAGAATCAATAACCGTATTATGGATGCTTCATTTATTCTTGGTATCTGGACCTATACGTACGCAGTGGCGTGTTTCTCACGGAGCTGCCAATGTGCCAAAAACCGTTTCTCTCGCCACAGCTGTTTTAAACACGAAAATATCAAATGTCCACGTGAAAATAATTAAAGTTGATACCAAAGTTTCTCTTAGTTTCAGCATCTTAAAAAGTGCGTACATATGTTAGATTTATATCTTCTTACTGTCACTCAAAGCGTCTAGAAGTGAAAAACTGTTTTTCGCCAAGATTGTTAACCGTACTGAAATTTGTCATGAAAAACTACACAATTAATATGTATAAAATTTATTAGTAAGTTTCCTTGAACAAGGAGTTTTGTTTTATTAATTTCATTCATAAATTAAAAAGTATATAAATTAGCAGTATTGCTTAAATTTTAAAGTTAAATTATTTAATGCTCTTAAAATCTGAAATCATCTTTCAAGTCTAAGTAATCTTTTATGTCATTTGATACTGATAACTGGTTAATACCATGAGGCAATTGCCAATTCTCGTTTAATATTTTCCTCACGGTTAGTTTGCAAGCGTGCTTCAGTGGCAAAGGGTAACAGATGAAATTTTGTAACCCTGGAATATAAGCATTAAGCTGGTGCAAAATCATCTTATCAACAATTATATCATATTTGTCAAGAACATAGCTTATTTTTAAAAGTGTCATATCCTTCATAAGCAAACGTCCACATCTAAATAGTTTTTTGCATTGGTCAGGATCTCCAATATCCATCATTATCGTTCTGGTTTTATATGCTTCATATCTTTCTATGATTATAGATATCAGGCTAGCGCAGAGTCTGGCATGCCCTTCTGAATAAGACTGAAATGGTGGTACATATTCACATCCATTTTGAAGCCTCATTTTAGCGTATCCATTACTGTATGAATACATAGCACCATACCTTAGCAGGCAATGTACTAATTCTGGGCAACAGTAACGTACTGCACTTTCAATTGCCGTACCTGGGTATGCGCAATTAAGCAATGATGAACACATCAAACGATAACCATCAAATATGGCCCTCTGCCTAGTTGCGTGATCGAGCAAAAATTCGAAAATATTTCTGTAGGATGATCCGAAACTGACGATCAAAACAGAATGTAAGTTACCATTAATTTGGACAAGAGATTGTAGTAATGTTACTATAAAAGCACTGTTTTCTTCTTGAGACGTAAAAGATGCATTGATGATGTAGCATAGTAACCTGATCAACTTATCTGAATTTTTAATCCTGACGAAAGTTGATTCCAGTTCTTTGTAAAGTCTATACATCGTTTTCAGATTCGAAGAATTCATTTCCTTTTGATTCAGAGACATATAATCTTTAATTTTTTCTTCAATTTGATTCCTTTTCCTGATTTTCATTTGATTTTTCGCACTCATTTTTTATAGAACCGTTTTAGCGATTACGATATTCACTAATTAAGAGATATTTACTCAAGAGCAATACGCGATTTATATTTTTTCAAATGATTTATTTGCACGTTTCAGTTCCAGATTCAGTTGCTGAATTCTGATTTGATTATTTACTTAAGCTAACTCAAAAAATTGATAAGAGTTTTTATCCAAATTAAAAGAGTCAAAAATATATTTTGAAAAAAATAGTGAAATAAGTCGGACTTCTATTTAACGAACTTCCATTTTGCGAATTTCTCTATTTTACGAATTTTTTCGAGGAACCAAGAACATTTTGAAAATTTCTTCGTAAAATAACTTCCAAATAACGAAGTGAATTTTCTATTTAACGAACTTTTCATTGAGATCCACTTTCCCTATTTTCCAAAATATTTCTGAACATTTCAAACTTGTTAACACATTTTATGGGGGAAATGACCTTGAATTAATTTTCAAAGACACTGCTCTATGAAATGTATAACTGTTTTCTCTAAAAATTAACTTAGAGAAAGCAGTAAATCCCCTTTCCCTTTTTGTTTGCATTTCAAACGAAAAACTCAGTTCAAATTAACGGATTTTATTCTTATAGCAATTAAACTTAAGAACGAATGTGGTAATGTATGTTTAAAATTACTTTTATAATAAATGCAACTGTAATTTTACACATAAATTTAGCCTTTTCTTAGTTGAAAATGAATATAGCATAATAATGTAACACACTGGATAATGTTTTGCTCTATTCTTGCGTTTCATGCAGATTTCTTTTATGGTAAAAATTTATAAAATAAATAGATACTAGTTTACAAGATAAAAGTGCATCAATTGGTATTTTAATAATTCTGTCTAGTGTTTATGAATTTAAAACCTGTTTTGTGTTGCTAAAGTATTTTAAAAGGTGATTTTCTATTCAACGAATTTTCCATATAACGAACTTATTATCGGGATTTAGCGACTTCGTTAAACAGAGGTTCGACTGTAGTATCATAAAATATCGGTAAAACGTAGTAAATCGCTACGTTTGACATAATATGTGAAATCAATTCATTCCGGCCGATATCGTATGGATTCTAATTTCGATAGAATTGCCAATTTTACGTACATAAAACTAACCGTTTTCGGCAACCAGCTTTTCGCCCTTCGTGAACTCATCGTTAAGCGTTTGTTTCCCCTTACGTATTTCCTGTTGGGTGGATCCTTGTTGAGGAAACTCGAGTCAATGTTTATAAAAACGGTAAGAAGTAATACATTTAATTTGAAAGACTCCAAAAAAAAAAGGCCTCGAAAATACGGAAATTGAAGGGAACAAAGCTCAAATGAGCATTCACCATATTTTTCTGTCTTATACATCTTGAAAAAAATCCCAAGAGAACCAGAAATTATGCAATCGAACATGGTGCAAATTGTTCCACGATAATTTCTTTGACTTAGATAGTATTTCTAAAAAAAATTTAACTTATCCTCGCATATGTGGTAGTACCGCACCCACGCGTTATACCCGCACTTTTACAGAGCAAATCAATTAAGCAGCAGATTAGCTAAGCAGTGTGCACATTAGAACTTTTAAACTTTAAAACTTTTGTGGTAACATATGTATTAAACATTTAATTACTTGTTTAGATTTGATACTACATATTTCCATCATTTCCTATCCATTTACGTTTGCTGTTGCATCCTATTGTACGTTTCAAGAACAATAGATCATACAATTTCAGAATATAATTGAGATTCATACATAAACATCAAGACATGCAAATATAGTTATGGATATTGATGACAATGTAAGAATAAAATATATTTGGGTAAACAAACGAGTAATATTTTCTACATCACGTGAATGTGTGGGAATAGGAACTGTAATTTTAAAAACCAGAATTTCAGATAAACTATTATTATATGAATGGAAAAATTACCAAATTAATGGTTTAAATACCACATACTTTGGTCTTATTTACCAGAAATAACAATATCATACAGTGTGGTAGTTTCACCAGAATTGTTTTCTCCGTGTAGAATGATCATTAAGTTTATATCGTTTTGACCTTCAAAAATAATTCACTAACAACTTTGAATAACGTATTACGTTTAAGAAGAGATAAACTAAACTGTTTAAATAACTGATAGACTGCGTTAACTGCTTAGATCAGGCATATCAAACTAAATTCTTTACTGGGATCAAATTGGAAAAAAAAACAGAATTAAAATAAGCTGTAATTCATGCCACTGTAATATGAAGGGCATTAAATTTTAATTTTAACGTACGTGAAAAATACAATCTACTCTTATAGAAATTCATAAAAAAGACAATACGCGTAAGCGAATACATTAAAATAATATTATTTACAATAAAATAATATTATTAATTAACAAAAACTTAGTGTTTAGTAGAGGGATCAAGTTTTATACACAGAAAATTTTATTTTAAAATCTATTTAATGATCTAAAATGCGTAATATTAGATATAAATATCTTTTTTAATAATAGGAAATAATCAATAAATATCAATTGAAAATAAATTGTCATTGGAGCCATTGTTGCTTTGTTTAATATAGATTGTAATTTAAAAACACGTGAAAAATGCGGCAAACAGCTGAACGAAATGCATGTAAAATATAATAATAGCACAATAATTTCATTATGAAAAATTTAATGTTATTTTTGCAAGCAAGTTCACTTTCAACAAATTTTATTTTGAAATTTTTTGAATGTTCTGATTTGTAAATTACTAGCTGTAAATGTCTCCTCTATAAAAGTATAAAATTAATTTCCACATGAGTTACATCACAAACTCATTGACCAAACTTGACTAGTTGTAAAACTAAAAACAAAGCTAATCCTTAACAAAAGTGTCGTAAACTTAATTACAACTCACTAGCCACACTTGTTTAGTTCTTAAAAAAACTAAAAAACACTAATCCTTAGTAAAATTGTTATAGACTTAATTATTTTAACTCACTCGCTTAATTTGTGCAGTTGTTTATAAAACTAAAAAGAAAGCTAATCCGTAGTAAACATTTCATAATTATTTTAACGCACTTGCTATATCTGTATAGTTGTTTATAAAACTAAAAACAAAGCTAATCCTTAGTAAAAATCTTAAAACTTAATTATTTTAACTCACTTGTTTAGTTCTTTATAAAATTAAAGACAAAACTAATTCTTAGTAAAAATTGCATTAATTTATTTATTTTAACGATGCATTTATGATAAATTAAAGTAACAATTCAATTGATTGCTTCGATTAAATTAATTTAGCAGCATTTTAATAGCATTTATAAATTATTTATAATTAAAACCTAATTTAAATTTCACAAATTAAAATATTATTAAAATTTATAAATTTTTAAAATTTATAAATGACAAACATTAAAATGTGTTAAAAGAAAAGAAAATTAAAAATTTTCAAAATTAAGTTGATAAGGCCCAAATATAAAGCAAAATTAAAACAAAACTTCAATTGAACATTATTATACCAAAATATGCACAATATAAATAGAAAATAAATTATAAACTAACCGCTTAACCCTCCTCCAACAACAATGACTTGGGACTCCATTTTTTTTATTATTTTAAGTGTAAGCGCAAAAGAGAAGTAAAAACCTGAACGCTGGAATAAGCCAACGCTTATCTTTATTTAATGATGTCACATGACCTGTTAATACGATAAGAAACGTCGTTAAGATTGATGAAAATTGATGAAAACTCATTTTTCTTCCTAGTCGGGTTGTTTCAATTGACTTGAGCTTTTCATCCGAGATTTTCATCGCTTTATGATTTCATGATTGATCAGATCTTGATCAGAAGTGCTTTCGCTTTGTTCTTTTTCATTTTGGAGATGTAGGGAAAAGTGAATTAAGACGGGGTATCCAAAATTAGGGTTGAATGCTTTACACCAAATTATTTGAAGTGTAAAATTGAATAAAATTGTTCATTGTTTATCTGAATGAAGAATATACTGGATTTTCTATAATCACAATTCTGAATGTTTGATTTCGGAAATCTCGTCAAAGATGAAGTAAAATAAACTAATTAATATTTGAGTAAGATATGAACGTAATGGCGATCAAAAATTGAAAAAACTCTGTTAAGTTTGTGAATAAAAATATCAGGAGCAGTTTGATTTGTGAAAAAATAGACAAAAGTCGAAACGTAATTATTGCGAATTCTATTAAGTTTCACATGTTATTCATACGAGTTTGATCTTTTTAATCTCGTTTTCTTCAATAATGATTCGTCTGGTTTTGATTGCGCTTTTGTTTTTTACTTTTTCCTAGCTAAAAGTTTATAAAAATGTGTACTAAATGCGATGGTTAAAGAAATTATATAATTTAAAGACAATCATTGTTACATAGTTTTCTTTTTTAATTATTGACTCTTTAATTTACAAAATAAATTATTGATAAGAAGAAAAGCTCCCCTCTGCCTTAGGCTTGTTAGTATTGTTGATAAGTGATATAAGACATCAGCAACAACTATTGATAAATATTTTAATATAGATGAAAAAAATTTTGCAAGCTACATTTTTCTGGATTTTATTTTTTAGTACAAATCTAATTTCAGTAATCTAACAGATTTTTGTTATTAACTTATTAGACTGTTTTTATAACGTTTTTATTTAACTTTTCCACTTAAAATATTAATCTGCAAAACCTAGTGCGTCTCTATTTTTATATGACTTTACATGTGACGAGAAACCGAAGGATGCATGTTTAAAGCCTAGTAAACTTCAGAAGACTTTGTATCTTTACAATAACTAAACTAAACTCAGTGGTGTGACAGCCCATGGAGGGCCAAGGCCTACTGTGCCCATCTCAGTTTTCCTGACCTTGGGCTCTGGGGTGCAGGAGCAGATGTTCCAGTCAGGTGGTCAGGCGAACGACGCGGAACCCCCAGTGTTTAGTTCCCAAGCATGCTTGGTACTCATTTATCGACTCACTGAAGGGATGAAAGGCTGAGTCTACCTTGCCCGGCCCGAGGATCAAATCCAGGACCTATGGCACGGGAGCGCGAAGCTGTACCGCTCAGCCACCGGGCGTCATCTTTACAATAACCTTATCAATATTTTTAGTGCTATGAAATACAATATGTTAACCACTTAAATATTAATTGCTATCAATTGTTATTACTTATTACATGAAGCACTTAAATATGAATTTGCAACTCTTTATTTTTATATGATTTTACATGTGACAAGAAACCGAAGGATGCATAATTAAAGCCTAGTGTAAACTTTAGTACACTTTGTATCTTTACAAGAACTTTATCAATATTTTTAGTGCCATGAACCACAATATGTTATACGATTTCCTCAAAAGACTTTCAAATTTTAACACGTCTACTTGCAAAATTCTTCCTATAATAAGGAAAAGAAAGGAACCTGAGAAAAAATTTTAAATTTAAAATTAAAATTTAAATAAGAAAAGTATTTTCGGTTCTATTATTTTATCAAAATTGATTTGGTATGCATTTCTACTTCGAATAGAAATTATTGCAAAGATTTAATTTATTGTTGCAATTTTAAAATAGTATATTTATTTAGTGATCCATAATATGATGTGATTCATGAACTATAGAATTATATTTGACTTTACGTAAATAGGCGTCTCAAGGTCTATTTCCTTAATGCGTTATCACTGTAAACATAGTAACAGTAACGCAATGAAAAAATAGAGTAACCTTGAGACACCTATATTTACTCAGAGCATAATCCGCTACCTATGTTTGAAGGCGAAAAATTCTTCTTCTTTTAATTCCAAGAGACGTCATCTTCAAGCTAAGATATCAGTTCTTTTGCACACTTTATAGACCTCTTTTCCCACCATCTCGGATTTTAGGTTTGGTTTTTATTTCTGTTTTTATGATGCTTTTTGTCCTTAATAAACTTATATTAATCGCGTCGAACGATACAGTATCATTATAAGTTTCTTACAAAGAAAATGACAATTATTAGATTAGGTGAAAGAACGTTTAATAATTTTAAGAATTTCTACAAATTATTTCTAAAATGTTAACTCGTAAAATTATTTGATTAGTCATTTAATGGTATATATTTGACCGTTGTTTTTATATACATATATATATTTAAATTTTAATTTTACTCTTGTTTCAACTGGTGAAACCAATTTGGATTGTGCTTAAAAATCTTTTTAACGTACATTACGCAAGAAAAAAGATATCTGTAGAAAATCTAAACACCGACAAATGCATAATACAAAACTGCATTTCAAAAAATGCTGATTGAGTTTTATACTGGTATAATTTTGTGAGAAAAAAAAAGGAATTAGAATTCTAAAATAACAGCTATAATGTTCTCCATCTAATTGTGTGATTATCTTATTTTTTACATGTTTCTAAATATAACGCCGAGTAGAATGTATAATCATTACCAGCTGATTGGTTGAAAATTAAATAAATGCAATTCGAAGTTTATTTAGAAATTTTCTCATCCGTCTAATTACTTTTGACAGTTGACCACAACTGGGAGAAATGATGCCTTTTAAGTCACATTTAAAATTTTAAATAGATAATAATAAGCTATATTGCATCTAACGTAACATTTAAAGTTACAAAGTGACAATCACGAAATACATTGTGCTTAGCTATCATAACGTTTAAATTTTAAAAGGATAACACGCTATATTTGCGTTTAGTTATAACATTTTAAATATTTTCTTATTTCCTATGAGCTGCACAATCAGTCTTCCCGATGAGCAGACCTAGTGCGTTCTCCAGAAGTGGTATCCACTCTTTCAGGACCACCACAATGGGTGAGATACCGTTGGCCATTTTAATTTGGATGTCTAGTTTCTGCCACACTAGATGGCAGCACCGAGACTCTATTTGGATGCTAAAGTGCACTAGGAACATTTTAAATATTAAAGAAACAATAATTCACTTTATAGTGCTTAATTATTATAACATATAAAGTTTCGAAGAAACAATAATGCATTACATTTGCGTTCAATTTTTACGGTGCGTGGTGCGATGCAATAATGTTCTTCCAGTCTAAATACTGCATGTCCTTAACAGTTTCCTAAAGTTTCAAAGAAACAATAACTTGCTATATTTTTGCTTAATTACATTAGCATTTATAGTACCAAAGAGATAATTGCTCGCTATATTTCTGCTTAATTACATTAGCATTTAAAGTTTCAAAGAAACAATAACGCATGATATTGGCGTTTAATGTATCATTTTAAGTATCAAAGAAATAATAACGCATCATATCACGAATTATCATAACATTTAAAATTTCAAAAAAGCAATAATGCGCTATTATGCGTTTATTTCTTATGGTAATGCGGTGCGATGCAATGATGTCCTTGCAGGGACAGCACTGTTTGTCTCTAACAGTACCATTTAAATCATTATCATCGTAATAGTTCTAAACATTAAGCAACATGTTTTTAAATAAAAAAAAACAATTCGAAATTTATCTAGAATTTCCTCCGTCTCTTTCCTTTTGACTGTTGAGCTCAACTGGGAGGAATGATGTCATTTAAGCTACTTTTAAATCAACAATAACGCGCTTCATCGCGTTTAATTATCATAACATTTAGTGACTCAAAGAAACGATAACACGCAATATTTGCGATTAATCATAACAATTTAAATATGAAAAACACATTAAATCTTGCTTAGTTATCATAACATTTAAAGTTTTAAGGAGCAATAATGCACTATATTGCGTTCATTTCTTACTGTGATGTGGTGCGAAACAATGATGACATTGAATGACTGTGTGTTCCTAACAATTCCATTTAAATCATTATCATCCTAACAGCTCTAAGCATTAAGCAACATGCGCGACATTTTAACGCTTTATTTATTTTCAAAGAACCAAAATCCTAACATTTTAATAATCTGATTTTAAAAAATTCAATTACACAATATACTGAAACACGCGTAACATAAACATGAAAATATTTTTTAACTACAAACATAACTTGAAACAAATGTTACCTAAAATAAGGGAAATATTTGTTCTGTTATTTTTTTTTCATTTCGGTTTTTGAGATAAGATAATTTCAATTGCCCTCTTTACTGAAATCACATCAGTGGATTTCTTTATCGGCAGGAAAATTCCGTGTCATTTCGTTGTTGTTAGAGAAATTTTGCTAAGCGTTTGTCGTAAGTTAAACGTAACGCTATCATTATTTTCTATTCCGTAGAAATACTGTGGCTGGAGAAAAAAAATTTCGTGCGCGTGTTTTGACGCTCTAATAAAGTAATTAAAACGATATGCAAATAAGAGCAAAAAAAATATTGTAAACTGTTTTTATAAATATGGAAAAATATGTTTTTTTTAACAAATTCAACAGGAAATATTTTTTATAAACAAATAAATCTAATTCAAAGGTTATTAAAACAGGACAAAAGGCCACTCTTTAGATATTTTGGATTTTTCAATACACTAAATGTCATTAACACCATAGCAGACAATGCTATTATGTAGGCGATGCTAGGCCCGGTTTCAGAATATTCACTTCTAAGAGGTTGTGATACCACACCCTGAAAAATACAATAAAAATTATATAATTTGAAACGGAATTTATCTTATAAACTATGCGAAAAAGACAAAGAAATTGTTTAAAAAAAATACTTAAATTCGGGGATAATTTTTCATCAACATTTTATATGTAGACATTTTGAACTTTTTAACTATAGGTTACGGAGACCAATAGATTTCCGTATCGACGCTTGCGCCAAAATAATCGCCAAGTTTTGGTAAAGTAATCGCCAACTTTTACTTTGCAAGCAGTAAAATTTAAGAAACAAAAAAGGAAAAAACCATTACACAGGGAGAGCAACTTGAAAAGTATAACTTCGAAGAGTGTAACTGAGAGTGTTCGATGATTTTTTAAAATAAAGTTCAAAAAATGTGCAGCATGTACATCCTGTTAAATCTTTGATTTATAAAAGAATGTAATTCAATTTATATAAATTATGATTTTTTACAATTTGATTTACATGCATTTCAATGCTTGGGAATTACATTTGGAACTGAGAGTTCTTAGAATTTTCCTAGATGCATAATTGAAAACTCCAATATATAGAGACACAAAAGTTTTAAGTTCTTTATTCTTACAAAAACTCGCAACATGTTTGAAAAAAACCAAAGAAAAAGGTTAGAAATAAGAAAAAAGGCTTAGTAACAAAGTAAGTAAAAATTGAAACAGTATACCAAAATTAAAAGAAAAATTTTACCTGGATCAATTTTAGACATTAAAAAAATTATATTTGCGAAATTGTAAATACCCAGTAAAACTAAATAAAAGCTCTAAATAATTATATTACTTGCGTAAATTAATAAGCATAATTGTAACAAAATATAAGGCAGTTTAATTTTTATGAATTGCTCACTTTTAACCTTTTATTTCTGTCCTACTTTTCACTCAGTTTGTTTTAGCAACCAAAGCGAGAAAATAAATATCTTTTTTGTGGCAATATACACATTGGATGTTTTATATAACATAGATAGGAATACTAATGTCGTTCGAAAATATAGTTGGAATTAGGCAACCTATTAAAGAATTAATTTCAACCATAAAAATCTCTCAGTAAAATTATATTATGTTTACCAAAACATTACGGGTTTTTATTTAGAATATATAGGTTTATCAAACTATGATTGGTGATCAATTGTTAAGCCTTGATACACAAAAATTAGCATTAAGATTTTTATGACTTAATCGTAATAAGTAATTATATTTAATTTATATCTTATATCATAATAATATCTTTAGTACTTTTATGTATTGCAGGATAAAATGAATAAAAAAGATTTTAATGGAACAAACTATTGTTTGTAATATGATATAAAACAAGAAAAAGAATATTTTAAATAAGAATGAAATTATAAGATTAAGATGAAGAATAAAGTAAGAATATAAGAATAACATTATTATCAAGTAAGAATATTTTTCATTTAAGAGTTATTTAAGTTATGAAATTAAACTAAAATTGATGTTTAAGTGAGAAAGGTTATAATAAACGTTTGTATTACTTTTGAAAAAGAAAAATTGAAAACAAAAGTCGTTTTTAGCACTCATTTTCTAAGAATATTAGATAAGATGCTACAAGATTTGGCACAGCATTCTCAAGTGTATAATAACTTTAAATTGTAAGTCCAATACTCCATTTTTATTATAAATCATAATTCTGTTATAAATATATAATCTCTCAAAGATCGATAGAGTACTTTCAAGCGCATCCCACATAATTTATTGAACTATGAGTCTTGTACTACAAATACATCTGAACTTGAATCTGACCTTCCTCCTTTTCAAAACAGAAAAGCTCTCGCTCTTGTAAAATACACTTTTAAAAGAAATAATGCCCCATAAAGGCCAGAATAGATGCCCTCTCCACTTCGCGTCTTCGGAAGAATTCACCCATGTTCCTTGGAACCAATATCCTAACACTCATGTATACCTCGTCTGAAAACACGTCCAACTTCTGTATGTCTAATTCAATTTATTTCAAATGAAGCCCTATTTACCGGAACTACTAAAATCAGTAACCATTGAAATAATCGCTTCAGACGATGATTCAAAAATAAAAATTTTTGAAATCAGATGGAAATTTTTTTGAGGACAGGTCATCAGGTAGTAGTGCCGTTATAGTAGATAATAATAAAACTAAAAAAATCAAAATAAAAAATATTTTACACTTGCCAGCTTTCCGAACGGCACTTATTTTTATACATGAAGTCCTAAAAGAACTGAACTATCCCCTCTTAAACTATCCCCTTCATAGTAATTTTTTACATTGATTTCTAATAAACATGTTCATTCGTTATGATACACTTCATTAAAGTACAGGCTGTCATATAATCAGTTTTCGTTACATCTAGTTTTTGGGTGGATCCCTTCACACATTGGAAATGAAAGACATTGGAAACTAGGAAATGAAAGAGCTGACGCCTTGGCGAAATCTGAAGACGAAGATCTATCTGAAACTAAAGATATGACTACTTTTTCTGAAAATCATCATTCCATTTCCAACACCAAGCCCCTGCTCATCATTAGTATGCCAACAGTTCTGCTGGTGAACTTTTAAATTTTGACGTCCCTCGAAACGTCTTTAACAATGGTTTATAGACTGGTCACCACCAGGATCAAACTTAAACAACCCTGCTTTTTCGGAGCACATCCTGGACTTCCTCAACATTACTGTGGAGGACCTATTCCTAAAATCATCAATGGTAGCCTCAAAGTTAATGGAACATTTGCACAATTTAAAGGACCTGGTTTAGAACTAATCTAAATCACAGAGATAACTCCACCACCACCCACCATAAATATATATCGTATATTCCTTTTCTAAGCATGTGTAGTTCGAGGGCGGGCCAAATAAAAAAGGCTAACCCACACTGCGCAATAATGGTTCAGTCAATTAGACGCATAAGCATAGTACACAGGCATTTCTCATTTACAATAAGGACACATAAGTATCAGTTACATACATCTTAAATCAGCAACCGAAGAAGTTTTAAGAGAAGGAAATTAAGCTTCTCATTAGTAAATGAAAGAAATGTCTAAATGCTTATGGAAACTACTTTAAAATAAAATACTCCGTTTGCCATATATTCCTATTGGCTAACTCGTAATAATAATTGCAATTACTTACTATTGTAAGTATGCTTACAGCTGTAATTTACTTCTGTAAGTTCTATAATGAACCTTCTTAATGCATTTTTTAGCATCCTTATCAAAATTGAAGCCATAAAAATACACACATTTGATAATAACGTATGAAAGAAGTAACGAAAACGCTATCAAAATTTAACGAATTACCACTGAGGAAGGTGGCTTTGAAATATCTTCATCGGGCAATCAAAGTAGTTTTGAGCTTTTTAATTCCGGCTTCCTCACTAGTAAAACTAAAGATTTTGAGAGAGTTTTCTTCTTCGCTTAATTATTAACATGCGACCCTTTTAATTCTTTTTTTGACGAGTTTTCTAAACTAAGTATTAAGAGTGGCCATTGCGAAGCACAATGTGTTATAACCGTCGTTGAACAGCCGACCCAACTTAATGGGTTTACGGCTACTAATGTTCAACTCCGTAGCCTTGTAATTTTGAACCCAATCCAGAAGACAAGGGAACTCCTGGATCGAGTATTGGGAGAAATTTGCCTTCGTGGAGGACTTTGTGATGGAGCTAACCCGCATTTGCGTTACATGGAGAGGAAGACCACGAGAACCTCCCACGGTTAGCCTGACGGCAAGGGGACTCTAACCCATGATCCGTCTACCACTGAGGATATTTCACGTCAGCACTGTGGTCAGTGCAAGCCGGATGCGGAATTCGTATCGACTGGGATTCGAACCCGGTTCGCCTCATTGGAAGGCGAACGCTCTATCCCCTGAGCCATCGCGGCTCAAGCACAATGTGTATAATAACTTACTGTTGATTCCAGCGCAGGCTGAAATTATTCTCCCCATGACATATAGAACTTCTCGAGCAGCCCTCTCACCTGCTTCGATTGCACCTTCCATATATCCACACCATTCTACAGCAGTTTCTGTTCCGGCATAAAACAGCCTATCGACTGGTTCACGTATTGTTCTGAAAATAAATGTATTTTTAACAACAGTCGTTATTGACTAAACATTGCTTTTAGGTTTTAGATTGTCCATATAAAAAAAAATTGGATGGTCCTAGAAAAACTGGATGAATACTTAATCATAACTACAATACCAAAAAATACTGACAATTCAAAAACAATCTATTATTTAGTCAATTTCTGTAGTTATAAGAGAAATTAAAATTACTTGCAATCATTATCTTAGATGTTGCAGAACCTTCCATTTATTTTTAAGTCGATGAATTATGTCATGTTTTCTTTCCAGAAAACAATGATAAAATGTGCATCATGACAAAAGTGATGAAACAACAAAAAAAATTGGATAAAAAAATTATTTCAGTAGTTGCACAAAAAATAAACTTTTTTAAATAAAATAATTAAAACTATTACATTTTTAATATATTTCCTTTCCAAATAAAAACATGTGTAACTAATAAAAAGCTACATTGTTTCTTATATAGGGTAGAGTATCCTTACGTTTTATTTTAATATGTAACGTCAATAACAAACAATAATCAGTTTCAAACAATAATCAATGTTGAAATATTTAAAACATGCCCTACTGCAAGAGTAAATAATCAAAAACCAAAAAAAAGTCTAATAAATTGATTAAGTTATTACTCAGAAACAAAATTCAATTAAAGCATGCAGTGTTACCCTTAATAGTTTTAATATTTTATGTTTTCTTAAATAATAATCATATTTTATTCCTATTTGCTATCATAAATTTTAACTCACCTTCCATAACGGGTAAGATACCCTGGTGGACATATCGCTAGGTAGCATCCTCCACAATATTGCTCCTCCATCCAATTTTTTTCCTCATAATGAACTGGCTAAAATATATCATGGGATAAAATCATTTATTGTTGGATAAAACTAAATTACAATCTCAAATAAGTAGATATAGTTCAATTATCTGTATTGGCATATCAAAAAGGAAAGCATTCCCGCAACAGCTTGTTCAGAGCTAATAGTTTAAGGTTCTTCAATTTCGTGACCAAAGACATGATTGTAACAATGTGGTAGCATTGCGCTCAAATCACCTTTACTTTCCAGATAAGCTGATGCCCATCTATATAAATATGAGTGGCTTTCATGCCACCAGTGTGGATTGAACCCCAGTCCTTCCAATGACAGCTCAGTACCTTAACCAGTGATTTGTCATAGGTCATTAGCATCCCAAACATGAAATTAAAACTTACGTTTAGAAATTCTTCACAATCCGTTGCTTCAGCAAGACTTCTAGCTAGAATGATTTTTCGTTCTTCTAAACTTAACTCAAGAAATGTATCTCGAAGCTTATCTGCAGAAATGAATCTAAGAAAAAGACAATAACTTAGTATAATTGAAAAGGTTAATATGAATATTTAAACATGCTTACATTTGAATAAAGGACCCTACTTTAGCAAAACACTGTACTTATCTTATTTACGAAATAGTCTTTTTTTTTTTAATAAATGGAGTGATTTAAGGTAACTATTTAAAAAGTCACTATAGTTGTTCATAGAATAATAAAAAATTAATTGTTACAGCTTAGCTACTTTTAAGTTGCGTATGTGCCTTTTTGTACGATGCTAGGATTTTTAGAAAGACAAATGATATTATCCTAGGGGAATTAAAGACAAAGAAATCAAAACTAAAGATCTAAGTGTTGGTTAAATACATTTCAGAAACTTTTTATATCTAACTTCTCAATTTTTATTTACGCTAAATCTAATACAACCTCGAGCATATTGATACCACTAATAGTTTAGAAGTTATAAAAAGCTTTTATGCATAAATAGTACAGTACATTGCTTTAAAATTAAACAACGTTTTCGATCCTATGGATTTAAATCAAACATACAACACATGTTTATTTTTTTAGTTGCTACTCATTGATATATTCACTCAAAAATATCAATTTGTGGTTTAATGTGGCTACTCGTAGATTTTGACGGTCAGAGCCTAAGAAAAGAGCCTCTTTTCGAAGAAGTTTGAATGACTTTTTACCTCGAATACAATTTTCCACAAAAAGTATTTATGTCTTAAAAGTTAGTGTGATATTAGTAGAAGATAAAATATTGGTCAGTGTCGTATTTCACTCGCTTCATTTAGTTGCTACTCATTGATATGTATTTACAGAAATATACACCTTTGTGGCGCAATATTGGTACTAGTAGATATTGACTGTCATATTCCAACAAAATAGCTTCTAAGATATTTTGAATGACCTTTGACCTCCAATGCAAATTTCCACTGAAAACATTTATTTCTTAAGAGTTTAGAGTGAGAGTAGTAGAACGTAATATAACGGTCATTGCTTTGATTTACTCGCTTTATCAAAAATATTGCCACATGAAAATTGATGCTTTTTTTTCTAAATTACAGACGATCAACTTTCTTATACCCCCAAAAATTTCAAAAAAATTTTTTTTGCAAATATAAAAAAACAGGTGTGTTATAGTTTTATATAAAGAACATATGCTGAAAATTTCAAGAAAATAAAAAATGCTAAGTATCCAAACCTGCCCTTGATTTGCTAGATTATTTTTTTTTTAAAAAAAACCGGCTATCAACCAAAATGTTGGCTGTCACACATCTGGTTACGCCTTCTCTCCCTCTTGCCACAAACTGTCACAACTTTACAAACCCCCTCCCTAACCTCTATGCGTGGCATTATTTTTTTAACGGTTCCTTTCTTCCTAAAATTTAGCAATATCTATGACCAAAGAAAATTAATAAATTCTCAAAAATCATTACTATACACACATAAACTATTTTTTATAAATCTAACCTCAATTCCGATTGTAATTGGAATAGGATATTTCAGGGAACACAGCGTCCGTTTGTAACAAATGAATGCCCACAATAACTGTTTTGCTATTCATGAACTGCTAATTATATTACTGCCTTCAGATATATAGTTAATATATATAGTTGAATATGTATCGCAATATATATACCGTATATTAATACATATCGTAAAATATATAGTTGACATGTCATGAATTACAGTTCTGTTACAATTGAACTAGCGATCAAAGATTTCTTCTGTGTGTAATGCTAACCTTCCCTATCTTCCCTTAAAAATTCTCCAAGAAGGCGAATTTATCCCGATACTTGAAAATCTCACTTTTTGAGTAAGGTTATGAAATTAAACACTAAACTCTGTCACGTGAATTAACTGTTCAATATTTCTGTTAAATGAAATAAATTTCCCTAGTGATAACGTCAATACGTTAAAGCAAACATGATTTAGAACGTTTTCAAATAGAAAAGGGGACAGCATCTAATCAGATGAAATTGCTTATAATAATAATAATACTTTAACATTAGCTTTGTTAATTCTTCGGGATGGAAATTTCGTAACTGGATATTCTGAAAACAGCATAATACTTTACCCAATAATAGCTGGATGACTACCATCTGGTTTAGTATCATCAAACGTAAAACAAATAGGATGTTCCTTCCCGCCTTCGATCCAAAATGAGCCACATAACCCTGAAACAAGCAAACAAAAAAGAAATTTCTCGCTAGTTGAATTAATGAGACATTATACAATTTTAATTTCGTATGCAACCCTTTATCATCAGAGCGACGATATATTTTATCAAAAAATAGTGTCTAGGCAAGAGGATCTTAGTTACACTCAATGATAATACCTACAGAGCCCTTTCATGGCTTTCATGTAAGATTATCGTTAAAATCAGGTAAGGTATTGAGAAATTCACTCATAAGACAAGCACGTAAAACAAACGTGTTTTGAAGAGTTATTTTTAACTGTGAAACTGTATTGTCACGTCATCTTATTTATAGCACAAATTGTTCTACTGTGTGAGTTGCAAAGCGTCACGTTTATTGTAAATTAGTGTCCAAACACAATGGCGACTTACGCAACTTAATTTCTACATTAATGTGCACTATATGTCTGAGCACTAAATCAATGATACTCTAAAATTAATTTACTCTTTTCTTGTATGGTTCATAAAATGTATTCCTTATTTTGAATTTGTCACCATGTGGCGGGGTAACTTTAAACACTTTACATAAGAATAATGCATAACTGGACTAAAGTTGTCACCATTTTCTACCAATTTCATTATGCCCCCAATAAAAAAAAGCAAAACAAAAAAAATTATTCAAATATTGTAATATTAACCTTGATCTTAAAAATATCTTGTTAGATATTTTAAAGATCAGGAGGATAATTTTCTATTCCTCACCTCATCCAGATCCTAATACCTCGCCCAGATAGCGTTTTTTATTTTAAAATATGAGTAACGTATTAATCAAAAATAAACTATTGTATAAACAAAAAATAACAACAATCTCACTACGACCTCAACTGCTTGCTCTAACATTTCCTTGAACGAGGATGGAAAGTGGTCGAAATAAACAACCATTATAATTTGAACTTTTTGTAAGATCTTTCGCCAAAGAAAACGAAAATGAGCCAAGAAACGAAAAGAGATAGATTGCCTAAATACTCTAAATTATACAGGTGCTATTGTGGTGTAGTAGGTTGGCATCTCTCACATAGCAGGTTGGAGACCTGGTGGTAGGAGTTCGATCCTGGCAGCGGACAAAAGAAACCTTTCGCCTATACGTTGAATCTGTCGTGGCTGAACGTCCTTTCGTTGATTGTGGTGTGAAAGTTTGGAGAGAAGAGTACCAGCTCAGGCGCTGTTTATGTCGTCTGACCGGGGTCAAAATTACATGACATTCCTGCCATGACCGTTAATCGATAGAGCTCTAGAAACGGGGCTAGGTGCTTGACCATGGTTGGTACGTTTTATATATATCCGCGAAATTTCACTAAATTTCTAAAAAGAATTATGTGAGCTTTAAAACAAGCAGACAGCTGAAATGTTTTTTAAAAAATGAAAATGGCCAGTTTGGTGAGATTTTTTTTAAGAAAGTGAAAATTATTAAAGTTAATTGATGGTTTAAACTTTTTGCATATTTTTATGAGCTCAAAGTATGCAACGTTAGAATAACAATTAAAAAGTTAGATCCCTATCGTTTTTTATTTACTTAAAATTGTTACTTTTTGCGCCATTGTTTTATAGTACATAGTGTGTTGGCATAAGATACAGCGTTTATAAAAATATCATATTATTTGATAAAAAGCATTATTTCATACGGTAGCAAAGCTTTCTAATCTAGTTAATATAATGTTATCATTTTTAATCCCTTAATTAAAATAAGAATACTAAGAGCACCAAATAGTTGAAAGCATCACTTTCCAAACACGCTATGTAATATTTTAAAAAAGATAAATCAATTTAGCGTAAGCTTACGATTTATGTAGTACTCGGAATAATTTAAAATTTAACATTCAGGATATAATATAAAAAGGCATTTTAATGAATAAATAAGCTATGTTTCCGATTTAAATTAGATTAAAATTGTAACATAACTAATCCAGAACGCTTACCTTCTATTTGAGAGATTCTTGATAATTCAAGTTCTTTGTTTGAATTACCAACTAAATCTCAATATTGTAATTTTAAGCTCTCTTCACTTTGATATGCATGTACTGAAAAATTAAGCCAATTACCTTGAATTCTGAATAATCTCATACTTAGGTGCTTTGGAATATTGTTATATCCAGCTTTTGTATTGACAAACTAAAGTACCCTCCACATTCTACATCGAACCATTTTCGAATAATAACTGATATAATTCATTAATTTAGTTCTCATTTTACACAGTGATTTCCCCATGGAATTGTGAGTAATAAACTTGACAGATATTAACTTCTGCTAGAATAAAAGGGATTTATTCAATACTTACCTTTATTACGCCAGAATGTTTGCGAATAATAGAGGATGGCTTTCATAACGGTTCCCATTGGCGTTCTTTGCATCAATTGGTTTCGCAAAGCTGGTAATTCTGGCGTGAAATGGATTTTCATTTGCATCATAGGAGGCAGCGCTAATACAATATACTTTGCCTAAATGGTTAATAGTTTTAAACTCAAAATCCTATGAAATCATTCTGTATACTACTTCATATAAATATTTGAATAAACATTTATGTGATGTAACTTAATAACAATTACTTTAATTACAATTCACAAAAAAAAAAAAAATTATTAAGAAAACAACTTATTAGATACTTACAAGGGAATTTCTGAATTTGTTTTTACGAACAAATCATTAATTAATTTAAAGAAGTAGTTATGAAAGTTACTTTTTTAAATTGAATGTTAAGGTATATTAAAGGATTGTTTGCCGGTATTGTTTTGAATATTTGCATGGATTGTTTTGAATGTTTGGGAATAATAGTGGATGGATTTCATAAAGGTGCTCATTGGCGAACTCTGCATCAAATTTTGCAAAGCTGGTAATTCTAGCGTGAAATGGATTTTCATTTGCATCCTAGGCGGCAGCACTAATACAATATACATTACCTAAAAGGTTAATAGTTGAAAATTCGAAATTCAATGAAATAATTCTGCATGCTATTGAACATAAATATTTAAATAAACATTTATGAGATGTAACGTAATTGCAATTACTTTAATTACAATTTCCAAAAACAATTTATACATAATGATACATTAATTAATTTGACGAAGCAACTTTGTAAGTTATTTTTGAATGTTTGGGAAAAATTGAGAACAGTTTTCATAACTATTCCCATTGGCGTTCTTTCCACCTATTGGTATCTAAGCTGGTAATTCTGGCGTGAAATCGATTTTACTCACATCATAGGACGCACTAAGAATACAATATGCTTTTCCTGAGCTTCGATGGATCAAGAAATAGAGCGTTCGCCTTCCAATGAGGTGAACCAGGTTCAAATTCCAGTCGATACGAATTCCGCATCCGGCTTGCGACGACCAAAGTGCTGACGTGAAATATCCTGAATGGTAGACGGATCATGGGTTACAGTCCTCTTGCCGTCAAGCTAACCGTGGGAGGTTTCTGTGGTCTTCCTCTTCATATAACGCAAATGCGGGTTAGTTCCATCAAAAAGTCCCCCACGAAGCAAATTTCTCTCAATCCCTGATTCACGAGTTCCCTTGTCTTCTGGATTGGGTTCAAAATTACAAGTCTACTTAGTCGAGCATTAGTAGTCGTAAACCCAAAAATTGGGTCGGCTGTTCAATGACAGTTATAAAAAAATAAAATATAAAATATACTTTTCCTAAAAAGTTTGTTGTTGTAAATTCAAAGACCTATTAAATCTTTCTGCCTGTTACTTCGTATAAACATACAAATAAACATTTATTAGAAGCGGCAAAAGAATAACTACAATTAACGATTGTAAAACCACCTTAGTAGGTATTTAAAACAAAATTTTAAAATTATGCCTTGAGTTTACTTTGCATACTAACTAATTAAATTAAGATTAAATTAATCTATTAAATCAAAGCAACAGATGTTTTGAAAAATCCTATTAGATTTCCTAAAAATGCTTAAAGATTGGGAAAATTAATGTTTGAAAATAGATAAGTCTGAATTGTCTACAATGCAGAATCTGCATTATTTTGTAGTATGTTCACAACAGCGCTATCTGTTAATGAAATTTGTATCCAAGTTAAAGATTGAGGAGAACAAATTCTCTAGATTTCTACGCAGAATGGTTAGTTACCATACATTTCTATCTCATTCTATTTTTCTTAAATGATTTTTCATGTTGTCAGTTTCTTGGAACACTTGACATAAACAAAATATTTTACTTAGAAATCTAAATCCATTTATCTCTATTTAATACAATAACATGTTGTAATCTGAGAACAAAATTAAAAAACAACAATGCAAATATTTAAAAAAATATATCAGTATGAATGATATGAAATGAAGCAGCTAAAATGTTCTATCTCATTTTGATGTCTTATCTCATTTTGTTATATCTCATAAGAGATAATTGTGTGAGAAGATTTTTGACATGACATTTTTTAAATGAATACAACAAACTATAAATTTTTATCTCATTCCGTTTTCTTGTATGATTTTTCATATTGTCAGTTGTTGGGAAGACCTAACATAAACAAAGTATTTTAACTTAAAATTTTTAATAAAATCAAAATCAATTAACAAACGCTTAAAAAGTAAGGAAACACATTTTAAATTTTTAAATTAGTAACTTCTCGATTCGCCTTAAAGACTGTTCTTTATTTTTAAACTTTAATACGCGATTTCATTTCAAGGAAGAAAAAACTTGAGTTGAAACTACGCTTTAGCATTTCAGAATTCTTACACAAAAGGTTCATACCTTACGATTTATAAATACAGGTCACATGGCTTGCTCTAATTCTTTACTATTTCGTATTTATTTCCAAACCTTGCTACTGTGTTAGCATTATAAAATGCTAAAACAAAAGACTCCAACTTAAGGTGTTATAGTATCTTAAGAGTCAATTTGTTTTGTTTTTTTTCTGCTTTTTAATTCAGTTTCTTGGTATAGTTCATATAATTTCTAGCACGGATTACTTTCATTACCTTCAGTACATCAAGCGCAAATTTTATTTGCCCGGAGAAGGAAAAAGTATGGTTTTTTACACTGTATAAAATTCCGGATCAAATTACGGTCGGAAAAAAGCGCTGGCACTTAAAGTGCCGATTCTTTTTACAGTAAGATCCATTTTTACTGGAACAAAAAACCTGATATAGCAATAATTTTTACAGTAATAATTAACGTAAAATCACTGAATCATTCTAATTAAATAAATATTACTGTAATATAATAATATTATACTGTATATAAGTATAATTTTTACGATAAAAATGGATTTTACAGTAAAGTGGATTATAGAAATGATGCACCGAAAATGCCAGTACGTTATACCATATTTTCAATCTTTATTTTTACGCAGTGTAACTGTATACAAATCTCATTTCATAAAAAAAATTATATTTTACTCAGACCTATAACCATCGAAAATTATACGTCCTACTGCTTATATATATATATATATATATATATATATATATATATATATATATATATATATATATATATATATATATATATTGAATAATTATGTATTTTTATAGAAATGAAAACTTAGGTACGAAGTAACTATTCAGATTTATTTTTATTCCTTTCTAAAACGACTGTAGAAATTTTAAACATAAACGATGAAATGGTGTCGCATACTGTCATACCGACTGCTATAATACAGCATACTGTCGTTTATATTATACGATACTCGAGTTATGGCTCGAGAAGTGCTTGAATAAATAGTACAGCACGAAATCGAGCATTGGAATGAGTTTCCTTATCTTATGGAACGACAGCGATAGAAATAATTTGAATACTGCTGCTGCCATCTATGCTAAAATGTTCCAAACTTATATTTATGGTGGTTTGCGTGATTTAATGGCTGCCGATTAGATTTTGAATTATTACTGCAATTCAATTCAATTCTAATAGAATTCGATTAAGAACTTTAAGAATATCTCGGATATTTCTTAGAAATAGTGAAAATTTAAATCAAAGTACTTTCGTGCGGCAAAGTGGCGAGCAACATCTAGAGACGGTGAAAAAATTTGATTAATATAATTGTTTAAATCTAATTAAGATGTTACGATTGGAGGAGTGGTTAAAAATTTTGAAACATTTAAATACAATAGTTCGCTGCATTTGAATTAGTCAAACATTAAAGATTATGTTTAGTAAAATATAACTGTGAAAAGTGACCAAGCTGGTCGCCAAGTCGATTAATATTTTACGTCATTAAACATATAAACTATGATTATTCATGAACTAAAATATCACTGTGTTTATTTTTAGTTACACGGCACATTAAAAAAAGCAGTTGTTTAGTGTGTTTTACCTTGTATTCTTTACCATTCAATGTTTTAACCAAAACAGCATTTTTTGAGCTTTGATCGATTCCTATGACTGGGCTGTTCTTAATAACAGAATCTGAAAAATAAAATTAAATCTTAAACTATTTTTTTCCCTTCAAGTCAGCATGCATTTTTTGCTTGTGAGATTAAAATCAAGATATATTCATTCACATTACAAGTAATTGCGTATTGTTTATCACGAATAAAATACATTACAAATTAAAAAAACTAATAAAAGTGGTGTTATATTGTATTAAAAAAACTCCAAAACGAAACAGTTATTTCATTCAATTTTATTGCTCAATTTTAATGGACAATATTTTGGAGACATTTTCGCTTGATAATGAAGATATATTCATTTAATTAACTCGTTAATGTTATTTGTAGAATAATTTAGGAAAATTGTATTAACAGCAATTGGTAAAAAAAACATACTTATTAATTTTTTAGCAAATTGTCTAAATATCATGTTAATCAGATATTGTCATTTCAATGAAAAGATGCCACAAGAGCTTCTCTTCTAAAATAATTTTTCCTTTCATGTAAATTTTTAGTAAACAATCCATCAGAAAATTGAACTAAATTCAAAATTATTTTACTGCATATTGGATGCTGATAGTTTTATAAAATTCAGTATAAAAGTTTAACAAAAAATAAAATTTTGTATTTTAAAATTTTTGAAATTCTATTAAAAATTATTAATAACATGAAATGCAAAATATATAAATAAAACTATTACACTTATGGAACAAAATATTGTTTTAAAAACTTCTTTTACATATAAATTGAATTCTTTTAATTTTATTTTGCTTGAGTATTTTTGATAATTTTCTTGAATAAATTTTATAAATTGTATCAACCTTAGTAGAAGCAGGGACTTTTTTTTTATCAAAAACTTACTTTAAATTTTATAAAAGCTATACTAAAAACATGCAACAAACTTTAAATGACAAAAAAAGTTAATTTAACAAAAATTATTAACATCTCACTTATATAAATATACACATTTATATGTTTGTATACAATATTTTCCTAAATACCATATACCCAGATAAAAGAATGAATGCGATTAATTTTTAACATTTCTTATATAGAGAGTTGTTTCCGGTGCATTGCCCAGAATGCAATGTGAACTACTTACTTTGATTTATCTGAATTTTATTGAAATTTATTAGCATAATTACAAAACATGGCTCTAAATTTTTATTACTAAATTTTTATTAACCTGCTTTCATGTACTTCACTTAAAATTTAAATGGAACTCTTTAAGGGATGACACTATTAGATTATCTATAAGAAATCTGACAACTATCTGTTCAGCAATAGCCCTCAAATTTTGCTTGAAACTCTGGGCTTGAAAGAGATACAGGTTTCAATTGTTTCTTAACCGTTGCAAGTAAAGTTTAGGGCAGCATTATCACCAAGGACATTTTATAATATTTAAAAATTCCTACCACTTTCCAACTAGCTAGAGTGCTCAAATTTTAACTGGTTCTCTTAACCTTATGCTATCAATTTACAGTAATTTTAAAATAGTGTAAACAATATTTGTTTTAAATGTATCTTCAATCAAAGTTTCGGTAGTCCGACTTAAAACAAAGTAACAAAGACTAAACTAAAAGGGAAAAAATAAAATAAAATCAAAATTTTAAAAACTGCATTTTTCTTTCATTTGAACTGAAATGATTAAAATGATTCTATTTTGTCATACTTAAAATAAAAAAAATTAAAAACGAAGGGTGCATAACCTTTTTGATAAACTTCTATTATTTCCGAAAACTCTCCAGGCTTTTCGAAAATGAGTATCTTTCGTAAGACAAAATGTATTTTTGCCTTCTTAATCCGCTTGAAAACGCATTAAGACTGTCAAAAAATAAAAAAAAACGAATTATAAGTTTTATATCTACATTGGTAAAATTTTGCCTCATTTGGTTCAACTAAATCAATTTAATATGTTTTCAAGTACCAAATCGAAACTTTTAAATAGGAGCGAAAGAAAATTTGGATATTTAATTCCTTTATTGTTATTTAACCATTATGAATGTTTTTATTCTTAAAAAAAAACGGAAAATTACTTCTTAATCTTTCAGCAACTTTATCACATATTTGTTGAGCTCCTCCTTTAAATTTTCTCCTCTGAAAAAAAAAAAAAAAATAGAAGCAACCATTTAAAAATTTGCATATCATTAATAAAGGGGTTTGAAATTATGTTCATGAGTATATAACAATTATTTTCTAAGTAACTATTATTAATTAAGCTGGTTAGTTGCTTTATGTTGAAACTTAACTAACATTTAACAAGAAAACTTCATTAAAATATGAGACACATCAGTTAATTTTTTTCTTAAAATATAGTTTGATTCTTTACGTTTTTACAACGTCACATTCATTTCAGTTATTATTGTTATCCATGCTCACAAGAAAGTTATTTTTACTGTAGTTAAATTTGCAATTTGTTCTCAGCCAACAAAAACCGTTTCAGGAATATTAGAAGCTAAAACCAACTTCCAAAAACTGCCCGAAAAGATAAAAATCTGGTGTCTCTTCTTCTTCTATAGCCCTTGATAGTCCCTGGCTTGTTTCACAATTCTATTTCATACAACTCTTGGTTTTGACTTCTTCCTCCACCCTACGGATCTTCCAAGTCGTCAATAACGTCGCCTTTCCACCTTTACTTTGGGCGTCCTCTGTGCCTAGTTCCCATAGGTGTCCAGTTGATGTTCTTTTTCAAGGCGTGATTACTTTCTCGCCTCTTTATGTGTCCAAGCCATGAGAGGCGCTGGGATTTGATAAAGCAAGCAATATTTTTTCCCTTTATGATTTTCTCAATTTCTACGGAGGTTTTTTTTTTCATGTATGTGCATGCTTCAAAGAAAACAATATTTTTTTACTATTTCATATATTTAAATGTACAAGAGCTTTCAGGTTCAATAAAAAATATTATATTTTTTTGCAGTATTTTTGTCAACCAGTCACCAGATATTCCACCCTCATTAGGTTGAACATCTGGCGACTGGTTAACAAAAGTATTGAACAAAAATAAAAATTTTTTTGAAACCGGAATGCTATTATCCATACATAAAATAGAAGAAAAATATTGTTTTCTCTGAAGCATGCGCATGTATGAGAAGAAAAACTTAGAAATTGAGAAAATCATAAAGGGAAAAAATATTGTTCATACTTTATATGAAAAAAAAAGTAATTTGGGAATAAAATTGTTTATAAGAATAATGATATCAAATAGGGATTAAATCCTACGTACTTATGTACCTACGTACTACGTACGTACTTACGTTAGATGGATAAGAATATTTTAAAACAGCGAACAAAACAAACTCGGTTGACCTTGCTTGAAAGTTGCATTATTTGGCAATTTCCATTTTTTAATTTTTTTAATCAAATTCAGATGTCTTTTTAAGAAAAACACGTTTTTAAGTTATCAAATTATACAAACAGTTTCTGTTGAGTTCCGTCTTAAAAATAAATCACATAGAAGCATTGGCTTTTGTTGAAAGTCCATCTAAAAAAAAAAAGATCGTAAAAACAAAGTTTAAAAATTCGCGTCAAAAGCATTGTTAACATGCTGTTGTTCGCAAAACGTATGTATGATAAACAGACTGATTTCAAAAGTTATTATCTATATCTAAAAAAACAGTTTGTTCTTCTTCCACTAGAGATTTTCTTTGAGGAACAAAGAAAAAAATTGTTCTTTTAAAAAAATTCTTCTTTAAAAAAAATCTTCTATTGTTTTCGAAAAATCTCTAACTTTTTAAAAAACAGATTTAATATACAGCGTACAAATTTTAAAAAAAAGAGAATTTTTTAATTACAATGGATTTAAATTTTTTTGGATCACAAAAAAGGCAATCTTAACACCTTAACAGTGACATATATTTCCGAAAAATGGACCAAAAACGGGAAAAAAAATTTGACTTTTTAACTTTGTTCTTTATATTATTATAAAAGGTAGAAAATGGTTTCTTATAACAAAAATAAAATTTTAAATGCAATAACTGCTGTATTTATAATTTTTACATACACATAAAAAAAGTAACGGATTACATACACATCCTATTCAATTAGAGCAAATTCAACAAAATTTTGAAGTTAAATATTATATAACTAGTATAATATAATATAAAAACATAACAATATGATTCTCAATACATAAATTTTGCAAATCTTTAACAGTATGGTACATCCCAGAACCCCCACCCACATTTCCCTCCCTCGAATGAAGTCGTAATCGATGAAAAACTAGGACCACTAATGCCATCTGTTAGAACAATAATGAACTAAATATCCTAAAGTAGGAATGAACTCATCTCGGGCTTCACAATATAGAAACGTTAATTTTTCTCCTGTCCGAACTCAGTTCGGGCATCACAAATACTGCATGTAGTAGATAGTTGACCGAACTGGATTCGGGCGACATTGCAAGGGGTTACTGATTTAAGGTCCTAACCTTAAATTTGGTAAATATCTAGATCTATTTTAAATAACTAATAAAATTTAACTGTCGAAAATAGTTCTAGAGATATGTGGAAGTAAGCAAAAAATAAAATTAACATTAACAGTCCTAAACTCTATATAGGTCTAATCCTTAAACTATTTGGACCATATTTTCCAGATTAAGGCTACCCCTATATTTTGAGGGGTCAAAAATTCACAATCGTCAAAGAAAAGGAATGTTCATTCAGCAGAAGGTACGTTATTGTGTCTCATTTTCTGACTTTAAATATCCTCTGCAAAAATTAATTGAGCCTATTTTGGCGAGTCATTCAAATCGTTAAGTTTGCATATCAATACTTAAGAATTCAATCATTAGAATGATAGTTTTGAAAGGTGTTCCTAATTTTTTAATTTTGCGCAACTCTATTCTTTTTTTGTTGAAGTATTTAAAAGAAAAATTTTCGAAAGTCACTTTACAGTTTTTAAAATGCATTTAAACCTACCTGTCCTCCGTCTGATGATGAAAAAACATTTTTGCATCCTCCACAAAGCTTGATGTACCACAGAAAGCTCAACAGAGACGCCTCGTAACTTTCTGATGTAATAAGTGCGTTTACAACATTATTAAAGAACTTGACACAGCTCCTGAAAAATTATTTATCCTCATGATAATTTATGACAATCAAATGAAATTACTATTCATAAGTATTTATTTCCCGGTATTTCCTGAGAAACAAGTAAACCTAATTTTAATTTACGGACAAGTGATTGTTTCAGTAATCTTTTGATACAAGAATGTTTCTTAAAAATTTCTCTAGAAGTGTGCAACATTTCATATTCTGTTTTTTGTAATAGATTTTGAGAATAGGGAGCGTGCTCGGCCCTGACGACGATGGCAGTAGTTTTTTTTTTTTTTTTTTTTTTTAGTTTTTTTTTTTTTTTTTTTATTATTATTAATATAGAGAGATAGCCGCGATGGCTCAGGGGGTAGAGCGTTCGCCTTCCAATGAGGTAAACCGGGTTCGAATCCCAACGATGGGTGGTCGATACGAAATCCGCATCCAGCTTGCACTGACCACAGTACTGACGTGAAATATCCTCAGTGGTAGACGGATCATGGGTTAGAGTTCCTTTGCCGTCAGGCTAACCGTGGGAGGTTAGCCTGACTGTAAGTTTCCTCTCCATGTAACGCAATTATGGGTTAGTTTCATCAAAAAGTCGTCCACGAAAGCAAATTTCACCCAATACTTGATCTAGGAGTTCAATTGTCTTCTGGATTGGGGTTAAAATTACGGAGCTGGACATTTGTTGCCCTAAACCCAAAAATGGGTCAGCTGTTTAACGAAGGTTATAAAATATCGAGAAATATTTATAATCTACGTGAAGCCTAAATTCTGTATATTTTGCCTGTATATTTTGTTGTATTCTGTATTCTGTATTATACTGCTAAATTCGTTTTTTAGCATAATAAACTAAAACTAAATAAGCATAATAAACTAAAAAAGGTTTAATTTCAGTACTCTAAAAAATAGGTTAGTTTCGACCTAGTAGTTAAAGGCAAAAATTTAAATCATTAGCTAATTTTTCCTAAATAGCGAGAACTGGCAACTTTTTACACTTAGTTATAAAACTCACTCATGCAAAAATAATTTCTTGCATAAGATATATTTTATAGTTATTATTTATATTATTATATTTGGTTTTATTATTTCTTTTTAATTATTTAATATATATCACTCTTAATATTATGTGTAACTCTTAATATATAACTCTTACTATTATGTAAGGTTGATTCCCATTCAAAATCAAAACTTTAATTAAATCTTCAAAACAAATTATCTTCGATGTATGTTTTAATTATAATCAAAATTTGTCAGACATTATTTGGTTAGGTGTAACTGTTGACATTAGCAGTAATATTTTATATAAAATAACGTTATTTTCGATTTAAAAACAAAATTTTAAATAAATACGCTAGGCAAATAATCTTCTGTACAATCTTTGATTATTATAAAAATTATTTTTCATAGCATTATTTGTTAAGGCGTAACGTTATTTCCTACACAAACCATATTTGAAGTAAGTCTTCTAAACTGTTGCGGTACGCATAAGCAAACTGCGGAATAACTGAAGTTTGAACAACGTTTATCTTTGTTTATAAGAATAAGATACGCTTTGTTTTTTGGAATACTGTACGTTACGTTATCTTAGAATAAAATATTGTTTTCATAGATATTTCTTATTATTATTAGTTGATAATCTGCAATATATGGTGCCGAAACAACTCGGTTTAAAATTGAGTACGAATCAGATGAATAATTTACGCAGTCACTCTTTTAAAAACTAACGAAACGCCGAACATCGGTACTACTCAATGATGGCGAAACAAAACGAAAAAGAACTTGGCGACAGTCTGGCACTTTTGAAAAGAAAAAGAAAAACAGTGCGAGGTAATGTTACTCGATTTATTACGCAATTAAATTCTGATCTTTCTGCAACCTCTGATACTTTAAATGAAAATGTCGAATATATTAGTCATCGGCTTTCCGATTGCTTGTTAGAAATGAAGAAATTGGATAATGACATTCATAGTTTATTAACAGATGATGATTACGACAATGATATTATTCAATGTGAAGAATACGTGGATAATGCCGAGCTCGCTATCTTTAAAGCAAAAAAATTTGTTAGTAGAAATTATTTTGAATCTAATACGTTGCAATCGCCAGAAGTAACCGTTTCTCAAATACCTGTTACACAAGTACCCGTTTCTCAATCTCACACAGTGAATCTTCCTACTATTAAACTCGATTCTTTTCGAGGTGATATTGAACAATGGCAGTGTTTCTGGGAACAATTTAAATCTTCTATTGACGATAATAATAGTTTATCATTAATTGATAAACATGTGTTTTTGCGAGGATATCTAGAAGATGAACCAAGACGTTTAGTCGATGGAATCAGTGTTAGTGCCGAGACATACGAAACTACAAAAGCTCTTCTTCAAAAGCGATATGGTGACAAAAACAGAATAATTCAAGCACATTTAGACTTTTTGGAAAATATTTCGCCAATACGTAATCCCACTCCTATTGCATTGAATGAAGTATTTATAGAATGTAACAGAAGACTAAACGCTTTAACGGCTTTAGGGGAGGATATCAACGCTTACGGGCGCATTTTGGCTCCAAAAATTTTACGTGCCTTTCCGGATGATATTTGCCGCCGATGGATTATTTACGCAAAAAGAGAGAAAATATCTGAAGGTGATATGAATAAACTAGTGCAATATTTATCTGAAGAAGTAGAAGGTGCTCTCACAACATTAAAAATTCGAGGTGAGCAAAACTTTGATTACACATTTAAGACATCTACAGCAGCTTTGCATGTGAATTCTAAAAAGATTAACCAGACTAAAAAAACATCTCCATTTTGTGCATTTTGTGATTGTTCTGGACACTGGCCTCAAGATTGCAAAACAATTATTGATACTAATTTAAGAATTCAAAAGCTGAAAACTACTAATCGTTGCTTTTTATGTATAAATAGAGGACATAATTCTAAAAATTGTCCACGTAAGGACAGAGCTTGTTGTGTTAAATGTAAAAAGAAACATCATGTTTCAATTTGCAGACTAAGTACTGAACCAGTGGTAACATCAACTAATCATATTGGAAATATTAACACAAACTTTACTCATTTACAAACGGCTTGCATTCGCATAACTGGCCCTACAGGTATTACTAAAATGTCACGGTGTATTTTGGACTGCGGGAGTCAGACAAGTTTTGTTCAGTCAAGTTTAATAGATTTTCTAGGATTAGAAGTTATTAATTCAAGTTCATTAGAAATTAGAGCTTTTGAATCGCAATCGAATCAACTACAATCCAGGCGTCAGGTAAAAATGCAGTTATCTAATATTTGGAACAATTCTTCGGTTAATATTATAGCATTTGAAAGTTTTAACACGTACGCATCACACCCTAGTGTACCAAAATACATTCATGATCTTGCCATGAAGCAAAACTATGAACTGGCTGATCCTTACGATAATTTCCAAAATTTACCTATAGAAATTTTAATCGGCGCTGATTTCTACTGGAACGTGGTATACTCTGAAGGTCCGACAAGATTATCTGAGTCATTTGTTTTAATGCCTTCTAAATTTGGTTGGATTTTAAGTGGGCGTCGTTCTTGCACTACAACTAAATGTATTAACGCTTCTTCAGTGCATAACGTTACCACAAACAATTTATCACATCAATTTGATGAAGAGGTAAAAGGTTTTTGGGATTTAGAAACTATTGGTATAAATATTTCGCAAGAGAGAAATATGTCATTCCGTGATAACGAAATTATGCAAGAATTTTATGATTCGTATGAATTAGTAGACGAAAGACGAGTGGTAAAACTACCCTGGAAACCTAATGTTAGCCTTTCATCAGATAACTATTATGTTGCACTGAGTCGTTTAAAACTGTTGTCTAAAAGATTGAAAGATAAACCAGAATTAGAACACATTTATGTTAAACAGATGCAAGATTATATTACAAAGGAACAAGTTGAAAGGGTGGTTCTTGAACCCAAAAACCAAGACAAACTTTTTTACTTACCTCATCATATAATAAAAAAACAAAAAAATAACTCAATTAAGTGGAGAGTAGTTTTCGATGCCTCTTCCCATACGACAAAGAGTCTTTCTCTTAACGACGCATTAGAACAAGGTCCAAATTTACTCCCAGAAATTCTTGGAACATTATTACGATTTCGATTTTGTAAATATGCTATTACATGTGATGGAGTCCAAGCCTTTTTGCAGCTAATTTTGAATGAAGATGACAGAGATGCAACTAGATTTCTGTGGTTTGAAATAGAAAATGATGCTGATGGTACAAACAGAATTCTAGAAGATAACATAATTACGTATCGATTTTCTCGTTTACCATTCGGTTTAACATCAAGCCCCTTTTTACTATCAGCAACATTAAAAGAATTAGTTGAAATACACTCAGAGTCACATAAACTTGCTTCTAAACACCTTAAACGGAATATTTTTATGGACGATTTCATCATGACAGTAAATACAGAAAGTGATGCTATAAAGATTTACCATGAAATTCAGGATTTGATGTCACATATAAAACTACCTATAGCAAAATGGAACAGTAACTCCAGAGAATTAAAAGAAATCTGGAATCAAAACGACACTGATTTTAAACGAGAATCTATGGTATTAGGAGTTAATTGGAATACTGAAAGTGATACATTTAACCAAAACATAGATGAAATTTTGCTAAATTTAAACAGCAACCCCTCTACGAAACGTTCGCTTTTACAATCAATAGCAAAATTTTATGATCCTCTAGGCCTCTTTGCACCAGTTTTAGTTTTGGGGAAGATAATGTTTCAAGACACATGGTTTTGTGGTATACAATGGGATGAGATATTACCACCGGACATTGCATCGAAATACAACAGATGGAGTAGAGAACTGTCATTATTAAAGGATGTGAAAATTCCCAGGTGGATAGGAGTTTCGAATTTATCAAACATCGAATTCCACATATTCTGTGATGCTTCAGAGCGAGCATATGGTGCTTCAATTTACATGCGCTCAACAACAGGCAATAATATTACAGTTAGATTAGTGTGCAGTCGTAATCGCCTGTCTCCTGTTAAGAAAATTACTCTTCCACGTCTTGAACTGTTATCAGCTTTAACAGGAGCACGATTATTTCACTATGTTTGTAAAGAAACTAATATCCAGTCTTCATCAGCAACGTTTTGGAGTGATTCAACAGTAACATTGAATTGGATAAAAGGCGATCCCAATCGGTGGAAAACGTTCGTATGTAATCGTGTTACAGAAATACATCAATATTCTTCTCCGTCTCAATGGCGTTACTGCCCAGGTCCTCAAAATCCAGCTGATCATCTTTCTCGTGGGACAAATCCATCAGAACTTACAAATTTGAAGAACTGGTTTAATGGTCCTGAATGGTTACTTCAACCTCATAATACATGGCCATTGAAAACATTATCCGTAAAAGAAAACGACTCTATAATTAAAGAAGCTAGAAAATTACCAGTAAAGGAAATTTTATGTTCTGTTACTACTGAACCTCTTATAGATATTTCACGATACAGTTCATATTTAAAACTCTTAAGAATAACAGCTTGGATCTATCGCTTTATATACAATTGTAAATATCGACAGCATTCTACTTCAGAATTAACAGCTGATGAGATGAATAAAGCAAGAAATTATTGGATTTCAGCTGTACAAAAACAATGTTTTTTTGCAGAATACAATGCCCTGAAGAATAATCAATCCTTATCTAAATCATCAACAATTTCTCGTTTTCACCCTTTCCTTAAGGACAATATTTTACGACTTGGTGGTAGACTACACTTCGCACAAATATCGTTTAAACAACGACATCCAATATTACTTGAAGGATCTCATCGTTTTGTGCACTTGTTGATTAGACATACTCATATTCGTCTTCATCACATGGGAGTTCGTGTAGTTCTATCAGAATTACGTTCCGAATTTTGGATAATCCGAGGTCGTCAATCCATAAAGCGAGTAATTAATACATGCTTACCGTGCAAACTATCCCATGCTATATGCTCAAGTGAAATAGAAGCACCCCTTCCATTAGATAGACTTACTCCTTGTGTACCCTTTGATACGACTGGAATAGATTTTGCAGGTCCAGTTTATGTTAAAACATTCAAACCTACAAAAACAGCCTACATCGCATTATTTACATGTTCAACTACTAGAGCCTTGCACATTGAGCTTGTTTCCGACCTTTCTACAGACAAGTTTCTTTTGGCCCTACAAAGATTTGTCAGTAGAAGAGGACTTCATCACATCATATATACTGACAATGCCACCACCTTCCATGCTGCAAACAAGGAACTAATTTTTCTATGGAATGCATTGACTTCAGCGGAAGTGCAGCAATTCTATGCTCATAATGGTATAAAGTGGAAGTTTATTGCACCACGAGCAGCTTGGTGGGGAGGATGGTGGGAACGACTAATTGGTCTAACTAAACGGTGCCTTCGAAAGTCACTTGGTCGCGCATTACTAGATGAGGAAACCTTAGCTACAGTATTGGTGGGAATAGAAGCCTCGCTCAACAGTAGACCTTTGATTTATGAGCATGGTGAGAATGACACAGAAGAAGCTTTGACACCATCTCATTTCCTAACTGGTCGAAAGCTTACTACTGTTCCATCTGGACCTGAGCTTAAAGGTGATAAACTCACTAATATTTACAGAAAACAACAAGATGTACTTGATATGTTTTGGAAAAGGTGGACTAAAGAGTATTTGCTGGAACTGCGTTCACATCATCAAGTAAAAAATGTTCAGCAATCACCACGAGTACGAGTAGGAGATTTGGTTCTACTACAAGAAGATGTACGACCGAGACACGTGTGGAAAAAAGCTCTCGTGGTTAAATTAATTAACGGTCGGGACGGAAAAATTCGTACTTGTATTCTTCGTGTCGAAGGAAAACATATTACCCGTCCAATCCAACTGGTCATACCTTTGGAGGTTGACCAGGGTGGGGAGGATGTTGCGGTACGCATAAGCAAACTGCGGAATAACTGAAGTTTGAACAACGTTTATCTTTGTTTATAAGAATAAGATACGCTTTGTTTTTTGGAATACTGTACGTTACGTTATCTTAGAATAAAATATTGTTTTCATAGATATTTCTTATTATTATTAGTTGATAATCTGCAATATAAACAATTCTCTGAGAGTTTACGATTTAAAAAATAAACAATTCTAAGTTTTTTGCTAGTTCTGAATAACAAATTTATTAAATATAAAAAATTTTAATTAAATCAAAAAACTAAAATTCTATGGTAAAAAAATGATTATTAAATGTGTAAAATAAAGTGACAGTACTTTGTCCAGCAATTTTTTTCCAAAAACACTTTAAAAGTCAATGTATCCCATTTATCGGCATGGGGAGCTTTCCAAGGAGCATCGACAGGTATCTAGCAAGAAAACAAAGAAATAACAAGATAATGTGATAGATAACAAGATAATCTAAAGATAATGTGAAAATGTTTCACAACATATGCTTGTATGTAATAATGACTTTTTGAAGGAATTCCCCATCAACTACAGTGAGTATAGTTAAACTTTTAAACATAATTTAAATACTTCAAATCCTTCATTTTGGGTTAAAAAAATACTTATTAAATGGCTTTATTATAAACAAAGCCTAAATATTTAAACTGAAAAAGGTATTTTATTTTTTATTTTTAAAGCAGTAAATAAAATTCAATGTTAATTGGTTTTTCATATCTATCTGGAAACTACGTGTTAATTCATTTGCAATAAAGAAGTAAAAAAGAATTCCGAAAAATAGTATTTTATATGATACGCAAAGTAAGAAAAATGAAATATTTCAAATCGAATTGAATTGCCAATCAATTCTAAACCATATTGAGTTTACACCATTCATATAATTTGGAACGTAACAAATTTAAGAGAATCACTAATATCTTTATTTTCCTTAAAAGCTCATGAGCTATTTTTACAACCGCATCTTTATTAATTTAGTAAAAAGAACTAAATTCCCCTAACTTATTACGTTATTTTTATAAATGATAGCTCTAGAATTATTTATTACCTTCAGTAATCGATGAAACCTAATTTTTACCGATTACTTTTTTTTCACCATAAAATAGAATTTATTTCTATCAATTTAATTGAAGCAGAAAAAAAAAAAGAAATATAAAAAAGCAATTACGACGTGAAATATTTCTATTTTCGAAACTTTATAGATTGCAGTGTTTCAAAACTATCATTTTAACTATCTATAAAAACTTTATCACAGAGCTGAAATTAATTCTAATATTTCATCCTACCAAACAGTAATAGAAAAACAACTGATGTAATAAAAGGCTCATAAAATTTAGCTGCAGAAATATTTATTGAATCAGTATTTTAAAAGAATTCGAGTAAATACTTGAATAGTTATAGTTGTGATAATTTTGATTATTTTCGTTATAGTATCTAAAGGAACAATGAATTTCTATTTAAAAAGTCACAATTAAACATTCGAAAAGTAATATCGCTATACTGCATGAAAATTAGAGGATATTTAAAGGACGGGGTTATGTAAATATAAAACGAAAGTATTTTTTTGTTATTTAATTTATTGTATACGTTTCGAAGATAATTCTAAAAGATTAAGACGAAAATCTTGATGAGCAAATGAAAACAAAAATCTCAATTTTTGCATTAAGGGATATAATAGTTTTTCAATTGCTTTAGTATCAGAAAAACTTTTAACGGAACAGCTATAAAACAAGAGTCATAACACTCATCCCATATATACAAGGTGTTTCATAATCTCCTCTCTTAATATATACTTCAAAAACCTTTCCAAAAATAAAGTTAAAAACTATACTTATTAAGGGTCGTAAAGTGTTACTTAAGAGAGGGAAATACAGATACGATGTCAAAATCTAACAAATCACTATTAAAGGAAGCAGCGATAAAAGCATATCAAAACCAACATGATTGACGATATGATTTTAAAAATATTTTTGTCCATTCCCTTCTTTTTAATTTTTCCTAGCAAACAAACAGTTTTGATAATTTAAATCTCGTCTTTCTCGTAAATAATTTGTGATGTTTTTATAACATTTTTGATTTTTTCCCACGTCTCTCAGTTGTGACTCCTAATATAATAATTTTATTTCTTTACTTCTTTTTTGAAAAAAAATTCAAAATATATATATTTAAAGTCTTAATTGTTGAAATATTTGTAATTACTATACTATACTAATTACTATAATGGAAGTACTACCTTAGAGCAAAGACAATATGCTAAAAACTGTACTCTAGCGATCTTTGAAACTCATACCACGATAATGCCAAATTTATTGAGACTTAATTTGGGAACAATGTGCGCATTTACTTAGGGGTGCCACGGACTTTTAATAGAACAGCTATAGAATAAGCTTCGTGACACTCGTAGATACATACATTGCGTTCCATAATCTCCCTCCTTAATATATATTTTAAAAACCCTCTAGAAAATAAAGTTTAAACTGCATGTTAAGAGGCAGAAATAATTATTTAAGACAGAAAAATAAAAAAAATCGGCTCCAAAATCTGACAAATCACTATTGAGAAAGTTAAAAATTAAAACCAGTTTTGATTACCATGCGGAACTTAAGAATGTTTCCAATAATTGCCTTTTCTCAGCTTCCTCTCGCAATCAAACCGTTTTGATGTTTTTAATCCCGTCTTTCTCGTTAATGAACCTTCAGATTTGGATAACATTCTTGTTTTGTTTTATCTTTCACTTTAAATATTAGTTTGTGACAGCTAGTATTCTATTCATCAGTTCTATTTTTTTACTTCTGCTTGAAAAAGTTTTTAAAAAAAATGTCAAAATATATACTAAATGGGGAAAATTATTGAACATCCTGTTTATATTTTTTGAAAGCGATGCCTTTGAATATATCGGCAGAAACAAAATGGTAGAAACTATATACTAAAAATTTTTTTTATGCTACATATTTTTGTCTCGCATATTTTAAGACGTTTACTCTGCATGTTCAAATTCGAACCATGACAGGCCAAGTTTATAAGCACTTCATTCTGGAACAACATATACATCCATTTAGGGTTTAGAGGTAGAATGTGTTTATGGATAGCAATGCTTGTCGTGCCTTCAATCTGAGAATATCCCTCGTCTGGAATGGCCAGCGTTCTCACATGTTTTAAATCCAATACAACGTGAGTAAGACGCGCTTGGACGACGAGTTGCAACTCAGTTAACCATTCCCAACTTGTATAGTGCATTGCTAATTGAGTGTAGTTTAATCCCATATCAGCTTGATATGGATTGATTCTCCTTAAGCTTAATGGGTTTTAGGTATTCTCCTTAAGCTATATGGGTTAAGCTCCTATCAGCTTAATTCTCCCATATCCGTTGGAAAATTTGATACTTGGTATGCTAAAACGTTTCACAGACTGTCTTACCATGCATGGGAAACATACACGTGACCATGCATAGGTAACATAAACATGACCACCATACCAACCATATAATGTTGAGTTTTTGTAAGAGAGATGTCTTTTCCAATTGCTCCAGGGTTAACACTCCGTAGTTTTATGAATGCTGTCTGTCTATCACGCATCTCATGTCTTTTTTGTGCTTCTTTTGTTTCAAAAACGGGCTTCATGTGTATGTAATGTTCATTTTGCTTTTTGAATCTTTATTTGTGTAAACAGGCATTATCTGTAATTTAAGAACATGAGTATATATTCCATTGAATACTTACTTCTTCTCCCATTCTGTCTATTAAATCCATTAAGTGTTTAATGTCCCTGTTCACGAATGGATTTCTTTGCCTAGGTAATTCAGATACCTTAAACTGAGTTCTTTTACCCTAAAAGCATTGAAAAATTCAATTAAATCACTTAAAAAGTAATTTTTAAAAACAATATATATATATATAAATAGTTTTCGTTATGTAAAAAGACTTACCAATTAAAAAAACAATACAGTTCGACTTATAATAATGTAGTATCTACAGGGTTTCCACTAGATGACTGACTAATTTTGAAAGTATATATAATAATAACACGATTCGGTTAAAAGATGCGCCAATGTTATAAGAAAAGCTATAAATTTTGAAAAATGTATTGTTTTGAAATAGATCCACGTCGCTGAGTAGCGCTGAGGCTACCTGCTGCTGGAAAAACAGAGCCGAACACCTAGTCAGCTGTTAATAGTTCCGTGAATCCATGCTTAATTATGCTTTGTTGAAATAGTGTTTTCTTTGGAAAAATGGCTATAAAAAATATTGTTACTTAGTTTTTCATTCTCTTACGCTAGAACCATCTAAAACTATCCGAACACAATTCCTTTTTCAAGATGTATTACTTTTCTATTAATTACACAAAAAGTTAATTTTTTCTCAATTCCCGATTTCATTATTTGCCTTTAAATTGAGTAATTCATTTAGTGGACACTTTATATTTATTTCCCAAGAAATGAATGAGGTATAAATTTCCTCTAAATTAATATTATAACTAAAACAAGTAAAATAAAGCTGCGTCATGTTTTTTGCTCTTTTTTAAATGATTTACAGATTGAAAAGAATAATAACCCTTTACTGTCAAAATTATAATTATCTTTATTTTTATATGTGGTAATTGAGTAAGAACACAGCATATTTATGCCTGTCAACTACTACGCTTTTTGCAAAATATTTTATAGAGTGGTAAGCATTTCAAGTTTTCAGAATTTTTGGTAATTTTGCCAACATTTTAAAAGCCTCTCCACGAAAATAAAGTGACTTCCTATATGAACTTTTAAATCATTTATGCGTAGTGATATGGAAAATAAATTTAAATGAATAATGCATTAAAACAAAAATTTAGCTACCACTACAATAATGTTTTTCAAAAGGCGTAGAAAGTTGGCCGTCCTGCATATTACCTGTAAAATAGTCTGTAATTTTATGAATATAATTTATCCATAAATTTGTTAGTATAAATTGAGTACGGCAGTAGCATGTCATCTGCCCCAGTAGAGCTATCAAAAGAGTTTTTAAAACATTACAAGTTATTTTTTTAATCTGTAAATCCAAACTCAGTTCCAAATATTAGCTGGTTGCTTTTTCCATACAACGAAAATACTGGACGGGCAAAGTTTTGCATAGATTTGCTTAAATAGCTCGACAGAGTATCTTGGTGTTTTAAATTGTCTTTCCATAAATATGTGACATTTACTGATTTTTTTTTATTATTTTTTTATAGATTATTGGCACCAAGCTCAAAACACGTATCTGTCACTTTGGCATTTAACTGACGCTTTTGGTATGTCCCTCTCCCTCTGCTGTGTAGTGTATACAGAATGAATTGAAAGTCACAAACATCATTGTTTAACGGTTCGTAAAAGTATATGTTTAAGAACAAATTAGAATCTGCTATCACAAAGATTAGTTAAATAGTTGGTTTCATGTGTTATAAAAATATTCAAAATTACCTTCTTTAAATTCAAAATCCTTAAATACCTTTCGCCTAGAATTACCATTTTTTTATGCTTTTGCTCGTTTCAACTTCATTCCATAATGGGAAACTTACTGTCGAGCAAAATAACACTTCAATATATCTTAATAAAAGAAAATGAACAACGCTTGGTAAAAAAAAAAAAATCACTGCTGTTATGCTGGAAAACCCATTGAAATACATTCTTTGAAATCTGCATTTCTATCTAGCGGGGAGAAATGAAAGTCAATGCATTTTCACTGAATTATGAACCTTTAAGCTTTGATGTACGTAACTTAAAATGTTTGTAATATTAATTGAAACACATTCACAGCAATCTGCATTGCCATCTATCAGGGGGAAATTGAAATTCAGTGCATTTTCACTGAATTATGAACCGTTAAATTATGCATTCGACTTAAAAATCTCTGATAGTTATTGAAACTTATTCGCAACAATCTGCATTAGAATCTACCAGGTTTAAAAGGAAATTCAATTTGTTTTCGCTGAATTTTGAACCGTTAAAATTTGATATACATGACTCTACAGCATAAAAGTCTATACTATGCTTTCTTTCGTAGTGCACAAAATGAAAGAAAATGGTATTTTCTTATAATATGTAAAATATAATTATATTTTCCGGACATCTCCATGACTGCGTTTACATCACATATATTTTCATGACATCATCATGAATCCATCATCAAGACATGAAAGACTTAGGTAAATTAAAAGAAGGAAAATGCTGTGAATGTCGAAAACTTTTACAATATTTGAGTTATGTTATTTATGTGAATTGACTTACATTATAATGGAGGATGTCTTCAGATTCATTGATTTTGTATGTTTCTATCCCAAGCTCTTCAGCCAATCGAATCAAACGTCTGTGAGAGGGCCCGAAATAAGATCCACCAAAATCAACGTAATTAACTTTATGATCCTGAAAAACGTATTCAATAGAAACATGCTTAAATGTATGTTCAAACGCAGAAGACATATATTAACAAAAATTAATTTTATCTAGGTAGATAATAAGCTCACCAGAGCCCCTAGAAAAATCATAAATAGGATCTTTAAGACAGGTTAGAATGTGTGATGTTTTTCTTTTCATCATGAATAGAACTTGTTCACTAAGGTGTCATCTAACAATATGTTTATTTTAACACTCTGGATGATCAGATGTTGCCTTTCAGTTAACATCATCATTATAAAAATGCTGTTGATTATAGAAGCTTGAAGAATGTGTGACTTGTTTCATGAATACTGACACACTCTATAACATCTTAAATGGACAGCAAAAACACCATATAAAAAACTCTCTCTGGTGATTGAAAGTTTGTAAAGCACCGAAATCAGTTTTCCGGAAATTTTGAGGAATTCGCTAGATCAAATTCTCGGCAAGTGACAAACTCAATGCGACATTCATGCAAAACTATGTGAACTCAACTATTAGTTAAATCTAGTACAAGTACAATCAAGTAAAATCACGTCAAGTAATGAAATACAAAGGTGAAGTTACCAAGCATTAAATAAATGCCTTTACAATTTCTCTAAGGTTGACTAATATTTTGCCGGGTGGATTATCAAGAATGTATTTTTTAAATTTCAGATTAAATTATACATCAGGGGATCAGCAATAAGAAGCAATAAAGTGTTGTACATTGAAGGGGAAGGGACAGTTCAACGTTTCTGGCTGACAAATTATCATTTTCAAATTTCATTGTTTTGATAAAAATATATCAAAGAGAAAACTCTCTAATCTGATTATAGCTGATGAAATAAATAAAAAATTCAGATTTTTAAAGTGTCCCAAGGTTCAAATTCTCTCCCATAGACGTTAAACAAGAACGTTGTTTACTTAAAATTACATTTTTCAATAATTTTAATAAGTCTAAACATGTATAAAAATACAAACTACATCATTCTTTTACAATTTTTGTTAATGTCCGTCCACCAAATCGGTCTCTTGCTTCCAATAAAATGAAACTAACACCAGATTCACTCAACAATTTAGCTGCACATAACCCTGTAAATAAAATAAAAATAGCAATTAATAATTATAAACACACTTTGCGATATACATAGCGTTTAGAAATCACTGTATATATTTTCAATCCTTACCTAAAGTATCAACTAATTTCGATTTCCGATTTTATCGTTTCATATTTCGATTGCGCTTAGGTTTGATTCTTTTATTTTTCTACTAGTTTCGATTTTCAACTTGATTGCCTCATATTTCAATAGTGCTTAGGTTTGATTCCCTTAGTTTTCTAATAGTTTTGATTTCCATTTCAATAGTGCTTGGGCTTGGCTTGTTTAGTTTTTTACTAGTTTTGAATCACTCTGAGTTTTCGGGGGGGGGGGAATAATCATTCTTCCACAATTTTCTTATAAATATTTTTTAACTTTTTTTAAGAAAATATGATTTTTATTGTACTGTTTAAAATATATCTAAAAAACAAAACATGTGCTATAATTTGAAGAGAAAAAAAACATTCCTGAGAAGAAAAGAAATTTTAAAAAAATAACAAAAATATTTCACTTGGTTTTTCATTTGGTAATTTCTTGGGTACATCTTGCTTATTAATTCCCTGCAAACAAATTTTTTAACATTTTATTTCTACAAGTATTTCAGTTAAAATAGTTTGAAAACTATGAGACTACGTCTGAAACAGAGAATTTAATGTCAAGATGTTTCATAATGATAACCCTTAATATTTTTAGAATCCTTGTCAAAAATGAAGACAAAACAAATCTTCACATTGAGGGAATATTTAGGGAAAACGTATTCGAAATTTATGGAATCACTCGTGAAGAAGATGGATTGGAAAACATCAAAACTAGATTAAGATGTTTCTGATTTTCTACCTTTTCAACTCACTCCTCTTTTTTTTCCCGAAAGTAGCTAAATCATTGGGCACCGAAAGATAACTAAAAGATAATAACCAATTCGAAAAACTTTGATAGTTTTTTTTTTTTTTTTTTTTTTTTTGGGCTAAAAATTTATAATATTAATCGGAAGTCAACAAGAGCGTTTACGTGAGAAATTAAAAACTTTTTTTTTATAATTAATTTATTTTTTGATGCAGTGTAAAATAGAAAGATGACTGTAGACGTTATACGCAATAATATTGCGCAAATTTACAGTTAATAAAACCTAAGAATTTTGTTTACTAGCTCAATTCAGATTCAGTAAGACTTTGGAGTTTTGCTCTTCTAATGAACTGATATTTAACTTAAAACGTCATTTTATTATTCGAATTAAAATAAGTTCCCTTTACATGTGTAAAACACCTATTTAAACCTTTATTATGAATCATGTTTTGAATTGTCCAAAAACATTAAAAACTTAGATATTAAAATATTTCCGGCTAAATTACGCAAAATTGAAGGGAGATATTAGTTTTTGAGATTTCCTGAATAAAAGTTTTAATAGTATCACAAAATATCAAATGATTTTCTTTCGCCGCCTTTTCAGATTTATTAACCAGCGTAATTTTCCTACGCTGATTTTATAGTTTTAAAAACTCTGCTGAAAGACTCAATAATATTCAATCATATAATATAATATACTTACCGCTTAAGCCTCCTCCAACAATGATAACTTCAGCTTCCATTTTATTTTATTATTATAGAGAATAAAAACATAAATTCAAATACCTCGATTAACTATTTACATTCATTACTTATCATTCTAACACGAGGAAGATGTCAAGAAATAACCTTGATTACATATTATCAAAACTTTCAGATATCTGTGTCTAGTTCATTTGTTGTGACTACTGTTGCCATCTGCTGGAGCATTTTATTAAAAATACTATGCTTACTTCTAATCTCTCTTTAATTTTATGACTGCTGTCGCCATCTAATGTACATCAGTGTAAATAATTTTTATCTTAAGTTAATTTTTAAATTGTGGGTTGCTGTTAAATTTTGCAGGGACACATATCTTCCTAATAAAACTTTCCGGCAAGTATTTTCTTACCAACTCTTACTCCAAAATTTATATTTTGAAGAAAAGTTCTTCCAGGGACACATATTTCCCGAATAAAACTTTCCGGAAAGTATTTTTTTACCAACTCTTACTCCAAAATTTATATTTTGAAGGAAAATTTTTCCATTTATTTATGAAATATTTGTTTTCATTCCAAAATTCAATCTGTGCAAAATTAAAAGCAAAATGAGTTAAAGAATTTTTTCGATATTTCTTTGTGGAAATTTATATTCTAAACATTTTTTTTTTTTTTTGTAAGAAATAAAAACATTTTGTAAGAAATAAAAATTTTCTGAGCAGTTTTATAATTTTTTTTTAATGTTGAGTTTGTTCCCAATCAGAAAAACAAATGACAACGAGCTTTTTTAAATTGATGGCGAAATACAAAGACAAAATCAAATAAATAAAGTAAATAAAGATTAAATAAATAAATAAAGGCAAGAAATTGACCGCTCTTTAAAGCAGTTACATAAATAGATGTAGATGCCCCTGAAAAGAGAAATATAATGAATGGAGGTAAAGTCAATTGACTAGGAAAAAATAACAAATGGTGGATGATATATTTTTTAAAATTTCGAATCATACGTTAAATGAATGTAAATGTAATAGGAAGTTATTATATGGTAAAAAAAAAAGAATAATTAGCTACAAAATATTCTTAATATGTAAAAAAATAATGAATTTTAATGATCTAAATTTTAATTATTAGTTTGCTTGTTTTTTTAAAAAATCTGTTTTTATCCTTATAAAATATTTTGCTTGAGTCGAAATCTTTTCCTTTAAATTTTTCTTTAATATTATAATAAAAATTATAGCAATGGATTTGAAGTTTAGCGACCTTGGACAATAAATAGTTGACCTCTCACGTTGGATGCATGAGTAATGTTAAGTAAGAAAAGCGTTTTTAATACAAATTCGGTAATTTGACTCGTTATTATTTAGTTTTCGCACAAATTTGTAGCATTTTACAAAGAATGCTTCCGTGACGGGCAATCCTTAATTTATATACTTTTAGAATGCTAATCAGAAATGTAACAGATCTTTTGGGCACATACTATTTAAGAAAAAAAATGCACGTTACCATCGAAAAAAGAAAAATATATATATATATAGTTGATTCTGGCTAAGAATATTAGGTTTTAGAATAATTTTCGCTTAAGACGAACGAAAACAGTTTCCTTATTACGTTATCTTGGAAAACAATAATGGTTGCATCATTTAACACGAGAATTAAAAAAAAACTCTCGTTTAAGACGAAATAAAAATGGCACCGAAAGAAAACGAATTCCTTATTGTGGTATTGTGGTGACTTTCTTTGTTGCAACAAGTATATCGCTTTTAGGCACAGTTAATTAGTTTTTACTAACCAAGTTAAAATGTTACACTTGTTCTGATAACTGAGGTAGGGAATTACTGTTTGTACGTATTAATCTGAAACTGGAGACGTCAACAACTTAACACGCAAAGAAGCTTGGAATTTTGATAACAGGGTAAGAAAACCTAGATGGTTACCCAAAGAACAAAAATTTCAAAAAAAACCCTTTTTTTTTTGTCCTTTCTGATGGTGAAATTATTTTATAGTCATCTTCCCTATGCAGGTGCTTCATTCTGTTGCTAAGAAGGTTATTGTTCATGAGTTTGTAAGGTGATGTTAGAACTACATCTCTGTGCAGAAAAATTAGGACTAATTCATAATAATCATAAAATATTTATATTTAGATATCATTTGAATTCTTCAATGCCTTCGTTTGTTTATTTTAAATACATTTTTTTTTCCAAATATTTCGGTTGTATAAATTTCAATTTCTTGCTATCCTTTGATTTCGTTTTAACGATGTTCAATTTTTCCTTCTAAGTTGTAAATAAATATTTAAGCGAGAAAAAATAACTTTATTAAAATCTACTACTACTGTAAAAATAAGGGGAACTACATACATTGATATATAACAAATGAAGTTGGTTTTACTTAGTGTCTAGTCTTTAGTTACTGCCCAATTACTTCTGCAGTCAAACAAGTTCTGATGCCCTTTAATCTCGCTTTGCTCAATCTATGATTTGTCTAGTTTCGATAACTTCTTTATAAGTTTATATATATATATATATATATATATATATATATATATATATATATATATATATATATATATATATATATATATATATATATATATATATATATATATATATATATATATTAGAGTTGCGTAAAAATTTTCGGCACGAAATTAAGTTGGTATTGAGCAGAGATTGATTTCTGACTTTTTTTACAGCTTGAAACAACACGATATCGATAATTTTCCCTATTTTTTTTATCTTTATTTTAACATCGAGTTTAAGGGTTAAAGATTGTCTCCTTCTTATAAATTAAAATAAGAATGGTTTTTGAGGATGTGTTGTTATAAGATTTTTTTTTTTTTCATTTTTTAATCTTGCGTCCAAAGAAATAAACAACTTAGCAATTGATTAGGAATATAATTTATTTATTTATTATTTTTTTTAGAAAACTTCCATATTGTGTTTACAAAATTGTAACGAGCTTAGTTAAGTAGATACAAAGTGACGTTCTAAATTATATAGGGTGTTCTCTTTTCACCACCCTTCATAGATATTTATACAATCTTCGTTAAAAATACATTAACATTAGAGTTTGCAAATTAATATTTTAGGGATAAAAAAAACTTTGTTAAATCACTTTTGAGTAAGACGAAATTAAAAATACCAAAACCAGTTTGATAACCCGATGAAACTTGGAAGTGTTTATAATAGTCGCTTTTCCACTTCTTCCAACTTCAACGATGAAATTGATTTTCAGTTTTTTGATTCCTTCTCCTTCAATAGTGATTTGTAAGATGTATATAACATTTTAGCTTTTTTTTCTTCGCTAGATATCATTTATTAATCCATATTGGAGAATTTTTTTTCTCCAGCAAGGATTCGAAAATAAAGATAAAAGGCGTTGATTACGGAACACTCTGAGTTCTTCGAGCTAAAATGGTTTTAAAAAATTTCGTTCAATCACTAAGAAATAATATACATGGACAGCGAAATAATGACTGATCAAGTGCCTTTAGCAAAAGTAAAAATTACTGTGCCGTTAAACCATTAGATTTACGAAAACAATGAAAAATCTATAATAATCTTAATTAATCTTAATTAATCTTAATAATAATCTTAAGTAAATTTTTTAAAACATTTTTTTTAAATTTAATAATATAATTTTTAAATAGGTAATGAAACACTAAAAGAAAATTGTCTTAATTAAGAAAATTGCCTTTGAGATTCAGTAAAAGTTTCAAATTTCTAATTTGACATTTTTTCATTTCATTTATTTATTTATTTTTTAAAAAAATTTTTAATTTTTAAACAATATTTGTTTTGTTTTTTTAATTTTCAGAATATATATATAAATAACATTTGTTCACAATTAATGTAAAAAAAAAAATTTTTCTTTAATTTTTTATTTGAAAAATAAATTTTTAAACATTATTTGCATATATCTCAAAGATTCAGTTCCAATTCTAATGTCTTTTCAAACAGTCCATTACATTAAATCTGCCATTAAGGTATCTAAAGGCTGTTATTCCCAGTACAGAAGAGATAGCAAGTAATTTGAAGAAACCAGGCACCGATGGAGTGTATTTTTCTGAAAAGGTGGGTATAAAGGGTTTAGGCACAACATCCTGAAAAGAAAAACACAACATTATAATTTAATCAAAAATTATTGTTTATGAAAATTTCATTAAAACATTATAAAATAAAATTAGAAATTTAAGAACTAAATTTTTCAAGTAGACTGGAAAAAGAAAAGAATTTTAATTTTGTAGGGCCTTAAACAAAAAATGCAGGGCCCACCACTTTTGAAAGAAGTGGATGGAATTATCGGATGGTAATACAAGTTAATTACTGAATACTTTAAATGTAAATACTTTAAATGTAGTAAAAATTTTAAATGTTCAATAGAAAAACATTATTTTTAAAGTAACTTGATTATTTAATTAGACTTATTAATTCTCAAACTTGCAAATAATCTTTAATTGATAAGAATAAAGATGCAATAAATATTTTTGTTATAAAAAATTTTTCATTAGCAAGGTTAATAAAACCAAAGTATTCGGGTTTTACATACTATTTTTGCATGTTATACTGCATGTTTTTAAGTGTTCTTGTAAATTCACGCTATACATCTTTTCTCCTTTCTCCATCTTAATAACTTTATAATGAAATAACTAATTATATAAATATATATATATATATATAGATATAAGTTCAAAATGAAGATAACAAAGATAAATTACAGCACTCTTTCTCGGATATAATCGTGTGGGCTGATGAAAAGATTATATCTTTTATTTTCCGGTTCTTTAAAAAACTATCCTTTTTTTTATTATTATTATTAATGCTTTTTTCTTTCCCCAGTTGTTTGTTATTATTATTCCCCCCCCCCTTTTTTTTCCATTTATCTGTAATTTACCTTTGTTATCTTCCTTTTGAACTTATCTTATGAGTTCTATTTACTTGCAGCTTATGCGCAATAAATGATACTTATTGTTTTTCTTAATTTTCTTCTGGTTTTTTTGTATTTATTTATTTTGCTGTATATATATATACAGTCAAACTTGGATAATTCGAACGTCTTTAATTCGAATTCATATATAATTCGAAGCTTTTCTCCTTCCCCGGGCACATGTATATTCAGATATTCAGTTAATGCTAAAAAATCTTGGTTATTTCGAAATCCAACTTCTTTAATTCGAAGTTTTTGCCCTTTCAAAAATGACATAATCTAGTTTAAATGCAATTATTTTTGAAAAGTATTCTGGTTATTTTCAGCCATTTTGGAAATTTTTTTAGCGATGACAAGGGGGAGGGAGAATAGTCTTATCTGCTCAAACAGAACAGGAATAAAGAGGAAATGGACCTAAACCACCCACACCTTTCCTTGGCTGTCGATATTACTTGAGTTTTCTATATTGTGATTTTAGTTTTGTAGTGATAGTTTAGTGCAAGCATGTCGTTTAGTAAGCCCCGTGCCCGGTATAAAACCTTATCTTTCGATGAAAAATTGCTGTAATTCGAGTTCGCAAATGAGTTTGGAATAGCGCCTAACACTCTTTCGACTTCTTTGAGAAATAAAGAAAGAATTTTGAAATCTAATGGAAATCGCAAGCGAGCTGGAGAGCTTGATTATCCTGACATGGACGAGTGTGTTGCAAAGTGGTTTAAACAAGCACGGGACAAAAACATCCCTCTCAGTGGAACTCTTGTGCGTGGAAAAGCGGAAGAATTTGCTATCTGTTTAGGTAACAGCAGCTTCAAAGCAAGCTCCGGGTGGTTAGACGTATTTAAGGAAAGAAATGGAATTTCTTTCAAGTCTGTGTGTGGTGAAAGTTCAAGTGTGAACCATATTGCAGCAAATGAGTGGAAGGAAAAAGTTGCCGAAATTATTGAGTATACACAGGACACAGACATTTTTAATGTCGATGAGACTGGACTTTTTTTCAAATGTACCCCTGCAAAGACTCTTGCTTTTAAAGGTAAAAAATTTAATGGTGGAAAATACAGTAAAGACCGAATAATTTTATTTGTAGAAGTAAACATGGAGGGAACTGAGAAATTACCATTACTGATGATTGGAAAATCAAGAAATCCAAGGTGTTTTAAAAATGTCAAATCAAAGCCTATACCATTCTAACACAAAAGCATGGATGACGGCGAATATTTTTGAAGAATGGCTACTAGATCTCAATCGCACATACCAAAGAAAAAACAGAAAAATCATCCTGTTTATTGATAACTGCACTGCTCATAAATCGATATCCACTATGGAAATTATCACGGTTGTTTTTCTCCCGCCAAACATGACATCAGTGGTGCAACCAATGGATCAAGGCATCATTAAAAATCTGAAGCATTTCTACAGATGTCTAGTCATTCAACATCTCTTTACTGAATCTTCTCAAAAGCTTCCCATTAATCTCCTCGATGCTTCAAGAATGTGTTTAAATGCATGGTCCAAAGTCAGCCAAAAAACAATAGCAAGTTATTTTCGGAAGGCAGGATTCATCAGGAACACTGTCCCTAGCTATCTTTTCGATGAAGAAAATTTCCCTCCCCCAGTTGCATGGGAAGACAACATTCCGTTCGATGATTACGTCAGTATGAATGAAAACATAGACATTTGTGCAGAGTTATCCGATACAGATATTCTATCTGAAGTTCTAAACAATAAGAATATTACAACAGAAGACGAAGAAGATATTGAAGATGAGGTAGAAGAACAGAGAAAAAACTCGGAGAAAGGCGATATTGATACCATAACCTGTCAACCTGTTCTATTACCAAAAGAAACAAAGAATAACTAAAAAGTGATAGTTAGTAACACCTCCAATTTTCATCAGGCATTAAAACCGGTTTTGTTGTTTTTCATCCAGGCTTCCTTCTTCGTGATTTGACGGATTTCTACATTGTTCACACTTAAATATTATTTGCGATTAATAATATGTATATTTTATTTCATTCTTGGCAAAAATTCTAAAACTACCTTGAATATTCACTAAAAATTATAATATTCGGAATATTTACTTACCACAGATTGTGGTTCTTCCAACCATATTTGATCTCTGGTGATTTTTCCCATTTTATGTAAAATTTCACGAGCTGCTCGTTCTCCTGCTTCTATTCCACCTTCCATATATCCTGACCATTTTATTGCAGTCTCAGTCCCAGCATAATACAATCTGTCAACAGGAGTTCGAATCGCTCTGAAAATTAAAAATTTTATTATAAGTACACTGTTAGAATTTTCATTCTAAAATTATGGACTATAATATTGACTGTAAAGTTTACGGTAAAGACCTTTCGATTTTTAACCTTTAAGATTTTTTAACCATTTACAACTGGCATGGTTTGAAAACCATAAAAAGGAAATTTCACTGGACATTGGAGATAATTTAAGAACTTCATGGTGCTGCCATCTATGGGTAAATGAGAATAATGTATTTCACATGCCCGGGATCACAAATTAGGGAGTATAGGACACAGGAAACTAACTCTTCATGTGTTGAAGGATAAGTGTGGTGTCAACGGTGGGATTCAAACCCCCGTTCTGGTCAGTCATGAGGCTGACAAAATTGTCATCTCATCTATTATTCACACCCATCTTCAAGAAACTAAGTGGTTTTATTAGGTGGATCTAGTTGGTGCCTTAAAATTATGGTTTCTAAACCGTATAAGGTGAAAGGAGTTAAACGGTTTTTCTCACAGTAAACAGTTTGAATACCATCTTATTTATGGTTATTTAAATATATTGTTCGAATATAGTGAAATAGTAATTAAATAAATAGATATTTATTCATTTCTTTCCAGAAGTTTCTAACAGTGTATCAATGCAGTCAATACAGTGGTTACGTACTTAGAGGGGTAGTTAGACACTGCATGAATATTAAGAATTGCCTGGAAAACAGGACCGAAAATATAATCGAAATGCCGCTAGAGTCGCCTTCGTTGAACTGGCTGTTCATGCGTCATTGAACCGGAATATTTTATCGTAATTTCATATTAAATTTTATTTCCAAATAGTTATTAATAAAAATATTAAGGTCGAAAATTATGGAGTATAGCATATTAGCATGTCAAATAAAATTTTGAAAATAAATCAAATATTTCAGTTTTTAATTTTAGTAATATTAAGATAACTTTATTAATATTAAAACTAATTAAAAACACTCTTATAAAAAGCGAAAATAATGTATAAAAAATTTTGCTATTGCTTTTCCTGGAATTCTTTTAAAAAAAACTAGACGCGCAGAAAATTCTTGGCCTGATAAGGCGAAGAATTTTCTGCACGCCTATGGCCTGATAAGGCCATATTCTGATGCCTGATATTTCCCAAAAGCACAGTTTTTATGGTTTAAAATTCTTCCAAAAATTATTGTTTTTTTTTTTTTTTTTTTTTTTTAATTTAAAATAACTTTTTCGAAGTATTTTTGGAAAGTTTGCATGCATTGCTAAAAAATTTTGATAATAATTTTTTCTCTAACAAAGAAAAAAATCATTTCATTTCACACAATTCTTGAATAAAGTAGCTTATGTGCTAAAAATAGAACTCAAAATATAATGAAGTAGTAATAATTTATAAAATTAAATTTAATGTCAGACTAAATTAACTCATAAACTTAAAGAAGTAAAAGTAATAAATGAATTAAGATACAAAATTATTCGTGTCGTATTTAGCATACCAGAAATTATTCTTTCTCTTTCAACATAACAGAAAATATTCCTTTTCTTTTAACATAATTGGAAATATTTTTTCACTTTTGTTCATCTGGAGTCAGTCTGCGTTCTTGTTTCTTGTAAAAAAAAAATTTCATCAGAGATAAAGTTTCATTTCAATTTTTGGTCATGGTAAGGAGAGATTTAATGGAACTTGAATATTGCAATATTTGAAATAATTTTATTTTACATTTTATTTTATTTTATGTTTTATTTTATATTTCATTTCATTTTACATTTTATTTTATAACCAACGTTCATCAGCCGACCCAATTCTGAGTTTACAGCTACAACGTTCATCTCTGTAGCCTTGAAATTTTGAACCCGACGTAGAAGACAAGGGAACTCCACCATCAAACATTGGGAAAACTAGTTTCCTTGGAGGCTTTTTTGATGGAACTAACTCGCATTTGTATTACATGATTGGAAAACCACGAAAACCTCCCAAGGTTAGCGTCAAGGGGATTATAACCCATGATCCATCAACCACTGAGGGTATTTTACGTCAGCACTGTAGTCAGGAGCAGAACTCGTACAAAACCAGACATGGCTGAGATTCACATCTTGGTCATCTCTTTGGGGGGCAAACGCTCTATCCCCTTCACCACCCACTCTCGCTAAATCATTGGAATTTTTTTCAAAATATGGAATAAAAGATATCAGATTGATGTAATCAGAAAAAGTTTCGATAGAGAATTGTTCAGATTAATATAATGAAAGAGAATATTTGCGGAATCAGCGCACTTAACAAAGTTTCCCTCACATCTTGCTTCCTCCGTCGAAACTATATTACGTTCCATTCTTTTTATCAGCTAGGGAGATACCGAACTACGCATAAATTATTGATTAATAGATTCATTTCGTTGGTTGCATTTTTTAATCTTATGCAAAGCAAGATGACGTCACTTACTTTCCATAACGAGTCCAAAATCCTGGTGGGTACATTGCTGTATAACACCCACCTGAATATTGTTCTTCCATCCAATTTTTCTCTTCATAGTGTATTGGCTGAAACGATATTATAAATCAAATCAAAACACTAGTTATCTTACTAACACTTTTATATTATACCAAAAAAATAAGAGTTTTTATTTAAAGTTATAATCACTACTTAAGGGAATCACAAAATAATAAAAAAAATAATAGTAAAAGGAAGTAGAAATGAATTTTGTCATGATTATTTTAAAATTTAACAGAATTGAGTTTAACATTATCCGACACCCCCGAATATTTTAAAGAAGAACACATTTTTTGTTGTTGCTGTTGTTGTTTTTGTCGTCACTTTCCACTTTGGCGAGCACCAATTCTTTCAACGAAAGCGATCGACAATAACATTATTATGATAGAAAAAAAAACATTATAAATTATGCATTCGTGTGAGTAGATATTCGTTTCATATTTCTAATACGTAATAGTGGAAGAAAGTTATTAGTAGAATCTGGAGGTCAAAAAAAAACTTTTTCGCACTGTACTCATTTATGTACTCATTTAATTTCAAAAACATTTTTATAAAAAAATTATTTCATTTATTTATTTTAAATTTATTCTAATGTCTTATGCTATTGTAAAGATGCTTCGAAATGTCACGCTGATCGGTTAGAGGTTCTGTCTTCACCGTCGCTAAATTTCATTTTTTTTTTATGCTCGATAGATTGAAAAATAGAATATTATACTTGTTTTAGAAAGAAAATCTTATATCATCAAAAAGTTGTTTTTTTTTTCCTTTTTAAAGATCCCTAAAATGGATGGAAAATATTTCGCGCTATCTTTATTTTAATTTTAAAAAAATAAACAAGAAAATTTAAATTGTAGCGGCAATTTTCGCTCATTGTTGGAAATTCAATTTCGAAAAAAAAAATATTTCGGCAAACTCAAATGTGCTTCTACAAGTTAAGTTGTATAATACGTAAAAATTAAGATAACTAGAATGTTTATTTTTATTATCATTAAATATAAAACCAAAAATCTTGATAATAAGCAGTTAATTTTGATAATTTTCTAATTAAATTTTCTACTGGTTCGCACAAAATATCAGTTTTTATTTCTTAACACTAGTTTAAAATTTTAAATATGTCATGCAACATTAAAATTTTTTAACTATAAACGACAAACAATATCTCGTTATATATTTTTAATTTGTATTTCTCTATGTATTATTACTGAACTATGCACTTGAATAAAAATCATTTTTAAATTAAATTCTTTGGAAAGATTACATTTCTGTACAGCATTAAATTAAACGCACGAACCTCTCAAATCATTTTATATATTCAAAGACAAATTAAATTTTATTGCAATTTTTGTTAAAATCAATTTGGTAATTGTTTTCAAAGAAAAAAACTAGATAGTGCTTATTTTAGAACTCAAATGTTTTTTTTTTAATTATATTTTTTCTTTATAGGATCATTCGAACACTGAAGAACTCACCTTTAAAAGTTCTTTACAACCAGTAACTTCAGCCAAACTTTTGGCGAGAAGATTTTTTCTCTCTTCTACACTTAAAAGATGCAAACGGCGGCACTTGTCTGCTAATATAAACCTTTGGGAGAAATAAAAACGATTTCTGAGTCTATATTTTAATCAGTTGTTTCGAATTTTTTTTCCTACAGCGCAACCCTAAATGATCGACCTTATGCCGAATCCCCAAATTAGTAAATTAATTCCATTAGCATTTATAAGCATATTTACCAAAGAAATACGGCTATTCATTTTGAAAAATATTTAATGTAAGAAACTAAATTATTTGTTTTCATCATTTTATTAATGATAGTCTAAAAATTGAGTGTTATGTCAGACAGTTTAATTCACAGGTGTGGAGCGGCATCAGGTTCGATTCTGAATTTGTTTTGGGGAAATTCAAAGGATTGGACAAAATAATGGAAACGCTTTTATACTAACACAGATTTTGATCTTTCTCAAAAACTACTTAAAGAATCATTTTGTAAATTCAGAAGTGTTTTGAGTTTGCGATTTATCATACTTATTTATGAAGTTTAAAGCTTTTAAAGGTTTGGGAGACAGACAATAAATTACAAACGCCAAAAAATGTAGCAATAAACTTGTAACTTGTTAAAATTTTTTGATTATTATATGCGATAATTGAACAAAATTTCGTAAATCAATCTTAAATATTTATAGAGATATTAATATAATATTTATAGGTTTTCTACAAATTTCATTTTGTAATGTTGAACAAGATTTATTGCAAATGTCACCAGTATTGTTGGGAATTATTCCCCATAAAAATATTTTTTCTATCGCATGCATTCTTTCCTTAAGCAATCACATTTTTATTTAAAAAAAATTGTGTTTCATTTTTTTACTTAACTTTAAATAAGTTCAATAAAATGGAACAAAACTTTTGGCACAATTTAAAATTAATTTTAAAAAATATTCCCTTAAAATTTTTAATTAATTTGTTTAAAACTGTGCAAGATATGAATAATTAAAGTAATTCAATTATTATGCGTGGACGAAATTAAAATAAAAACTTTTCCTAATTTTGAAGTGAATCGTATTTGGCATCTAATGAAAAATCAAATTGGAATATCATAAAAACTTAAAAAGTTTCAAGCAATTTTCCAAGAAGTTTTTGTACTTTTTAAAAGAAAGCTTAAAATGATAAGGGGTTTTCTACTAATTTCATTTTGTACTGTTAAACAAGATTTATTACAAATGACACCGTTATTGTTGGGAATTATCCCCCATAAAAATATCTTTTCTCATGCATTCTTTCCTTAAGCGATCACATTTTGGTATATGAATGTTTATTCTAAAATTCTATTATCATTTGCTATTTGATTTTGTCTCATGACACAAAATAGTATTTGTAGAAAAGCCAAGTTCATTTTGAGCTTTCTTTTAAAAAGCACGAAAATAACTTGGAAAATTGCTTGATTTTTTTAAAATTTTTAAGATATTCAAATCGGACTTATTTCATTAGTTGCCACATATGATTCATTACAAAAGTTGAAATTTGTTTAAAAAAAGTGGGGAGAAATATAATTTTTTTCCGCTCTTGCGCTCAGTATAGAAGAACTTATTTAATTACTTATAAATTGCACAGTTTTTAACGATTTTTTTTTTTTTTCAAATTTTAAAGCGAAATATTTGCAATTAATTTTAAAATTGCTCTAAACATTTTTTTTGATTTTATTGAATATTTTTAAAGTTATAGCTAAACAACAAAAGACAAAAAATTAGCTTTTTATAAAAATGTCCATATCTCCATAAATATTTAAGCTTGGCTTACGACTTTAGTTCAGTTATTGCACATAATAACCGAAGTAATTGTTACAAGTTACAAATTCATTTCTGCATTTTTTGACATAGGGTGTTCAAAAAACACTATTTTCCGATTGTAATTTATCGTCGGCCCTTCAAACCTGTACATTAACTGTAAATAAATAATCTGAATTATGATTTTCGCTGAAATTAAAACGAAAAATAATGGCTATTAGGAAAAACCACTTCTTTTTAAAATTAGTTATTTTCGTTGAATTCAAAAGTTTTGTAAGAAATACTACTGCACTTATTTTTTAATATTATTATCTTTTTCGTTTACATTTTGCTTTAATTATTTCATAAAAATAGTCGAAATATTAAAATAAATTATAATTAGATAAAATATAATTACAGCTTACACAAACCATAACTGATTTTTAAAAAAAAAATCCAACTAGCGGAAGCAGTGGTCACCCTCCTACGGAACCCTAAAGTTCGGTGGAACACCACTTGGGAACCACTGTTTTAAATTAACATTTCTTGTATAATTATCTTGTGATTTTTTTCGATAGAATAAATTACTAAATTTTACCAGATTATCATAGTTATATGGAAGAATTTTTTGTTTAAAATTTCAAACAAATGGAGAAAAAAAAAATTTTCGACATGTATAAATTACCAAATAAAAATAATGAATGTAAACCTATCATATTTTGCAAATAACATTTCACGAGGTATTAGTTTTGAATTACATTTTATTGATCACTTAAACACCTCAATGAAGCTTCCACGTTTTTAAAGAATTACTGAAATGTTTCGGTTAAACTGGTTGGAAATCGCATTTCGCTATCAATTGAGTTTACAGAATGTTCCGTTATAACACCCCCTTTGAAATATATTTTCATAAACTTTGTCTTAATTTAAGAAAAAATGTATGCATATTTGTTTTCAAAAATGAGATGTGAATAAAATGCAAAAACCATGAACAAAATCTATGAAATCATTATCTTTGATTTATTACTATAAAGACAAATTTAAAAGTGTCGAAACCATTTTTTTAACAAAATAAAACTTAAAGGCGTTCCTAATAATTCTATTCCATGGACTTTTAGTATCATCCAACTATCATACCGGTTTTGATTTCGATTACCAGTAATGTTCAATGTTTACTAGAATGTTTAGACATTTATTAGAAGTGACCACTAAGTTACCACAACTCGTCTATATATTTTATGTGAAATGCTAAATGATTAGCTAGTAAAGTAAGAAATGCACCAGTACATAAAAATGAATGACTAATATTAAATGAATAAAAATTAACATTAAATACTCTATTAAATGCCGTTGTTTTCATACATTACAGGTAAGATATATATTAGGCCTCCTTGATAGCAATCTCTTTCATTATTTTTTTAAAATATTATTTGTATTTTGAAAGAATGAACATTTTTAAAATAGTAGCCTGATCATGACAATTTTTATACTATTCCTAACGAATAAAAAATTAGTAATTCTACAGAATGCTATTTTATGTAATGCATAGGTAAAGTACATAATAATTTTCATATTTAAAATAACCACCTAGACCGCCATGGTTAGAGCTCTATGCATGGCCATATTTGTATTTTACCGGTAGAACACTGTAAAAATTTCCCAATCTAACAGTAAAAAGAACTGGCACACAGAGTTAATCCATTTTAGTTAAACAAGTTAATAAGTTAAATCCATTTTACCATAGAATCCATTTTTACCGTAAAATTTTATATCATAATTTTAACAATATTAATATTAAAATAAATCTGTGGTTTTACGCCAAAATTACGGTATACCAGATTGTTTGTTGCTTTAAACTTTACTGTAAAAATTAGTTCACAGTAAAAGGTACTGGCACTCTGAATGCCAGTACTTTTTACCGTAATTTGATCCAGAAATTTTTTCAGTGAATGCATATTTTTTAACCTTATTTTTGACAAAAGTTCTAAAAATATACATGGAGTGGGTAATTATAATATTTATGTAAATTATATCGGCTTTAATCTTGCACCAATTATAGGAATTAAATCGGTTGTTTGCAACCCAAATATCTAGTTTACAAATACTTTTAATCGAATGTAATTAGTTAATGTATTATAACAATCTGTATTAAAACAATTTGTTTCTCCGATCTTTTTCTACCAGTTTTTAAATTTTTCGGGGCAGTGGTTCCCCTCTGAAAACATTTCCTGATTTGAACTACAAGGTTCATAGAGGCTAAGGCTCTATAACTTCTTGGCCTACCACATGATGGTGGCGATATGGTCAGCATTGTGTTTCGTCCACGTTTCTTACACAGACAAGCAGGTATTTATTGCTCTAATGCTGAAAGGGCTTTAAGCCACCACGCTGTAGAAAATTCCTGATCAAATTACGGTAAAAATTACCGACATTCGGGGTGCCACTACTTTTTAACGTAAAATCCATTTCTTCCCGAGCATGTTACGGAGCAAAAAATCCAATATTTAATTTTATCAGTAATAATTATCGTAAAATCACCGAATGACGCTAATTAAAAAAAGTTACGGTATAATGTTTCACTGTAAAAATGAATTTTACAGATAATGCCCTCAAAGTGGGGGTAGGTACTTTATACCGTAATTTGATCCGGTCTTTTCACAGTAAACCAGTGATTGTACCCCAGTACTTTACAATGACTATTCATTACCATAACCACACAACCAACTCATTGTGTCATTATAGTTACTCTAAATAAAATGCGACAAAAAAAATTTTTTTTACCCAATAATGGCTGGATGTGATCCGTCTGGCTTTGTGTCATCTAAAGTAAGAAACATCGGATGTTCATCTCCCCCTTCAATCAAAAATGACCCACAATACCCTGGAGAAAAAAAGTTCATAAAACTCTTATCATACAAAAAAAAAAAAAAAGTACCAGAACAGCTTTATTTTTAAATAAATTGCTCTGCATATCATTATTTTCTGCATCATTACGTAGTAACCTTACATTTACATTTCAGATATATATTTTTTTAATGAACAGCTTTACATATCATTCGTTTCGTCCTTATTACGTAGTAACCTTACATTTACGTTTCAAACATTACCTTTTTCTCTCCAGTATGTTTTGGGATAGTAGAGAATAACTTTCATAACAGTTCCCATGGGTGCTCTTTGATTCAACTGATTCCTCAATGCCGGCAGCTGTGGTGTGTAATGAATCTTCATTTGTAGCAATGGTGGTAAAGCCAGGATTACGTATTTCGTCTAAAGAATGTTTTAAATAAAAACTTAATTTATTGATTAATTTATTTTCCATTATATTCAAATTATTCTCAATTATATTCAATTATTCTATTATATTCAAATTATTCAAATTATTTTCTATTATATTGTTGCATTTTGTATGTATATAATGGATTTTTTTTTTTTTTTTTTTTTTTTTTTTGTATCCCTTTGGCGCAGAATTTTTATTAAACATATTTTTTCATACTTTTTTCATTATTTTGTATTAGTTTAGGTCGAAATAAGTGAAAAATATTATATATAGTGAAAAATATTATATTTTAATAATTTATGGTTATGAAATAAGGCATAAAACACCGGTGTCTTTTTTTTTTAATTAAAGGAGGAATCTTTCAAACACGGCTCACTTAAAAAACAAAAAAATTTCATATTTTCACTTATTTGCAGTTATTTAGATCTAAGAAATCGGTCGTACACCATTGAATTTCTTTAATTTACAACATCAGTTACTGATAAATTTTTGAATATGAATAAAAAAAATTTAAATTTCAAAACACTTTTTTTGGATTTTATATTTTATTACAAATATAATTCCGATAATATAGAAGCTTTTTTAGCTACTTTTAGACTGCCTTTTATTATTAAGAAATACAAAATATAATATTTTTTATAACTAGACTGTCAGAAAAAAATAAATGAAAAAGACATCGGTGTTCTATCTACGTCAAAGGGTTAGGTACATGTAAATGATAAAATAACGTCATTAAAAACATTTTTTTTTTCTAGCCATTCCCATCACTCTAATAGTGATAAACATATGTTGTCTCTAATGTATGAAATCTGGGATTCTATAGGAAATCCTAAAATAGACCGGCGAAGTATGAAATGATAAATATTTTACTCATTTCATAGGGATTCTATAGATTGAAAAAGAAAAACGAATCTTATGTTTCATACATTGATGAAAGAGTCTTTTTCCTTGGATGAAATGCATTCTCATTTTATTCTATGACTCGAAAAATTATATGATTCTCATTATTTTATAATATGCTTAGAAATAACTAAGCATTTTAAGCAATGACTAGGCATTCTATGAAATAACGACATTTTAAACAATGACGGCAGCATATATGCTCATTCCTCACTTAATTTTCAATGTAAGTCTTAACTCATTAAAAAAATCGAACTTTTATATGATATTAAAGTATGTATAATATATTACATATTTTTTGTCAATCAATACTAAAGGAAATTAAGCTTAGTTGAAAAATAATGTTCTGACTCTTATATCTGTAAAATTTAAAAATATTTTTAAGTGTTTTATAATTCTTATAAAGTTATTTAAAATATTGCTATCGGCTTGTATTGTCTGCATAAAAAAATTATTTTCCACGCATGGGGTGTCCTGTAATGACCACCCTTGATGCATATTTTTATATAAATTTTATTTAAAAAATGGAGTCAAAAAAACATGCACACTGTGGGGCCCAAAATAATATTTAAACAAGAAAAAAATAAATCCAGTATTAAAATCTGTCAAGTTATTAATGAAACTTAAAGGGGTTTCTAAAAATCATCTTTCAAATCATTTCTGCTTTCTTCGATAGTCAATCGTGTCTTGATGTTCTTCACCCTCCTTCCTCAGTTGTAATTCGTTAGATTTCGATAACGCTTCTGTTTTCCTTGTTTAAATATTAACTTGAGAATCTCAGCGCGCACACTTTTCCCGACCGTTTTTGATAAAGATTTGAAAAATATTTATTGTAAACGATCAATAGGAATCACCCTACATGTATCAAATCAATCAAAACATAATTATATCAAAATTCATCAAAAATGTTTTTATATACGCAACCTCATAAAGCATGCTATGTTTTTAACAGAATTTTATGGCGTCTTTAATAAGCTTAGTATTTCAGCAAAAAAGGATCGTAAGCATTCTTCACAACAATATTTTCACACCTCAAAATATTATTTTATAGCATTTTTAGGCGTAAAGGGAACGTTGATAAAAAACACATCCTCAACTGTCACATTCTGGTAAAAGTGATATTGATAAAAACCACATCCGCAATTTACCTTATATTCTTTTCCATTAAGTGTCTTGACTAATACGACATCTTTTGACTCTTGATTAATTCCTACGACGGGACTATTCAAAACGACTCTATCTAGAAAAAAAAAAAAAAAAATGTTTTTTTAACAAGATAATTGAAAATGAATATTTACCATAAAAGTTCTAAAAAAATTTTATAATCAAATACACTGGTGGACAAAATTAAGAGATGGAAGACATTTTCCCAAATATCTCAAAAAATACTGAATATAAATAAATGAAATTTGGTATGGATATAGCTTATTCCATGATAATAAAGTATGCAAAACAAAAATGAAAGTGCCATTCACTGGCAAGACCTATTGCCAATAAATCCAATGTAGTCTGAACTTAAGGATAAAAGATGACAATAAAAGTGAGGCTTGTACAGTGTGTGTTGCCTCTAGTATGGTGTATGGTCACCCCTGACAGACAGACAGCATGCACAACGAGTATACATGCTGTTAATAAGGGAGTTAAGGAGGACTTGTGGAAGACCCTCCCATTCTTCCACCAGAGCAATTTTTAACTCCAGAATGGTTCTGGGGGGAGGTCGGCGCATCGCAATAGCTCTCTCAAGAGCATCCCAAGCATGTTCAATAGTATTCAGGTCAGGGGATTTGACTGGCGAATCCATTCGTTGAATATCCTCGCTTTCCAGATACTCATCAACCATGAGAGCCCCGTGTGGTCGCGCATTATCGTCCATAAAAATGAACTCGGTGTGCGGGTATCTTGCCTGATCCCTGCGCAAACCATGAGTCCTCCACCGGCATAATGGTCCCTTTCGATAATGTTGCTGCGATGGTATCGGGTTCCAGGTTCCCTCCATATCAATAACCGTCCAGAATCAGGTTGTAGACTGAATCTGGACTCATCGGTGAAGAGAACATTAGCCCATTGAAGCTGTGTCCAATTCAGATTAATTTCTGATTTTCTCTTAGTTTTGTCCACCAGTGTAGATTTGCTTAGCATAAATTACAGATCATTTTTGATTTATGAAACAAATAATAAAATAAGTTGATTTTCTTGAGCAAATGGTTGTAGATAGTTATGGCTGAAAAAAATAATGCTTGATTTTTGTGTAGTAGGCATTTAACGACTGTTTTGTGTGTCAGAATCAAAATTCGTTGAAAAAATTGTATAATAATTCAGAGAAAGTACATTTTGTGTCTGATTTCGTAACTTAAAATATCGTCTGCATAAATTAAGTAGCATATTTAAACTCACCCCCTTTAACCATTAATATTGAGTACAAAAACGTGACGATTCAATTATTAGATCAAAAGTCATTCAAGGTGGACCTCTTTGAGGATATTTTGGTCCATACAATGATTCTTGCCTGATTTTTGTTTGAAAATATTTAAAAAAGTGAAAGAATAAAATTATATTTAGAATATTGGATAGATTTAGAATAAAACACTGCATGTATCTCGTTCAGCAGCAAACCCTATCTAAAAAAAAAAATTTAATCTCTCTTAAAATTTTAGAAATGCGCTTTTCTTTTAAGTATTTTAGGTTCTAAATAAACTTTTCCACTTTTCCATCAACTGAATACAAGAACCTTGATAAATTCGATTAAATCCACGTTTTTATATGCGTTTGAAATTAACGTTTTTCTGAAAACCTTATACTGATGTTGCGTAGCGTAACGTGTGATTTTTAATAGTCGGCAACTGTCGTTTTTGATCTAGAGTTTATTTATTACTTGTTGTTTAGTGTTATTGTTTCTTCGCCTGTGACTGTACACTCGAAAATCAACACTTACTACCTTGTCTATGTATTTACCTTTTACAGCATATTATTTGAATTTTAATTATAAAATTATTGAAGTTGAAGAGAGCAGGGGGAAGTCCTAAAAAAGTCCTAAAATTTCTTTTTCCAAATATTCGATAATGACACTGTGGCAAGTTAAATTATTTATAAATGACAAAGGATGACAATTTTTGCTATTTATGAATCAATTCAAGATTTAAAAGGATACATGCCAAAAAAAAAGTTTTGATTACAGAAAAATTCGTATTTGTAAAACTCTTTGTAAACAAATCCAAAGTATATAAGTTAATTATCTATAGCTCTTATATCTTACCTCCCAGTTGCTCAGACATCTTAATGCATAATTGTTGAGTCCCCCCTTTAAATTTCCTTTCCTGAAACAAAATATCAAAAACTTTTTGAAAATTCTTTTATTATAAAAATTGCACATTGAAATCATTAAATAAATAAATAAATTATTTGAAGCTACGTCTTTTTTGTAGAAAGTAAGATTTATAAACAAAGAAAGAAAAATCAAAGCTTTTGTGCTAACTATCTGATGCATTTTCAAATCCTAAATAAAGGCGGCTTATCTTTCAAATCTGTGCCTTAATCTCTTATTATAAAAATTGAATATTCAAAGCAAAAAAATAAATAAATTAATTTTTCAAGGCTTTATCTTTATTTTTTTCAGGAAGTAACAACACTTATAAACGAAGAAAAAAATCAAAGTGTTTGTTTTAACTATCTTGTTCATAAACAGCGCATTTTGAAATCATAAATAAAGGCTTATATTTCGACGATGTACTTATTTTAAGGTAATTAAGACTAATAAACTAATAAGGTAAAACAAAGTAAACCTACAATTCAACAAAATAAACAAGTAAAGTAACTCTTTAATGTATAAAAACTTATATAATGCCGCGCGATTGAAAAAGCAACGTAAGGGCTACATGATAGATTTAGAAAAAAAAAAGTAGCTTACCCTTACTAATACTAATAAGACTGAAATAGAATCTCAGAAATTGTATAAAAAAACTGATTTATGAAATCTTTTTTTTTCTCCGATTCGAACTCCCGTTCTCACGAACGAGTGTCCAGCGCCCTGCCAACCACTCTATACCGGCCCCCAGCGTTTCGATTTCAGCGTTTATGGCATTAGCAAGAGAAAGAAAATAGTTATCGATCCACTTTTCTCCAAATCTATCTTGAAACACATGTATATATATTTTTTTAATTACACAATTTCAATTGGCGGTATTAAAGAAAATAGAATTGTACTATTAAACAAACAAAACTATTTTATAAGCAAATAAACTGAACTCAAACTAACTTAGAAACAGACGAAATAGTTTGTGAAAATCTAATTTTAAAAGAAACATAAATTATAAGAAAGGAAGTTCATTTACTAACAAAAAATTATAACAAAACCACTAAAAAATCGCTTGTATAGATCAGGACAAACTGTAGATATTTACCTGTCCACCATTGGTCGTTGAAAATATCCGTTTAGTTCCCCCACATTGTTTTATATACCACAAGAAACCAAGTAAAGATGATTCATAGGCGCTAGTTGTTATATTAATGTTGATAAAGTGGTTGAAAAATTCATAAGCTCCTCTAAAAAATAGATAAAAATTCACTTGTTTTCGATTTTTTTTAAAAAAAACTTATCATGCTGTTTAAATATTTTAAAGCACAAAAAATTTTTTGAATGCGACAATTAACTAAAAAAAAAACACAGAGTAGATGAATATAAAAAGCATTAAGATTTACGAAAAATTGGAAATAAATCAGTTTAGTGCTATAAGGGAACCAATTTTAATGCTTTTAACTCTACATTTGCCGTAACTGTTCTCGTTAATAATTCGTTGGATTTTAAAAGCGTTTTGTAATACTGAAATGTTAGTTTACAATCCTTAATATATGTTTTAACAACTTCATTTATAACACTAGGGAAATCCTAGAAAAATTTTTGGTATAATCGTTTGCTATATTTTCGTAGTTCACAACCAATTCCCTCAGAAATTATTTTTTATTGTTTTTTATGATATAAATTCATTTAAGAATATTTTCAATTTATTCGGATGGCATGTTCATGGTATTTTATAACTATTATACACTTTGCAATTTTTCCTTTTTAACACTGTATATAAACTTAACTCTGTAATAAAAAGTTTCAAAAATTATCAGCTTAAACCAGTCATACATACTAGTCATAAACGTAGCCAACTTTTTAAAATTATTAATTAAATATCTTTTATTTCAACAGAACAAAATTAAATTTATAATTAATTTACTTGCAATAAATTATAAATATAAACTATGATAGAAATAAATTTTTCGAAAACAATGGGGAATTCTTTTTACTTTAAACTTTCTTACCCGACTCTAAAATCTCTTTCCCGTTACATTTATAGGCTTAAAGTACGCATACGAATAAATAAATCCCTAATGTTTTAAAAATTAAAACATTTTAAACCAAGTGCTATAAGTTAACAAAAATATTATATTTTAAATAGAAAAAATTTAAGCAAAAATAACAATTAAAGGTATGACGTGATAAACGGTAATTACTGTCACTAAATGGTTTAAATATAATACCAACCTCTGGTCATTCTTTTAAACAAAGGCTTATAGAATTTATCTGAATTTACATAATTATTAAAGGAGTAATGTATTTCAACATTGTACGTAGCAGGAAGTGAATGAAATCCCTATATGTTGACACTATGTGAATGAAGTGAGATTTATGATAATTGAGAAAAACGGGTGTTCACGGCAGAATAATACATATGATAATGAGTATTTAAACTAATTGTAGTTTAAATTTTTAAATGGAACCTATAAAAGAATTTATTACTAAAGCTGGATAAACTCATAAAAATTTCTTTTCAAAAAAATAAATTAAAGACTATACTAAAAACAAACTTCACATTTATAAAATTGAGAGATTAATTAGTCTAGGAACTAAACAAAAGTATTCTTTTTTACTCAGTTGATAAAAGTATACTGAATATTTTTAAAAGATTGTGAGTACATGAAATGCAAAATATTTTTCTTAAACTTTTAAGTTAACTTTATTTTTAATTTTAATGAAATATGAAAGATATTATATAGCTCCCCAAGTTTAAACTTAAATTTTAAAACTATTTCAAATTTAAACGGCTGAAATAAATCTAATGCAGTAAAAAATATGCTGCATATTAATTTGTTAAAGCAATGATGATACTGCAGATCAGAACCAGGGTAATACATTAAATCAATAATAATCAAGTGTTTTCCACAATTTACCTAGGTAATGTATGCATTAAAGGTTTGTATTATAGTTTGTAGTCTAGTTTTTAAATCAATTGATGGTTAATTCTATCGACAGGGGAGTTGTTCGTCAGATTTTATTGTAGAAATTTGACTTTTTTTAAAAAACGAAAAATAAATAAATAATTTTATGTTAATTTAAACTTGCAAAATCCAAAAACGATCTTATTTTCACTCTAACAAGTTCTTATTAAGTAATATGGAAATTACTAGAAATATTCTAGAATTTTCTAGAAATATTTAAAGTAAAACCTAAAATAAAATAATATATTATTTACTTTGTCCAACAGTTCTTTGCCAGAAACTCTTTATAAGTCATGGTGTCCCATTCATCTGCATGCGGTGCATTCCATGGAGCTTCTGCTGGTATCTATAACAATAAAATAAAACTATTTACTTCCACTGAAAAAATATAATTTATTGATAAAATGTACTGATGAAATATATTATTTTACTTTATAAGTCTGTATTCATTTGTTTTTTATAAAATGACACGAAAGAACTAGGACAAAGCTTAAAACCAACTATTTGTATTGTAACATGGTTTGTTGGAAACCAAAAAAAATTAAACTTCCAACTTTATTATTCTCTAGCTCACTAAGCTTAATATATTAAAGAATGATGCAAAGTACAATTTCTTATTTTACTTCTGCGGTCACATAAGTTCTTAAGAAAATCGTTCTTCTGTAGGAAGTGTATTTCAGCACACAGAGTTAAAGACCCTCAATAGTAGTGCATATCACACTTTCTGGACTTTCTTGGAACACGAAAATTGAGACGTTACGTCATGGAGAAAAGATTCTGGTAAAATAACTGTTGTTCTGTTAAAAGGAACCATAATTCTGGCAATAAAAACCAAAACATATGAAACTATTCATTCGTATCGTAATAATTTGCAGGAAATTCAGGTTTTCAATTTTCTGATTACCCCTTGTTCAGTACAAAATACAAAACTGAAACGCAAATTTAACCAAATAAATGATTTAATGCCATTTTTTAAGTTGATCATGATAAAATTACTACGTTTACTGTGAAACAGCATTGAAATAAAATCATATTTTATTGTTAATTTATCAAAAGTAGTAACTAAAAAGCTTCAGTAAAAGTTTTCATGCTTATTGATGTTCCCATAGAGCCATAAACATGGTCAATTTTACCGTATTCTGGAAGTGTTGACCATTTTTTTCTCAGTGGAGGTTTGAATTTAATAGTTTAGTCTATTTCTCCTAACTTGAATACAAAGGTCAGTGCTAAATTTTATGAGACTTTGACATGCCTGTTAAATTTCTTTGTGTTAGTAATTGGACAAAATATCAGCTGGTAAATTTCGGTCAAGTGCTAAAAAGTTTGAGACACATTAATGTCAAAAATGGTTGGTTAAAAATGTGTAAGCGTATTACAAAACTTGTAATATCTAAAAGGTAATTTTAAAGTTTAGTTATGATATTTAACCAGGCATTTAAAATTTGTTTTATTAATGTGCAAATAATTTCTTGTTATCCAATGCTTGTTTGTTTAATATTTCAAACCATTACAAGCGTCCAAATATGAAACTTACTATTAAAATAAGCTATTAATAAATCCATTATTTGAACAGAAGATTGTGATGCAGATAGAGAAAGAGTAAGCCGGAAACAAAATGTTATTTTATTGTTATATTAATTAATAGTATATTAATAATAATATATATTAATTAATGAATATATTTATATAATAATATATATTATTATATATTAATCTATATTAATAATATTATTATAATGTTATATTAACAATGGTATTGGTATATTAAACTATAGTAATTATTTTTTTTTTCTTAAAAAGGCACTTCACGTTTAAATTTCATTATAAAAATAAAAAATTAAAACTTAATGGAAAACTTTACTATTTTTCTTCAAAATTATTATAAGAAAATTTATGAAAATATTTTCATCAATTTTATTGAAATTATTTATAAATATTAAATTATGAAAGTTAGATAGCTCACTAAAATTTTACAAACTACTAATAAATATTCAAATCAAATTCAATTTTGTTTTTTTTTTTATCAATTCCCCTTTGTTCTAGAAAAAAAACACAATAAAACTTACTTCTTCGCCCATTTTGTCCATTAGATAAAAGATATTGTTAATGTCCATATTAACAAAAGGGTTGAAACGTTTTGGATCTGCATTTGGTCGAAAACGAATTCTCGTTCCCTAGTAAATAAAAAAAAGTAAAGTAAAAGCATTATATTAAGATTACCAGTCATCTGTAATAGAAATGGTCTCTTACATTTTTGTAATGCAACAAATCTTCAATTTCGTTAATTTTATAATTTTCTATTCCGAACTCTTTAGCCATTCGAAGCAAACGATCTTGAGTTGGACCGACATAAGCACCACCAATGTCCACATAATTCACTTTAGGATCCTAAAATAATTTTAATTATTTTAAAGTACATGCAGAGCAGATATTACTAACATAGTAATACTTAATAGAAATGGGAAAAATTCCTAAATATTCTTCAAACAATTCAGTTTACAAGTAAATTTTTTGAAACATAATTTCAAATGATTTTTAATATATCATTTTAATTTAAGATATTGATAAGGAAACACACCATTCAACCAAGGATAGATCCCTATTTTCAGTGCTCCATCTTTTAACGGCCATGGTTGGAGTACCACTTAATTTTAACCCCAGTCTGATGACGTGCACAGAACCTGAACTACTCTTCCTACCTCCAAACTCCTACACAACAGCAAAAACGAGGACTTTCAGCCATGACAGATTTAACGTGCACATGGCTGAATATTGACGCTTGTTGTTTAGTTGGCTACCAGAATGGAACTCCCAACCCCCAGGTTTCCAGCCGAATTATGAGCACTTATTAACCAATTACACCAGCCACCATATCGCCTACCGGTTATTTCATGTATGGATCACAATTATCCATATTTAAATTTTAAAATAAATTAGTTAATTTATTAGTAATTTATTTCTTTTAAAATTTTAGTTGAAAAACAATGTCCCTTCTAAATTAAATAAGTCAATTGCTCATAAAAATTTTGGTATGGAGGTGTAAACAAAAAAAGGTTGAATTTTCAGATAGTTTTAGTAATTTGAGGGGAATAGAATTCTCCCCACTGGAGAGTTCTGTTCCCCACTGGAGAGGTCTATTCTCCACTGAAGAGTTCTATTCCCCACTGGAGAGGTCTATTCTCCACTGAAGAGTTCTATTCCCCACTGGAGAGTTCGATTCCCCACTGGAGAATTCTATTCCCCACTGGAGAGTTCTATTCGCCACTGGGGAGTTCGATTCCCCACTAGAAAGTTCTATTCCCCACTGGTGAGTTCGATTCCCCACTGGAGAGTTCTATTTCCCACTGGAGAATTCTATTCCCCACTGGAGAGTTCTATTCGCCCCTGGAGAAAATTCCCTGAAAAGGAAGGGCAAAAAGAATTTCTGAAACTCATGGAAAAATGTAAATTTTGAGTCAACACGATTCATTAGGAGCTTTGGGATTCATTCCACCACCCTTATGTTTTGACGATGATTGTAGTCAGATTGAATTATTTACGATTTTCCAATAATTTTAAAACACGAAATTATCGAAAAGTTAAAAGTTTCGAAAAAAAAATCGATCGAAAAGTTAATGAGGAATAAAAACATAAAAGCATAACTATTTTGTGGTGGAAAAATAAGCAAATAGTGAAATTAACCAAAGTACCAAAATTATCGACTTATTAACAGCTCTCCTGTCCAAACTAATGGGATTATTTTTTCCAGATAGCAGTTACCCAACATGAGGATCTTGAAAAGAAATCCGTCGAAAAATATAGAAGTTTATTCAAAGAAAATTCGTTTTTATCTCTTATTTTGTAACTTAAAAATAGTTGAATTAATGAACATTATTAATGAGCATATTTAAGTTAGGTCCGAAAACCATTCAGACTTAGTACTAGTACGTGAAATTCAAAGTTATTAAGGTGTTCGCACTGTACAATCCTTTGATATTTTACAATAACGCTCAATGATACATTTAAAAATTATTCAAATATAGTTCTAATATAGGAACATATCGAATACTTACAAACTTAGTTAATAATCTTCCACCAACTCGATCTCGGGCTTCCAACAAAATGGCGCTTACACCAGCCTCAGTAAGCCATTTTGTTGCAGCTAAGCCTAAAAGAAGCAAAATTTAAAATTATTTCTAGATTTAAACTGTAAATCTTTAAATTTATAAAGCCTCTGGATATGCTTCAAAAAGAACATTACTTTCAATTTTAATTTTTAGCCAAGTGAAAATTTTGTTATTGTTGCTTCTGCTTATTCTCATAAATCTGACATCAGTCAGAACAACTCCAAAAAGTTGTTGACAGCCAGAAAGTCGATGACAAGAAGGGGATCGGAAATTAAGTCCGCCCTAGACAGTCCGACAGAATCAAGTATATGTTTCGGTGAGGATGGTTGGATACAGTATTTTTTACAAGGCGGGCAAATTTTTGTGCCACGTTCGAATGTTAGGCATTTTAGGTGACCAGTTGAGAATCTGACCAAGGCAGTCTGGGAGTTTCGATCGCAATTGGTTCCCAGAAGGGTGCCAGGACATGTCGCGGGGTACCATTGATGCTGTGAAAATGTACAAATTTTAGCAAAAAAAATCATCTTAAAAAATTTAAAAAATTACATTTTGAAAAATCATAAATTAGTATCAAAAAAAAAAATTTTTTTTTTGATAATAAAACAATATATAAAATATATATCCCATTATATATATATATATACATATATATATATATATATATATATATATATATATATATATATGTATGTATATATATATTTTTTTTTCTTTTTTTTTTGTTTAAATAGTATAGTTTTTCACTTTTCTCAATACTCTAAACTTACTTTTGCTTATTGCGCCAAATGTACATTTGGAGGGAAAAAAAAAAGTAAAATACATTATTGTTTCAAGTTTTTTTGTGATTTAAATCTAAGCATACTCTTTTATAAATTTTCATTAATTCAATATTTCAATTTCATGATTGTCTATTTCCCAAAAACAGTTTGCTTTCTTTAAAAACAGTTTTTAACAGAGCCTTTGCTGAGGCACTTGTTAATAGCTGCATAAAGTTTCAAAATCTGCTATTTTAACAAAATTTAGTTAAATCATAATAAAAATATATAAACTTCTACGGCTTTATATCTAGAAATGAAACTATTTTACAAAATTTTGTCATGGCATTTTCCATAACAAAGCTTTAAATTACTATGAAATTATTATTGCCGCGTATATACGTACAGTACCTACAGGCCATAGAATAAGTTGTTTCTCAAAAATGTATTCTAAATAGTTATATTTTAATAAAGCGAAGTTAAAAATTTAAGAATAAACTCTTAAAACACTTTTTAAAATAAGTTATTTTTAAAATCCTTCTTTTCTAGAAATAATGTGTTATTTTTTCATTTGTTGATATGCTATTTTTTATAAAATGAAATATGTACTGTCCAAATTATTAACGATAATTCAAATATCTGTTTTTTCTGCATTTTTCTGCAAACCTTCACAAAATGTTATGATACTTATCTTAAGAACTTTTGATTGGAAAATCGAAAACTATCTGTTTTCTGCTTATTCACGGTTCTTTTTCAAATATAGAAACGTTGTCTGAAGCTTATGATTAATCATCCGGAAATTGAGTTGGCATAAATGGCTTATAAGTTCAAATTCAGGAAATGTTAAATATAAATTTCACAATTGAATATAGGTTTTTATTTATCTATTTTCTTTCCCTTTGTCTTTCTTTTCCATCTTATATGATAATTAGTATTTTCATTTTCTTTTTTTTTTTTTTTTTTGTCAAAATTTTATGACAATGTAACGGTGATGCAGCGATCAATCTTGCGTGATAAGGTCATCTAACAAGAATAAACCATAAATAACAAATCTTTGAATAGAACTTTACGCCTCACTCAGCACGAATATGCTCTTCATGTTTATATGTATAAAAGTATTACAAGCAACAGAAGTTATACTTTTGATGTAGAAAAAATTGTTTGCACACTATCTGCATGTATGCATTAAAATTTATTATTGATTTTGGGTCGTACAATTGATGAAACCATAATTTGATGAAGCTAAGCTTGAAAGTGGAACCTCAGATATTTTAAAACATTCATATTGAAGTTTCTTGATATAATTAAAATGGGTTTTTTTATTTATCACGATTTGAATAACGTAAAAATTACATAAAAAATTTTTTTAATTGCTTAGACTTGAACAATCACACTGTAAAAAATTTCGGATCAAATTAACGATAAAGAGTACCGGCAATCAGGGTGTAGGTATTTTTTGCCGTAAAATCAATTTTTACCGAAGCATGTTTCGGAACAAATAATCTGATATTCCGTAATTTTTATAGTCTTAATTACCGTAAGATCACTGAATCACTCTAATTAAAAAATGTTGCTGTAAATATTACGGTATAATATTTTGCAGAAAAACTGATTTTACGATAAAATGAAGTTTACGGTAAAATAGAATTTACGGTAAAACGGAGTTGCGGTAAAAACGGATTTTAAGGTAAAACAGATTTTATGGATTATGCACCCTAAGTGAAGGTACTTTATGGCGTAATTTTTTACAACGGAGTCTAGCTATCATATATCTGTTCGAATGTTTTTTCATGTTAAAGTTCGAAAGTTTATTTAACACACTAAATATAATTTTCAGTAATAAAATATTTTAAGCTCTTAAAGAGTTATATTAGCATATTAAATTATATGTGGTCGTAATATAATTTATATTATTTATATAAATTATATATAATTTATATTAGCATATTAAATTATATGTGGTCGTATCAGCAATGTCAATCAATTCAAATATATAGTTTTCAAAGACAATATCTAACAGATAAAATGTATCACATCAATAATCCGAAGGTCACTAGGCTATTTAAAAATAGACGTTATCAACAGGAAATTATCTAAATATTAAAATCATTTTTCTTAGTATTTTATTTTGTTTTTATTTGATTTACTTTCTTAGCAGATAATTCCTAATCAGGCATGCCTATACTCTCTCTTTTTAGGCTACAGAAAACTGTTAAGTTATTAAGTTATTTAAAATTTGAAGTTGTTCTTTGGCGACATGAAAAATTCAAATGAGTAGTAAAAATGAAAGTAATATATATATATATATATACGGATTACACACTAATTTTACACTGTGACGGTACTTTAAACCGTAATTTGATCCGGGATTTTTTACTGCGCATATATGCAAAATAATTAAATTTATTTGTAATGATAAACAATATAGCCAGTTTAATATTTGTAAGCAGAACTAAATTTTTAGGAGAAAAATGCATTAAAATTCATCATAAAAATACGCTTAAAACAAAAAATCTCGAGAATATATTCTTTTACTTAATGACTTTTAAACTTTAGACTGTACACAGTCAGTGACGATTTTCCCAATCTACATTCTTATATTATAAACCAATGTCCTCTAAATTTAGAAATTATCTAGTTTAATTAATTCTCACATAATTCATTCAAATTGCCTTTTTTTAGACATATGTCAGTTTCAATGGAATCAGGAGAGGAAATAATGATATCAATGTTCGTACAGATCTCGAAAAACTGTAAAAAGTTCCAGATCAAATTACGGTATAAAGTACCAGCACTTTGGGTACATCATCCGTAAGATTCATTTTACCGTAAAATCTTTTCTTACCATAAAATATTATACCGAAGTTTTTACAGTAATATTTATTTGATTAGAGTAATTTTACTGTTATTATTTCTGTAAAAATTACAGTTTATCAACTTTTTTGTTCCGTAAAATATTCCGGTAAAAATGGATTTTACGAAAAAAAGTACCGACACCCTAAATGCTGGTACTTTTACCGTAATTTAACACAGAATGTATTACAGTGTATATGTAACATTTTCCAAAGCGCTTTTTTAAACTAAAAAAAAATAGGTTTGAATTACTTTCCATTTTGATTTATTTGAGATTGGTTCCGCCTTGACCGGCAATCAATAATTTATTTTCAGAAATTAGAAAAATTGGCCAAGCTGTTTGAAATTTTAAAAATTTAAAAAATAATTCCTTTTTTCCTAACTTTTGCGTATTTTTAAAAATTGTTTTGATTAATTATTCCGATTATCACAGCTGCAAATCTAATTCTTTTTCATTTGCTTTAACATCGATTGTACATTTTTCAATGGATAATTGTGTGAAAAATGAAGAAGATAAATTCAAAAAGTGTAAGTTATACAAGTTTAAAATGCTGGAAAAAAAATTTTTTTTTCACAAAACGTTTACCTGATTTAGGTTTTATTAAGTATATCCAATTAATTACAAAAAAAAAAGTCTATTTCGAATGATAAATATGTTAATTTTAAATAAATCATTCAAAAATTTGAAACAAAATAAAAATCATTCTCATGTAAGAATTGTAAATATACAATTGAGAGCTTAGTGTAAGAAAAAAAGCAAGTCAAAAATATTTTTTAACTATATTTTATTGTATTTTTGACTTTCTATTAAGTAGCTGCTTGGGTATGTTCAAGAACTGGGCACAAGTGCAAAATCAGCAGTGTAGTAAATAGTGTGTGAGAAAACTGAATGATATTTTTTTTTTTAATTTTATTTAACTCACACTAGCAATTACTCACTTACAAATTCCTGGTGAGAGTTAATTTTACTTAACTCTCACTAAAAATTTGTAAATCATGACTCGTTTTTATCTCAAGGCTTTCATTTCAACTACTTAAAAATATTTTAAAAACTTTTTTTAAATAAATCGTTTGAAACTAAAATGGTTTGTAAGAAATATTAAAAATAATTATTTATGAACTAATAACATTGAATAAAAGAGGAAGGGGGTGGAGAAAATTTTAATTACTGATAAATTGGGGATAATCGCGTAAATCATTTGATGAATCAAAATTTCTTGATTCAAAAAGCTGATTTTTTTCAACATTTAAATATAAAGTCGCAATAAAATAAACATTAAAAAAAATTAAAGAAGAAAATAATTTTAAATAAGTTGACGTAGAGTTTGAGAATTATTCTAATTTATCTCTTGCAAAAAATGTAAATATGAAATTTATCTACAATATAAATAATAAGAATTTTATTTTTAAACAAACGACAAAAATAATAAACAAATTTATATATATAAATATTTATAATAAATTATTTATAAATAAATATTTATGAAAAAATTTTTTCAAAAATGCATGAAAGTAAATAAAAAACTATTTTAAAATATCGGAAAAATATTTTTTATTAGTATTATTTTTTAAAACAAAAAAATTTATAATTTTTTCCGCAATTTAAATACTAACCGCTAATTCCAGCTCCTATTACGATGACATCAGAGTCCATGGTTAAATTTTGATTACCAGAAACAAATTGAAATTGACGAACGAATTGAATGGAAAAAGAATGATGCGATATGAAGATAGTTGATTTTTAGAAAATTTGGCGAACTTGGCTTGTTAAAATCTAGCCAACTCATGTTGTCAGAATGTGAAAAAAGATATGCATTCAAGTGTGAAAAGATTTATGTTATCTTATCCGAATAAAATAACTTTAAGAGCTTTATATTACCGGTTTTTCCTAGCTGAAAGATAGAGACTTACAGAAAAAAAAAATTTAATTTTTATGAAATAGTTTTTAAATATAGATTGATTGTACTGTAATATATCCTTTTTATAAATTTATTTTTTTGCTCAGAATAATATACAAAACAAACTATCATGATATCTTTTCATTATTTATGGACAATTTTACAATGTAAAAAACTGTACTTAATCACAATAGCGTCTGAAAATCTTTTGAATTTATCCGTAAAACTCGCATACTCAAGGACAATTTAATGCAAAAAAAAAAAACATTTTTAGAAATTTTTTGTTATTTAATTAATTAATTATTAAAAACTATTCTAACCATAAACATTTACATCTTCTTAAACAGCATAAGTTTGAATCTAAAATTGGAATGAAATCGAATAAATCATCTGTAAAATAAAAGTTGAAAAAATTTCGTAATTTTTAATTTTTTATTCTTAAAAAGTATTAAATAGATTTCGTTCAACCTTTAGTCCTTCGTGCTAAAAAAAGCAATATCGCTTAAAATCACCTAGCCACTTTACGTTTCAAAACACAAATCAATTTGAATTATAGAAAATAAATAAATAAATATTTTAAAATATTTCTATATAAAAATGATACCCTATTATTACTTTTTACATGAGCAAATTTAATAAATGGGTGTGAATATTTTTTTTTTGTTTCAGGAATTCAGTTTTTAAACGTGATAGAAAAATGTGAAAAATAAAATGATAATAATAATTAAAGGGCTGGGCTTTCAGCCGGCTTCCTAAATTTTGAGGGTTGAGAAAAAAACATATTTATTCAAAGTACTTTATTGTTTTTAATTAGAACTCTATAACCACACTATAAAAACTATGGTAAAAAGTAACCGTCATCTGGCTGCCGGTACTTTTTACCGTAAAATCCATTTTTACAGGAACATGTTACGGAACAAAAAATATGATACACAGTAATTTTTGCAGTAACAATTACCGTAAAATCACTGAATGACTCTAATTAAATAAATATTGCTATAAAAACTAACGTTTAATATTTTACGGTGAAATGGATTTCACAATAAAATATTTTTTACAGATGATGCTCCCAAAATTCCGTTACTTTATACCGTAATTTGATTCGGAATTTTTTATGAATTGAAAATTTGAAACACTCGTATAATTTGAATTTAACTTATGAATTTTATCAAAAGTCAATTTATCCCATCATTTATCTAGATGTCGATACTTTACAATTCATTTCTTATTTTTACTGCTTTGTTACAATTTACTGTTTTATATTTTATGCATATGTGAGTAATCTTTCGAAAAATAGCCAATATCTAGAGTTATAAAATATAAAGTTATAAAGTTATAAATATTCTGCAAGAATCTATCTTTTTAATATTTTAAGAAAAAAATTTGCTTTATACTACAAAATCCTTCTGCCAATTGTTATTAGTAAATTGCTGATAAACATATTCATTATTTAAAATAAATATTGATATTCAATATTCTTTGATATCAAACTAATAAATATTCATTCATATCAAATTAATATTCACTGATTTAAAATAAATATATAATATGCATAATATTGCAAAATGCAAAATCTATTTACTATGAAACTTTTGAAATAGATTTAAACTGTGTTTTAAAATAAATCAAAAAGTAATTTCGGAAAAAAAATTTTAAATTTTAAATCAGAACATTTATCATAATAAGATTTGTACATATCAAAACATTTTTAAAGTAAAAATGCATAATTTGCTTAATGAAAATAGTTTCCAGTATAGTTTTATGGTTAATAAAAAATAAACACCAATTTTAAAGGTTTTTAAAGTTATAGAAATTCTTCTTAAAATGAAGCGCTAATTTATAAAGAATATATACAAATGATATCCTTTGTTGATGATTTTAAATGTTTAATTATGCATTAAAGAAGTTTTACATTAGAAAACAATACAATCAAGTGAACAAATTAAATTTGGATACTGGTGACTTTTTTGACGATCAGCAGCTTTAAATAATAAATTTAGTTTAAAATTTTAGACTTACCATTATATGTGATAGTTAAATATAAAGAACTTCACTTTAAAAACATATCAAATGCGTCGCGTGAAACGGTGCACTCAACATCTTACCAAAGACAAAATTCCTCCTTTACTCATCTTATGAAACGAAAAATTCCAGGGAAATTGTAAGTCTATGTTTGCTTTATAAAATTACATAACTGTGTCTATAACTATACTACAATTTTCCGGAAGAATTTTCTGTCAGGTTTGGAACTCTAGTCAAGTTTTGCTTGAATACTCTTTCAAAAATGCTACGTCACAGCAATAGATAATTAACTTAAAACTAATGAACTACGGATTTCTCAATATTGTCGTGATATTGACAGGAATCAAATGTAACAACGCGTCAAGAAGTGATACACTTACTGCAAGACAGAACTGTACCCGGCTAAAACAGGTAATAGTTTTCTGTTTCTTTTATCATTTAGTCATTACCCTACAATTAAAGTTATGTGAACAAAATTAACTATTAGTATCGTTAAAAGTAACATTGTTTGAAGGAGTGGTTCACTTAATGTAAAACAGAAATAAATATGTGACTAGAACCGGAAATAGTTTTTCTTTCTGTGTCATCGGAATTTAAAATATTAACCTTCTTTTAAAAAGTGGTGGACGAAATTAACAATTAGCATTATTGGCAGTAATATTGCTTCGAGGATTGATTTACTTAATGTATAACACAACTGTATTCGGCGGAATACGGAAATAATTTTTTCTGCGTGTGTCATAATATTATACCAATAGTATTTAAAATATTTAATTTCATTTAAAAATAAGAGAAGAAAATTAACAATTATCACTATTAAATGTAACATAACATCAAGAACTGATATACTTTAAGTAATACACAACACAACTTTATTCGGTGGAATACAGAAAAAGTTTTTCTGCATGTGTCATAATATTATACCAATAGTATTTAAAATATTTAACTTCATTTAAAATTATGAGAACAAAATGAACAATTGGCATTAGTAAATGTAGCATAACATCGAGAATTGGTATACTTTAAGCAATACACAACTGTATCAGGCGGGATACAAAAATAGTTTTTTCTGTGTGTGTCATAATATTATATGAATAGTATTTAAAACATTACCCTTCATTTTAAAGTACGTTAATAAAATTAACAATTAACATTATTGGGGGAAATAATGTATCGAGGATTGATTTACTTAGTCTAAAATATTTGACTGAAACCGAAAATATTATATTTTTATGTGTGTGCGTCCTACAATTATGTCAATAGTATTTAAAATACTACCCTTCATTTAAAGGTACGTTTAAAAAATCAATAATTAACGTTATTAGATGTAAAAGTGCTTCGAGAATAGATTTACTTCATGTAAAACAGAACTATATTCGCCTGAAAATAGAAGTCTATTTGTGTGTGTCATATCATATCAATAGTATTTAAGATATTAACCTTCATTTAAAGTTTCGTTATTAAAATTAGCAATTCGCATTATTAATCGTAACATTGCTTCGAATATTGACTTACTTAATGATAACAAGAAATATATTCGGGTAAAACCGGAAACATATTTTTGTGTGTGTGTCATAATATTATATGAATAGCATTTAAAGTACTCGTTTAAAGGTGCCTTAACATAATTAACAACATTATTTTATGTTGTCTCAACCTCGATTTTCAATTCCTATATAGAGGAAGAAATAAAATAAAAAATTCTGTATCGTCAGTCATTACCGTTTATTTAAAGTGATGTGAACATAATTAATAATTCGCATTATTCTATGTTGTCTCAACCTCGACCTTCAATTCCTATATAGAGGAAGAAATAAAAAAAAATTCTGTATCATCAGTCATTACCCTTCATTTTAAGTGATGTGAACATAATTAGTAATTAGCATTATTTTATGTTGTCTCAACCTCGACCTTCAATTTCTATATAGAGGAAGAAATAAAAAAAAATTCTGTATCCTCAGTCATTACCCTTCATTTAAAGTGATGTGAACATAATTAATAATTCGCATTATTTTATGTTGTCTCAACCTCGATTTTCAATTCCTATATAGAGGAAGAAATAAAATAAAAAATTCTGTATCGTCAGTCATTACCCTTCATTTAAAGTGATGTGAACATAATTAATAATTAGCATTATTTTATGTTGTCTCAACCTCGACCTTCAATTCCTATATAGAGGAAGAAATAAAAAAAAATTCTGTATCATCAGTCATTACCCTTCATTTAAAGTGATGTGAACATAATTAGTAATTAGCATTATTTTATGTTGTCTCAACCTCGACCTTCAATTCTTATATAGAGGAAGAAATAAAAAAAAATTCTGTATCCTCAGTCATTACCCTTCATTTAAAGTGATGTGAACATAATTAATAATTCGCATTATTTTATGTTGTCTCAACCTCGATTTTCAATTCCTATATAGAGGAAGAAATAAAATAAAAAATTCTGTATCGTCAGTCATTACCGTTTATTTAAAGTGATGTGAACATAATTAATAATTCGCATTATTCTATGTTGTCTCAACCTCGACCTTCAATTCCTATATAGAGGAAGAAATAAAAAAAAATTCTGTATCATCAGTCATTACCCTTCATTTTAAGTGATGTGAACATAATTAGTAATTAGCATTATTTTATGTTGTCTCAACCTCGACCTTCAATTTCTATATAGAGGAAGAAATAAAAAAAAATTCTGTATCCTCAGTCATTACCCTTCATTTAAAGTGATGTGAACATAATTAATAATTCGCATTATTTTATGTTGTCTCAACCTCGATTTTCAATTCCTATATAGAGGAAGAAATAAAATAAAAAATTCTGTATCGTCAGTCATTACCGTTTATTTAAAGTGATGTGAACATAATTAATAATTCGCATTATTCTATGTTGTCTCAACCTCGACCTTCAATTCCTATATAGAGGAAGAAATAAAAAAAAATTCTGTATCGTCAGTCATTACCCTTCATTTAAAGTGATGTGAACATAATTAATAATTCGCATTATTCTATGTTGTCTCAACCTCGACCTTCAATTCCTATATAGAGGAAGAAATAAAAAAAAATTCTGTATCATCAGTCATTACCCTTCATTTAAAGTGATGTGAACATAATTAGTAATTAGCATTATTTTATGTTGTCTCAACCTCGACCTTCAATTCCTATATAGAGGAAGAAATAAAAAAAAATTCTGTATCCTCAGTCATTACCCTTCATTTAAAGTGATGTGAACATAATTAGTAATTAGCATTATTTTATGTTGTCTCAACCTCGACCTTCAATTCTTATATAGAGGAAGAAATAAAAAAAAATTCTGTATCCTCAGTCATTACCCTTCATTTAAAGTGATGTGAACATAATTAATAATTCGCATTATTTTATGTTGTCTCAACCTCGATTTTCAATTCCTATATAGAGGAAGAAATAAAATAAAAAATTCTGTATCGTCAGTCATTACCGTTTATTTAAAGTGATGTGAACATAATTAATAATTCGCATTATTCTATGTTGTCTCAACCTCGACCTTCAATTCCTATATAGAGGAAGAAATAAAAAAAAATTCTGTATCATCAGTCATTACCCTTCATTTTAAGTGATGTGAACATAATTAGTAATTAGCATTATTTTATGTTGTCTCAACCTCGACCTTCAATTTCTATATAGAGGAAGAAATAAAAAAAAATTCTGTATCCTCAGTCATTACCCTTCATTTAAAGTGATGTGAACATAATTAATAATTCGCATTATTTTATGTTGTCTCAACCTCGATTTTCAATTCCTATATAGAGGAAGAAATAAAATAAAAAATTCTGTATCGTCAGTCATTACCGTTTATTTAAAGTGATGTGAACATAATTAATAATTAGCATTATTTTATGTTGTCTCAACCTCGACCTTCAATTCCTATATAGAGGAAGAAATAAAAAAAAATTCTGTATCATCAGTCATTACCCTTCATTTAAAGTGATGTGAACATAATTAGTAATTAGCATTATTTTATGTTGTCTCAACCTCGACCTTCAATTCCTATATAGAGGAAGAAATAAAAAAAAATTCTGTATCATCAGTCATTACCCTTCATTTAAAGTGATGTGAACATAATTAGTAATTAGCATTATTTTATGTTGTCTCAACCTCGACCTTCAATTCTTATATAGAGGAAGAAATAAAAAAAAATTCTGTATCCTCAGTCATTACCCTTCATTTAAAGTGATGTGAACATAATTAATAATTCGCATTATTTTATGTTGTCTCAACCTCGATTTTCAATTCCTATATAGAGGAAGAAATAAAAAAAAATTCTGTATCATCAGTCATTACCCTTCATTTAAAGTGATGTGAACATAATTAGTAATTAGCATTATTTTATGTTGTCTCAACCTCGACCTTCAATTCCTATATAGAGGAAGAAATAAAAAAAAATTCTGTATCATCAGTCATTACCCTTCATTTAAAGTGATGTGAACATAATTAGTAATTAGCATTATTTTATGTTGTCTCAACCTCGACCTTCAATTCCTATATAGAGGAAGAAATAAAAAAAAATTCTTCATCCTCAGTCATTACCCTTCATTTAAAGTGATGTGAACATAATTAATAATTCGCATTATTTTATGTTGTCTCAACCTCGACCTTCAATTCCTATATAGAGGAAGAAATAAAATAAAAAATTCTGTATCGTCAGTCATTACCGTTTATTTAAAGTGATGTGAACATAATTAATAATTAGCATTATTTTATGTTGTCTCAAACTTTATTTTCAATTCCTAATAAAAAATGAAATAAAAATATAAGAGGGGTAGAAGGGTAGTCCACAAATGATTACAAACTTGGAAGAGAAGCGAGCTTGCGAAATTGGAACACTTTGTGACAAGAGAAAGGAGGGAGTGCAAATATTGCAAATCAGCAAATTATATATTTTTACATTAACAATTTTAAATCTTTATTTCTTTCTTTATTAAAATAAGTATACACCTAATCATTATTTTTAATGATCACCATATGTCATTATATATATGGTTTAAGTTAAAAAATAAATTTTGAAATTAAACCTATAACGTATGTTTTAAATCTAAACTGCTAACTATATAATATATAATATAGCTACAAATGCTACATAACATAAATGCTATATACTTTATATGCTATGTAGTATAGCGTGGCATAAGACAAGGAGATATTGAGTATGGCTAAGTAAGCCACTTTGTGACAGAACGGTGGAGATGTCAAAAGCATTGAAAAAATTTATGACATAATTTATATACGACCCCAAAGCTCTTTCGGATTGAAAAAGCACTGTGTTAATCATCTTTTACATACATAGTGTTCCGTGATGACTACTCTTAATGTATATTTTTTGAATCCTTGTTAAAAATGAAGTCAAAAAGGTATGCTCATTATGAGTTGTAAATAAATATTTAAGCGAGGAAAAAGCAAAATGAGGTGTTTGTGGTTGAAAAGATTAAAACCTGTTTCATTACTGGAGTTACAGAGAAGGGGATTAATATGTTAGATATATATTAGAAGCACATCCACGTTTCATTAAATAATTAAACTAGTTCTGATGTTTTCCATCCCGGCAATATGACTAATAATTCGTCAAATTTTTAAAGCGTTTCCGCTGTTTCCAAGCATGAATATTTATTTGCAGCCTCTAATGAGTACACTTTTTAACCTTTTTTAATAAGAGTTCTATAAATATGCAAGACACAACTTGTATAATAACGAATGAAACTATGTGCAGTAATGTTCAGTTGTTTTAAAAAGTTAACAAAGCAGGAGGTTTACAAAAAAAAATCAATTAAAACAGACAAATCTTGAAAAAGAATCTTGAAAAGTTCTTTTGTCTACTCTAAACGTTTTTTAAAAAATTTCCTCCCCTCTGAAATTTGAATTAATATGATGTTATTCTAACAGTCACTTGCTAAATATTTTGTATTTATTCCTTGTAAATTTATAAATAGGGTAATGCAAATTTTTTTAAATAAAAATTTTAATAGTTTGTTATTTTTAAATAAATAATAATAATTTATATCAATTTATAAAAGAGTATTATAATTAGTTTCCATTTCAAAACTAAATGTGTTTTAAAGAATATTATGCACAGACTATCTTCCAATAAGTAATTGGACACCTATGCAAATGACTATATCTGCGGTCCTGAGATACCTCACGCCCTTTTGGTATGGATTGGGACCCTTGGTCCCCATTCATGGTAAGCTCAACGCCGATGCTTACTGCACTATTTTGGATGACAATGTGCTTCCTATGTTGTGGCAGTTTTACGGGGTGAACCTCTGTTACTTCCAGGATGACAATGCCAGCTGTCATGTTGCGAGGGTCATCGAGGATTGGTATGGGGCCAATGGGTTTAATCGAATGGACTGGCCTGCCCAGACCTGAACCCTATCGAGAACCTCTGGGACGAGTTGGATCGCCGAATTAAGGGGTTTACTACCAGTCCAAAATAGGAGAAGGAACTTACATGTCTTCTCCAAGCCGAGTGGAAGAAAATACCACTAGCTGTCACAAAAGCTTTTGTGGAAAGTATGCCCCGGAGGGTTCACGCTGTAATTGCCTCTCGTGGAGGCTCTACCAACTATTGGTAATGAATAAAGTTTGTTTTTCTTTTAAATCACACGTGTCCAAATACTTATTGGTAGATAGTGTTCACTTGTTTTGAAATTTCTTTACTCATTACTAAATATCATTATATTCTCTCTAAACACTCATGCATCAAAATTTTAAGCAATTTCTTTTCATTCAAAAATTTTGTTAGAGAATACAGAATGAATGCCGCTTTTTGAATTTGAAATTTCGAATTTCTCATACTTTTAAATCACTCATATATTGTTTTCCTTACATTTTTTAACAACTTTGGCACGTGTTGATCCATCGACACGTGTTACTTATAGAGCAGCGTTCGAAATTTATGCATTACGAATATATTTGCTGTCGCTTTCAAATGAGACCAAATTAAACCATATCACCGTAATTCTATAGTTTGATTACACAATACTATGAATCTTGATCCAAAACTTAATTTAATTTAACCCCTTAATTATATTTTAACACCATGTAAGATTATAGCAAGTTTGCCAATTACGGTACAACGTGAATACCTTTTTGTGAGTCGATGCTTTAACTTCATTGAAAAGTCTTAAACAAACTTAATTAACACTTAGAGTTGGATTCTGCTCAAGACAATTTATTATTTTTTCAACATTTTATTATATAACGAATTTTCACGCTACGATTCAATATTGTATCGATTATATTGAGGGACCATACTTTGACTTCATTTAAAAAAAAAAAACATTAAGCAAGCATAACACGTGGATTTTGAACTTGCACTAGTCAATTTAACACCTTATTATATTTTAACACCTTATTATATAACAGCAAATTTGCACATTGCTGTTTAACGTAAAATTTTCTAAGAGTCTGTACTTTGACTTTGTTGAAAATCCTTAAACAAACTTAATTAAGACTTTGAGTAAGATGATGCACGGCTTAATTTAAAACCTTATTATATTTATTACGTCTTATGTTATGACAAATGCACACAATGTTGAAACTTGTGTCGATTAATCTGAGAGTCCATGCTTTTACTTTATTGAGCAAAAGCCCTAAACAGACTTAATAACGCTTAGATGATTTTGATCCTGCCCTGAGTCAATTTAACACCTTATTAGATTATAGCAAATTTGTATGTTATGGTTCAACTCCTTATTAATTTTTCTGAGAGTCCATGCTTTGAGTTCTTTGAATAATTGTTTTTGTTCCTTAAACAAATTTCTTTTAACACGTGGAATTTGATCCTGCAAGAGTCAAAAATTAAGAAACGATAAAACTATGTGATAACAAAAAGATTATAGAACAAACATTTGCTGACAGTTTAAGAAATGATAAACATCTCGATTGTTCTACTTGTCTAGTAATTTATCTAAGAATAAATATATCACATTTGACTGACCTTATAATTTGATAATATATTTTATAGAACAATTAATTTTGAAGCAAAACTTTGGAAGTAAAATGATATGAATTTAGTTCAGTTTATCACTTGAAAATTGATAAAAACTATCGGTAATTATAGATTTAATATAGTGAAGAATGAAGATTTGTACATGAAGATTTGTAAGATTCGCCATGTATATTATTAACCTTTATTCATTTTTCTACGACTTTTTTTTGTTTATTTGTTTATTAATTTTTTAATCAATTTTAAAAAATATCAGAAAAAAATATTTTTAAGAGTAAGCATATATGGAATAATTTAATATTCTTAATAACTGGTGTAACATAGGTTTATTTATTCAGGGTTTCAGGATAGTTATTTTACAAAGAAATCAAAATTTCCCTTAACACCTGCTATTGTTTTATTCTAAAACCGTTAAAAAGTTCAATTTTAATCAATTTATGTGTCGGAAAAATTTTCTGTCCTTGACAATTTTACTTAATTTCTACTTTGTCTGCAATTTGGATGGATTTTAGGATTTTTTTATTAAAAATTGTTGCGAAGGTATTTTTGGGTTTACGACTACTGATGTTCAACTCCGTAGCCTTGTAATTTTGAACCAATCCAGAAGACAAGGAAACTCCTGGATCAGTACCCCCAGAGGTATTGATTTGTTATGGGAACATGGAGGACTTTGAGACTCGACAAATTTAACGTGCATCAGTCACCATTTACTACACGGGGAGTCTACGACCGGCGAGGATCGAACCCACGACCTCTTGGATATGGGCCCAGCGCCCTACCGACCAGGCTATCCCGGCCCTGCCCCATTTTATTTTATTTTATAACCATCGTTAAACAGCCGACCCAATTTCATGGGTTTACAACTACTAATGTTCAACTCCGTAGCCTTGTAATTTTGAACCAATCCAGACTACAAGGAAACTCCTGGATCAGTACCCCCAGAGGTATTGATTTGTTATGGGAACATGGAGGACTTTGAGACTCGACAGATTTAACGTGCATCAGTCACCATTTACTACACGGGGAGTCTTCGGCCGGCGAGGATCGAACCCACGACCTCTTGGATATGGGCCCAGCGCCCTACCGACCAGGCTATCCCGGCCTTGGCCCTCCCCATTGTTAAAAACCAAACTTTCTTATATCATGGAATTTTTCTATTTAAAATTTCGTGTAAATAACCAAAATATAAATAAATTTTCAAACGCCTTAACTTTAAAAAAAAAAAAAAAAAAAAAAAAAAAAACATTTAAATTTTCTAAAATATCTGCTCTACGCTAAAAAAAAAAAAAAAAAAAAAAAAGACCTGGAATTTAACACTAAAAAGACAAACTGTATAAAAAAAAAAGGAAAAAAAATGTGACAAAATGGTTCCGAAAAAACTAATAGTCGAATTTGAAAACCTCTTGTATTCAAAAATGAAACAGTATATACTCATTTTTGAGTGAAATGCTTAGCTTCAAAAGTGATGGAAAGGGAGCTATTTAAAAGAGAGATGTTCGTTGCTTGCCGACGGGATTCAAACCAAGAACCTCCGGATGAGTATCAGCATGCTCTAACCATCATAAAAATGCATACACAACTGAAGGGAGAGTTAGGAAACTTTATTTAGTTACCGTTGCAATGACGCATCATTATTCATTCGCTTGTAAGCTTTTAAGATATAGCTAAATAAGCAAAAAGAAAACATTTCTGATTTCCTGAAAAAACTTTTGGGGTTATATTTTCTAAATTGTAACCTTTTATACCATTGAAATTGGAAATGAATATGTCATGATATGTCATTGCGGCGGTCACTACATAAATTTTCCTAACTCTTCCTGAACTTGGGTATACAAGTGTGGTGGTAAGATCATCCTATAGCGAACCCGGAGGTTCTTGGTTCGAATCCTGATGGCGACAAACAAACATCTTCCTCACATGTTTCTCCCTTCGTCATTTTACTCGAAAATCAGTATATACTGTTTCAATTTTGAATATATCGAGTTTTCAAATTCGATTATTATTTCTTTCAGAGCTATTTTAAAATATCTTTACTCTCGCATTTTTTTTTTTTTTAAACAATACAGAGAGATCTGTGTGCTTCTTTTCATTTAGTTATTCCAAAATTAGTTTACGCAAAGCCGTGTGATTTTCGGACTTTTCATAATATGACTCTATTTAAAGCTTTATTATTAGCTGCATTTGTGATGCAAAGGGGCCTGAGTGAATCTTCTCATTTATTGTTATTCAATAATTCTGAAAATAATTTAGCTTGTATGTGAGGCAAAGGGGCCTGAGTGAATCTTCTCATTTATTGTTATTCAATAATTCTGAAAATAATTTAGCTGTATTTGTGATGCAAAGGGGCCTCAGTGAATCCTCTCATTTATTGTTATTCAATAATTCTGAAAATAATTTTGCTGCATTTGTGATGCAAAGGGGCCTGAGTGAATCTTCTCATTTATTGTTATTCAATAATTCTGAAAATAATTTACGCAAAGCTGTGTAATTTTCGGATTTTTCATAATAAGAAGCTATTTAACACGTTGAATGGCAAGATTATTAAAACACATAATTCGAGTAAATTTTTTATTTTTTTATATTATTATCGTTACTAAAATGGTTTGAAGAAATCAATGCAATATAGAACACACAAAAATAGTTTTACAGTGGTACCTCGAGATACGAGTGCCCTGACATACGAGCTATTTGAGATACGAGCTGTCGAGGGAGCGAAATTTTGCTTTGAGATACGAGCGACATTTGAGATACGAGGAACGGCCATGCAAGCCCTTCTCGTCCTCGACAAACTTGCTCACCCACCGAACCTCGAACATGACATCCTCGAAGAGTTAAAGTTTATAAAGGTTCTCTATCTACCATCTACCACCACTCCTATCCTGCAGCGCATGGATCAGCAGGTGATTTCTAATTTTTAAAAGCTGTACACTAAGCACCTGTTCCGGCGCTGCTTTGAGGTGACAGAGAACACAAACCTCACCCTTCGAGAATACTGGAAGGACCACTTTAACATTGGGATATGCCTCAGAATGATTAGATCAGGCCTGGCTGAGTGTTACAACGAAGACCTTGACCTCTGTATGAAAGCTGTGGCCTGAGTGAGTCTGTAACCGACAATTATGCTGTCGCCCGAGTCTGTAGCTTCGAAGGATTCGAACCCGAGGTGCCAATAGAGGAGGAGATTGTGTCTCTGGGAAAATCCATGGACCTGGTTATGGGTGAGAGAGCTCGCCGAGGAGCACTTTCAGGAACTGACGACCGAAGAATTACAAGAATTACAGTCGCAGCAACATTCGGGGGTTCTGCAAGAAATTGGTTTCGAGGAAGAGCCAGAGGTGGAGGAGGTTATCTCTACAAGTGAGATAAAAGAGTTCATGGGAATGTGGGAGAGAATTTCACAGTTCGTGGTAAAGAAACACCCCGAAAACTTGCAACTGGTCGTACATCGGAGCTATTTAATGACACTTGCCTAACTCATTTCTGCAGCATTCTGAAAAGGAGGTGGAAACAAACCTCATAGGACAGTTGTTTTTTAATCCGGCTAAAAAAGCAAAGACCAGTGAAGAGAAATGCAGTGACTAAAATTGAGCATACAGTAGCATTTAAGTTGTGTGTTAGTTGCATTTAAGTGACAAAAATACAAATATGTGTGTACACTTTATAAAACCAGTTTTTTTTTTTTTTTTTTTTTTTTTTTTTTTTGCTTTACATTCTCTTTTATTATGTTTTTATGCAATATTTGTCATTAATAAATACATTTTTCTTATTCAAAAACACGTAACAAAAACAATTGGGATAGCATTTTTGGGGCTGGAACGGATTAATGGCATTTCAATTAATTTCAATGGGGAAAATTGTTTTTAGATACGAGCAAATTGACTTACGAGCAAGGTTACGGAACGAATTAAACTCGTATCTCGAGGTATCACTGTATTTATATACACAGAGATGCCTACATGCTCCGGACAGCGAATAAATATTTTCAAGAGGTAGTTTATTAATTGTGATTCTTGGTTTAATAAATTCGATTTAGTAGATTTTTACCCACCACTATTTCTAAACAATTCGTAGGCTTATATATTTTTCCCCACTTTTTTCAGATATGTCATGCTTAACTTTTTAAAAAACTAGAAAAATCTGTCTAATATTTTAAAATTTAGTTTGCAGTTATTTACCGTGTGGACAGACGGGCAAGCCATGTAAAATTAGCGTGGCATTCAACGTGTTGAAGCTTTAGTATTAGCTGCATTTTTTTATGAAGAGGGAACTGTGCGGCTCTTCTTATTTATTCTTAATAAGTAATTCCGAAACTAATTTACGCAAAGCCATGTAATTCCGATTTTTTCATAACATAACTCTATTTAAGTGCTCATTAAAGCTTTTAGGTTTCAGCATCATAGGAGGGAAAATATTGAAACTTTTACTTAGAATGACGACAGAGACCAGCGTGGCCCTTCGGATATTTTGAAATACTACGGAAAAGCTTATCGTTTCTTGTAACCGCTATGACACATCTTGAAAGCATTAAATCAAAATTTTGATATATCATCTGTAAATGTGTCTATTTAATATATCGACTTGACCGGGAGAAAGGAACTTCACAGAAGAGCCGCGTGTTTCATCGTTTTATCAACAACAAATAAAAATGCAGCTAAAACAATGAAACCAGCCTGAGTATTGTGTAAACAAATAAGACAGCACTCTAAAAGAGTAGTAAATAAAAGGTTACAAAATGAAATAATGCTTGCTACTCACTCTCGTATGGCAGCAAATGTGTTTCAAATAAAGTGCGGTTTATTGATTGTTTCAAAAACTGTAAAAAAATGAAAATGAAGCAGGTTAGTGTCATAAAATTTTCAATTTCAATAGTTAAAAAAGAGTATTTCAGTTTATTTTTTTAAATCTATAATTATTACCTTCTACAAAGAGTAGGAACTCAACAAATAGAACTACAAAATTTTCCTGTAATTTAAAAAGTCATAATATTCCATTTAATCAGACATTTTCGTTAACCAAATAGGAAAAAAAAATTTATGCAATTCTAGTGAACAAACTTCTACTATACCTATTACATTATTTTTTTATTATATTTTAATATTTTAGATTCATATTTTAAATCTATATTTAAAAAATCTTGGGACAATAGACACTTTTGTCTTTTTGGGGAGGTTTTTTTCAGATTTTCTAGTATAGAAATATTTGTAGGTCTGGAAAGATTAAAAACAATATGGGGCGTCGAAGGTTTATGCTTTTTGTCATTTATTAAAACCGTGTTCTCTTTTATTTCACTTATTTATTTTGAATGTTTATTTTTATTAGGATTTTCATTGTAGAGATTTTAGAGAAAAAAACAAATGTATTTTTGTTTTAATTTTTAAATTTTTTAACAGCCTTCGTGCTACATGAAGAAGTTGTAGAAATGTTTTTAAATAATATAGCGAATTTACCTTTATTTAACTTCTATATACTACATAAAATATCTTGCCTTCTTTAAAAAAAATTCATTGATTTATATACATTTTTATTTATAAACTTTTCATAAATTTCATTAGCTTATACTATAGAATGCGATTAAAATATCTCAGAGAAAGGTTTTAAGGTCTCTTGTACACTTCGCAGGTCATTTTTACCTTTTTAATATTTTGTTTAAAAATGCATTCTTCGTTGTTAGATTCTAAAATCACGGTAAAATAACCGGCTATCCATCCAATTAGAGTTTTTCTTTATGATTTTGAAACCGTTTACAATGGTAAAGTTAAAAAAACGGGGATACAAAACTATACGGTTTAGTAACCATTTACGACTAGCAAGGTTTTGAATTTAACTGGACATTAGAATTAGATTATATTTGGCATTTCATTAGATGAAGAGCATTGGAATTAGGTTGTGGTTGAGCTGTGTTTTAACAAATGAAACATGGAATGTGGCTTAATTCGTTTATCTGGTGGTGCCATCTATCGGGAGAGGTAGAATATACTAAACGTTTTGTTAAGCAACTTTGTGGCGCTACCATCTATGCGTATATGAAAGTTTCGTATTCAAATAGTCCTGGATCTCCAATAGCAAACTGCAGGACTTTGGAAACTCTTCGTGTATTGAAGGAATTGGAAGAAGTAGTGTAATGTCAACGTTGAGATTTGAGTCCCATGTGCAGGAAGTCATGAAATAAACAGATTAGCCATCGCGGCTAAAGTGTGTACCCAGCTGCAAGAAACTAAGCAATTTCATAAGGTAGACTTAATTGGAGCAGATAAAATTCTGATTCCTTAAACATATTAGATGAAAACAGGCAATAAACGATTTTTCGCACAGTTAACTGTTTCAGTACTATCTTTTTATGGCTATTTGGCTGTTCTTGTTGAATATGATAAAATAGCAATTAAATATATTGTTACTTAGCCATTTTTTTCCTAGAAATTTCTAACAGTGTTTATAGTGATGACTTTCTTCGCTAAGAATTTTAGTTTAGATAAGTTTGGAGAAAACGCAAATAAAGCATCTAGAGTTTTTTTAAACTTTTATAAAATACTGCAAAATATACATCTGCAATACATTTTTAAGCATATGATTTTAAACAATACCAGTTGTCATTTGAAGTGTTTGATCGAGTTATTCCTAATAAATAAAAAAAGCTAACTCTGCCAAAAATGTTCAAAAAACGTTCAAAATGTCAAAAATGGTCATTAGAAATAAAATGTATTTAGACGTTTCGATAACGTGTTAAAAGAGCTCCATAATTTAGTTTTTTTCTATTCTGATAGAGACGCCATACTCTTTGTAAAAATTACATACCATTTACCTTTAATTCTGATCCATTGTAAAAATTGTAAATTCATACATAATTTGTTTAAAATATTAATTATTTAATTTAAAAACTAGTGTTGTTTCACGCATAAATTTAAAAAATTATATTATAGTCATCCATTTAGATATTAAAAAAAAAATTATATTCATTCATTTAAGTCATAGATTCTCAACCTTTTTAAAGTTGCCGCCCCCTTAAGGAGCAAAAAAACTTTTCAACGCCCCCCATTGAAAATCCAGTTACTTAGAGCATGAGGACGGAGGGATCTGTGCTGAATTATAACATTTTTCATTTTTAAGCAATTTTTTTACGCTTTAAATTTGTCTGTTTTTTTTTTTTTTGTTTTTTTTTTTTTAAATGTGTACATTAACTTGATAATTTTCTCTAGGCAGGTAATCGCAGTCTATTTGTTGTGATCAAAATAAATACGTTTAATGAAAAAAAAATGCAACAGAAAAACCTATGCTTAAAAAGAATAATTTATTCTTAATTAGATAATTAAAAAAATACCCAAAATAATTTTTTAACACTAAAAAGTAGTATCAACAAAATATTCAAGTAACTATGTTAGTGGGATGATTGTACTTAATGGTTCAGAACCAATTTCTTAACGGTCGGTTCAATACTTTCGGCGAGATGAAGACGCAAATCCCCTCGTTACACAATTTCGAGTCGATTTCTTCTTTTTGTGACAAGATCTGTAACAGCACTGAATCCATGTTTGACAAATTAGGAGGAAGGGAAAGCAATTAAAAAAACTTTAATGACAGTCTACAGTTCAAGATAGAGACGACTGATGTTAACTTTAAGCAAAAATTCTGTGAGGCGCATTTCAAAGTTTCATTGATTAAAAGTTCGACCAATTCCTCGTAAATCTGAACCTCTGCTATTTTAATATTCACAAAAGGGTTCATAACCCATAAACTCATTGAGGGACTTCTAGGGAACAAAACATCTTTAAAACGGTCAGAAAAGTCCACCTGCAAAGAGTCAAGGTGTTGACAATATTCTTGTGCATCATCAGAGCGAATTTCGTCTGCGTGGCTGAACTCATTTCAACCAAAATTCTGCTTCCACAAAATGAATTATTTTAGAAAGGCAGAAATAACTGATTTTGTAGGGATCAACACAAATTGAGCTCGTCGCCTTGAAGTTGTAAATTAACGCCATTAAATTTTGTAGATAAATCAACCAAAGTCTTTTTTAAATTCCAGCAATCTCTCTCAGAGCTACATCTCTGTTTTCGAGGAACTGAAGCACAGAGTCGAAAAGATTCCAGTACCTATTAAGGCAGAAGCTTTTGGAAAACCAGCAAATCTAGGTGTATACTAGCAAGCGATTGAATTCTTCATTGTTTTTCTTACACGGCTGTCTGAATAATCGATCGTAGAGAGCATTACTGTGAATTTTGTTCACAGCAGATATGGCATATTGCAATGATTGATGCAAGCGGTCGCTGAGATTTTTTCCTACTAAATGCTGTCTGTGAATCACGCAGTGAACAGCTAAAATATCTGGTACCTCTTTTTCCAAAAAGGTGATGTCGACCCACCATTGCAGGAGCCTATTAGGGGCAATAGACATAATATTCGCAAGAGGAATGTTTTTCTCTCTAAAATAATCTTTACCAGTATTTAAAATAGATTTACCTTTGGTATCTATAATCAAGCTTCTTGCATAAAGCAGCTCTTGAATAATTTTTCCTACCTTTACAAACCCGACCTTTGCTTACAATGAAGCCTACCTTATGATACAAGGTTGATTCCTCAATTTCAATGACTTCAGTCATCTCAACATTTTGTCGCCGCACTGGATCGTTGCTTATAGGATAATTTTATTACATTGGATGCGGCTGGATGGTGTAAAACTGTTTCTAAAACTTTCTTGACAACCAGTATCCTTTCCAGTATCAGCTCTGTCCCGATGGTATGAGCTCTCCCAGATTTAGCAATAAATTTTGATATATTATAAGAAGCTATCAAACCATCGTCGCTTTTTTGTGATGAGGTTGCAAGTAACGCTGAGACCGAAGGAAACGTGAAAAGAGATGTTCGGGAATAATCACAAATCTTTATTTTATTTGTCAGAATGAGTTTTTTTAAAAATGCTTCTAACTGTATGATTTCATCACCTCATTAGATAAAACTTTATTAAAAAGTAAACACATGGGTAGTTGAGAGTTCAACAGTGATTGCACAAATCCCAAATTCAAATACGTGGTACTGTATTGATGACAGTTCTTTTTGTTAACCGACATTGTTGATGGCAGTAAAATACAAACGATGATAGAAAATCAACTCACAAAATTAATAAATAATTTTCGATAAAGAACTAATTAGCGCATGTACCTGGCCAAAGAAACTATGAGATCTAATTGAAACTAAGGGAAAAACCGTAAGGAAGCCAACGAAAATCATTATAAGAAACACGGGTCAAATCAAAAATTCATACTGAAAGCGCATGCACTTCTATTTCCCCCATATAGCTTGAATGAGTCAGAGGGAAAAACTACAGACTCTTGCCCTGGGCTGTGTTGGTTTGGATCAGAGAATAGGTGTATAAATATGTTTTATTGCTGGTACGAATGGTGTATCGAATAATCTTTATTTATTATATTAATTTAATCTTTTTTTCTTTATTATTAATTTTATTTATTAAATAAATCTTAATTTATTAATTTTATTTGTAAGTCCTAAAATTAATATTGAATGACAAAACATGCTCATCGCCCCCCTACCGCCCAAAACATACCCAACGCCCCCCCTACTGCCCAAAACATACCCAACGCCCCTGGACATACTCCCAACGCCCCCGTTGAGCACCAATGATTTAAGTAATTAATTTATTCAATTTTTTTTATAACCGTCGTTGAACAAACGACCCAATTTTTGGGTTTACGACTACTAATGTTCATATCCGTAGCCTATTAAATTTGAACCCAATCCAGAAGACTAGGGAATTCTTGGATAAAATATTTGAAGAAATTTTGCCTTCTTGGAGGACTTTTTTGATGGAACTAACTCACATTTGCGTTACATGGAGAGGAACGCCACGAAAATATCCCACGGTTAGCCTGACGGCACAGGGACTCTAATCCATGATCCGTCTACCACTGAGGATATTTCACGTCAACACTGTGGTCGGTTCAAGCCGGATGCGGATTCATATCGACCAGCCATCTCAGGGATTCGAACCCGGTTCACCTCATAAGATAGTGAATGCTCTATCTCGAGTCTCTAATCATCGAGTCTCTAATTCATTCAATTGTAAAATTTTAAGATTTCATACATAATTATTATATATAATATTAATTTTTCTCATCTTCTCCTTCTTCTATCAGCACTAAAGACGTTTGCAAGCTTCTTATTTATTGATGCCGTTCAGCGCATAAGGCATCCAGCCTATACTTTTCCATGGCACCCAGTCTTTGAGTTCGAATCTGGCTTCCTCTAATCCTTTAAATTTTACTCTTTTCAAATCCGCCTACATTTATCTCTGCCAAGTCATTCTTGGTCTTTCCCTTTTTCTTTTCCCACTAGGGGCCCAAGAAGAATAATTATGTACTAATTTTTCTCTTTGAATTCTCAGTAAGCGTCCCGTCCTTCTTCTCCTACTCTTACACTCTAAAATATGATGGATGCTAAAATATCACGAAACTTTCGTCGTTTTTTCATTAAAGCGTTTGCTGATATATGATCCGAGCAAAGATTTCGTCAAAAGGATCGAAATAACTATCATTACGTCTTCAATATTACGAGTTTCGTCAAGATTAAAAAATATTTCATGTCATCTTATTTTTGTACAAAAATAAAATTAACTTCGTAGTGATTAATATATCTAACTTTTCTAAGAATCACTTTATCATGAGCAGAGCCTGACTAAGGCAGGGGCATACGGGGCAGCCACCGCGGGCCCCCACATCTAAGGGGGCCTCCCAAATCGAAGAGTTTATATTACATTTCCTTCTTTAATGAACTTTTTTTTTAAACAAAATATCAGTACAAAGCAAAATCCTTCAGTTTTATGTTAGCTTCATCATTATTCTATCGTATGAACACAAACTATATTTCGTAAATCCATAGCTTTCTAGGGCGGAATTCAGCTTAAATTTCACAACTATGATTGACAAATTTGGCCCATCAAAAGCCTGTATTTTTACATTTCGCAAAATGCGATATTCTTACAAAAATACAGGCTTCTGATAGGCTTAATTGAGCCATCGTAATTGTGAAATTTTTGCCGAATTCTGCCCTAATGTCAGCAAGGATATTAATTTTTCACAGCTAGATGAGAAAGTTAACAATCAGAAAAATGCATTTGGCATGATGGACATAGAATTGTAAGAAAATCAATAACAAGGACAGAATGATATTTCGCCTGACCATTGGAGGGGGGGGTGTGGACTTCATAGCTATTTTAGGCTCAAGTCATTTTTCTTGTTATTTTTAATGAGGTGAAAAATTTAAATACCTCCATAAAGTTAGGTTCTTCATTACTGAAAAAGTGAAGCAGAGGGGGCCCCCAAAAGAGGTTTTTGTTCCGGGCCCCAATTAGGCTAAGTCGGGCCCTGATCATGAGCATCATATTGGTGAATCAGTCTTGCACTAACAACACAAGAACGACGGATAGAACAAAAAGAACCCATGTCCGAAGCGGGATTCGAACCGGAATTCTTCCTGCCATCGTCTTTAACCAGCATACAGGCCTCTTACTCATCAAGTAATTCATTACTTTATTTTTGATCTTGCAGTCTTCTTAGTTTTGTCGTTCTAGTTAATAATCTTCCACAATGCACTACGATGGAGTTTCGAGTTGAGGAAACATTTTCGCCATTTATTTGAGAGTTCATGTTTTGTCACAAATAAAGTAATTTCGTGACGAAATGATTCTCAAAATTAAAGAAATACAGTTCAATGATTGCTGAATCGTCAAAAGTTAGAGTTTATTTCTTATAAAGTACTAATTTCATCTTTTATTGTTGTTAGGCTTACTTTTTTCAAATATTGTTTCGTTTCTAATTTGAGCAGGCCAAAAGATTTTGCAAATTTTTCTGAGACAGTTATTTTGAAAATTCTCAAGTTTTTGGATGTCTGTGACTTCCTAAGACCATATAATGAAAAGTCATTTTTCTTATATCTATTTTATTATTGCTTTTTTTTTTTTTTAATAAGGAATGAGATTAAGCTCATTTCTTTTAAATAAACTGATATTATTATTCGAGTTATATGTTCTGCTTATTTTTAGAAATTCGGAAAAAAAAACTCCTAAAATCAAAACGGATTAAAGATATGATAATAGGTTATCGGTTGGTGATAAGAAAACTGCTATTAGAGAAACAAGCTTAACAGAAATGTAATCTTTGATGCAGATCTTTGTTGAAGCTTTAGCTATAGAATAGCTATAGTTTGTTTTTCTAGACATTTGAATTGATTTGTATAATTTGTATTCATTTGTATAATTATATTTTTAGGCTTAATATTTTAAATTAACCTGATGAAATTAGCGGCATTAAATAAAACTTCAACGTAAACAATGGATTCTTCTGTAATAGTTGTTGGAGCAGGTCTCAGCGGTGAGTCTTTTATATCTTTCATTATTTATATTCTGATATTTGATATAGTTATTTTTAATTTTTTTAATTTTTAAACATAAATTAAGTGCATGCCTCAACTTATACTGTTAGAATTATGATCCTAATATTCAGAAGCAGTCTACCCATCCGATTCAACGCAAAGTTTACGGTTAGGATCATTTTTACCTTAACAATTTTGAAGCCTTTTTCAGCTGATATGGCTTAAAAAAAAACATGAGAACAAAATTACATGATTTTTCTCAACCATTTACAACTAGCATAGTTTCAAAATCGTAAAGATAAAATCGTTCAGAATGAAATTTAACGGTTTCTGGCGATTCGGATCTGGCGAACGGAGTCTTTACGGTAGGCAATGGAAGTTAGTGTTAGATTGTAATAGAATTGTGTTATGTCAAACGAATCACGAAATAAGGCTTATATTTTTTTTAAAAAATACCTAATGAGATTTAAAAAATTATTCTTTGAAAAATTTTAAAAATATAAGTAATAAATAATTAATAAATATACATAAGAAATAATTAAAAAAATATATATTAAAACGCCGGAAAACAAAAAACTGAGAAAAGATATTCATCAGCTCACACGATTATATCCTCAAAAAGGAGTACTTTCTAATATTGTATCGAAATAGCCAAAGCTAAATACATTAATGCAATAGCGTGAGGAGCACTCTAAAATTTGAAAAAAAAAACGCATTAAGTATTAAATATATGTCACTCAAAAAACAGAAAATAAAATTTAAAGAAAAAATTTATTGCTAAAATAAAACAAATAATATTATTAATTTCTGAAATTATAATTTCTGCATAATATTGTTCATGACATTAAAATCTATTGTTTTTCACAAACTATATACAATGTAAAAAATTCTGAATTGTTATGCAACTAAAATTATGTATTATTAGGTTTTCTAGGTTTTAATATAATTAATTCTTCTTCTTCTTCTTGCTTGATCTTGTCAGATATGTGGCACCTCTGCATTTTGTTGCATTTTGTAGCATGCTCCAAGCCCAATATTTTCCTAGTTCCATTGTCTTGGGTCGCCTTCTTTGTTTTATAGTCTGACAGTCCCTTAATGGGGTTAAGGTGAAGCTCTTTAGGATATGGAATGCCTAAAGTAGTGAGGCGCGTATGGGCGAGGGCATCACACTCGTATAGGATGTGATGTGCTGATTCTACCACTCCACGGCATTTCCGACATATTGGTTCTTGTTTGAAAAGTCCCATTCTATGTAGATGTTCCCTAAAATGATAGTGCCCAGTGATGAAGCCTACAATTGTTTGAATCTTCAATCTTAGGAACCTAAGGATTTCAGAAGCAATTTTTGCAGATGGACTGCTGATCATGCTTTTAGCATGTTTTTGTCCAGGAGAATTGCGCCAAACTTTGCTCATCTCCTGTTTTTCCCATTTTAGGATGGCCTTCTTTGTAGTCTTCATGTTGATTCCACAGAAGGGTTCCGTTCCTATTGGATTGAAAGAGGATCCCTGTTTTGCGAGTTCATCAGCTCTTTCATTTCCATCAATTCCTATATGTCCTGGTACTCAAATAAGAATAATTTTATTCCTTTTTGCCAGTTCTATTAGGAGATTCTTGCATTCCAGAACAATTTTTGATTTAACTTGGAATGAGTAAAGAGCCATGAAGGCTGCTTGACTGTCGCTGAAAATAAGAATCCGCTTACCATGATAGCCTTTCTTAATATTTATCTGCAGACAGTTGACGATAGCAAGTACCTCCGCCTGAAAGACAGTAGCCTATTCCCCAAGATCTTCAAAAAGTTTGAATCTTGGTGACACGCCATAGACCCCCAGTCCTGAGAGGTTACCTTTCTTTGATCCATCGGTGAACCAGATTAGATCATCATTTTTTGTATCAATCGTGTTGTTATTCCATTCTTCTCTGGTAGGAAAAACTACCTCAAATGGTCTTTTAAACACTTACCTTCTCTCCATAGTCAAAAGGCATAAGGAGAGTTGGATGGTGGATTTTCTTAGTAATACTGGTATGACCTTCAGAAGAGGGCTTGTCATACCACTGATATTGCAGTTTCATTCTATATGCAGTCATTCTGGCAGCGCTGCACATGAAGATATCTAAAGGAGTCAGGTCCAGAATTGCCTCTAGTGCTCTGGTAGGGGCTGTGGACATTGCGCCTGTGATACACAAGCAGGCCAGTCTTTGCAGACTCCCCAGCTTGTCCTTCACAGTTTTCTGTTCCACTTTGCACCACCATATCACTGAAGCATAAGTGAAAGCGGGCCTGACAATTGCTGTGTACATCCAAAACATCATTTTTGGTTGTAGACCCCAGTTTTTGCCAAGCATGCGTCTGTACATCATTATGCATTTTTTGGCTTGATGATTTTGTAGTCAACATGTTTATTCCAGGTGAGTTTTTGGTCAAGGATTAAGCCTTGATTATTAATTTTTTTTAAAACATTATATTTTATTGACGCATTATACCAAATCTAAATAACTAAACAAAGGTTATTCCTTATTAAAGTGAATATAACTGGACTGTGATATTTTTTTCTTCGTGTACTAGAAATTATTTGCCTCGTGTAAAATTTCAGGCAATTTAAAACGGAAAGTTTTTGTGAAGAAAAAAAAATATTCACAGAAGAGAGAGAATAATCATACAAGAATAAAGAAAGTAAAAATTTTTAAATTATCTTCCAGTTCTTAGACATTAAGCCTTTTCCGACTCGGAAACACTCCGATATACCACGATGGAACACGAACTATTAAGACGAGTTCGAAAGTGCACCGGAAATCGAACCCTGCCCGAAACCGTGGCATGTGAAGCCTCTACCCACCTCACCAAATGGGAAACTGCTGTAATATATCAAATAAAGAAAAAAAACAATTTGTTCTCTTGCCGTTACTCTGTTGACAAGGACATTGTTCAGATGCGTTTTGAACAAAAGCTTACTCAATTTTATAGACATTCTTGTTTTTATCCCTGTATTTTAAAGGAAATTTTTTTTACTGCACAATTATCCATTTATTATGATAATATTTCTTAAAAACTATTTTAGACATACTACACGAAGATACAACACCGTAAGAAATTTCGGATCAAATTACGGTAAAAAGTTTCGGCCACTCAGGATGCCAATACTTTTTTCCGTAAAATCCATTTTTACCGTAACATTTTTTGGAACAAAAATCTGATATATCATAATTTTTACAGTAATTCTCTGACATTAAATTTTGCAATATTATAATGTGTAATTAAAATTCCTGAATTACTGTATGTTTTAAGAAATATTTACTGTAAAATCACTGATTCATTGTAAATTAATAAATACTACTGTAAAAATTATGGAATAAAATTTTACGTTTAAAATGGATTTTACGAATGGTGCACTCAAGGTGCTTTTTAATGTAATTTAATGCGGAATATTTTAAGGTGTATATAAATATTGACATTCACATGAGAATGCTGACATTAGCCCGACATCTGTCTAGAAATTGTTATTATTTATCTAGGTCTAAGTGGAGCTAAACTTTTGAAGGAATCTGGCATCGATGTGATTGTTTTGGAGGCACGTGATCGAGTAGGAGGTCGTACTCTGACAAAATATGTAATACGTTTTGCAATATACATTGAATTTTAATTTACTATTAACTTAATCTCTTTAATTGTTCACTCGTTTTACAATAACTTTTAACTACAGGATTCCAAAGTTGGTTACGTAGATTTAGGTGGTGCTTATGTTGGTCCAACACAGAACCGAATTTTTCGAATGGCAAAAGAGCTTGGTATAGAAAATTATAAAGTAAATGAAGTTGAAGATGTAATTCTTTACAAAAATGTAAGTTCAAATTGTTTGCTTCCTAATAAATTACCAAATTTTGACTGTATACGTTTCAATTGCAATAAAACTTAATATAATATAATAATTTGTATAATTTAATCGTTAAAAATTTAGAATCAATCGTTAAAATTATAGATTTATGTTGGATTAATATATTAGATATAGAATACTAAATTATTCTTAGAATCGTTAAATTTTAGATTTATATTAGATCAAAATATTAGATTTAGAATATCATTATAATCGATAAAGTTTGGAATTTATGTTAGATTAAAATACTAGATTAAAATGTTTGATTAAAATATTAGATTACACTTAGAATCGTTAAATTTTAGATTTTTATTAGACTAGAATATTAGATTAGCTTATTCTTAGAAACGTTAAATTTTAGATTTAAAATTGATTTATAATGCGTAAATGGAGCAAGTTATTTCCGGATTTTATGTAATCATAGACCTTAATGAACTGTTTTAGATTTCTTGTCAAGAAAGAAGTCTGCCTAGAAGTATGCATATTACTACTATTCGCAAATTGATAATATAAAAACAAAAATATTACCAAATTCGGACGTATCATTACTCAGGAAGGCCGGGTTAAAAAATTTTAATCTAGAGTGGTATGAAACTTAGAAGTGTTTTTTCTACACGAAGAAAAAATTCTGGTAAAATTACCGTACTGCATGGTAATGACATTTATCGTTTAAAAAAGCCATAATTTTAGTTGTAAAAACCAAAACTGACGGTATTTTAACCATTCATTTCGTAATTTTCCCGTCCTGGTAACGGTTTACCGGAAATTCTAGTTTTCAAATTTACAGTTCTTGTTATCGCATATTTAGTAAGAAATGCAAATTTTAAAAGTAAATTTCACCAAATAAATGATTTTCAAGCCATGCTTTAAGGAAGCATGATAAAGTTACAGGACTTTACCACATTTACCAAATTTTGTCACCTATTATAAAATCTTATTTAATTTTGCCAAAATTATTACCAAAGCTCTTCGGTAAAAATTGCCGAGCACTTTGGTGTTCCCATAGAACCAAAAACACAGTTAATCTTACCATATTCTGCTAGTTTTCAAGATACTTTTTTTCTCGGTGTAGTAGTCACTTCTTCCATCTTATCAGTTTCTTTCAGCAAACGAGGATGCTTTGATGTCTTAAATCCTGCCTTCTTCATAAGGTTTTAATAACCATTTTTTTCTTCGTTTACATATTATTTTACAACCCTCAATGTCCAGGTATTTTTACTTCAAGTAAGACAAGGCTTCAAAAAATATACATTAAAAGAGTTAATTACGGAACACCTTGCATATCACACCGTTGAATTTCAGAAAAATAATTATTATCATGCTTGCGTTTCTAAGTATTGTAAATTTATCATTATCAAATTTACCATCATTAAACTATTTATCAATTTCATTATATCAATTTGCCTTCTTATCCTTTTAGGGTGAAAGAAAACGATTTAAAGACTACGAAGAATTGAGACACAAGAATCCTTTTGTAGAAATGGATATTAATAACGTTCTATGGTTAATAGATGAAATGGGAAAACAAGTGGGTATTAGTATAACTTTTTTCAACAATTGAATAAAATAAATGAACGTGAACTCAGAAAGATAAGACATGGATATATGGCATGAAAGAGTGTAAACATGATATGAGAGTTAAGTGAATAATACGACGTGTTAACTTTCAATAGGTGATTTTTAAGCTTTAAAATATAATCAAATCACGTTGAAAAGATTTGAATACCATTTTTTTAAACTAAAATATGGTTTGTCAGTTTCAATTTTATATCTTTCAAAACTATTAACGATGCATAATTTAAGTGAAAAAAAAAATCCGTGCATGATTTAAAATTCTTTGTTTTAATATCTTTAACCGTATCTTTACAGTTAATTTCTTCAAGTATAAAATAATTTTGTAATATATAACTTTTTTTTACTCAATGCGTTGAAACTAATATATCACAGTTAAAAGATTTTTTATTTTATTAATCTGATCAAATTGTTAACTCATTAATAAAGACGAAATTATACAACACTAAATTCTCAATTTCGTATCTATAATTAGCTAAAATATAAACGCGAAATATCTATAACTATAAAACAAATTAACTTTCTATGAGTGATTCCTAATTTTCAAAATATGATCAAATAACGTATTTTTTTAAACTGTTTTAGTATCGTTAAGTTCATTTGTTACTTTCAAAACTATAAACGATGCATAATTTAAGTACAAATACCACACATAACTTTTATTTCTCTGTTTTCGTATTATGATATCATCTTCACAATTAGTTTCCTCAAGCATACAATACTTCTAAAACACGTAACTATTTTACTCAATACTCTTAGATTGATTTATCACCATGAATGTTAAAAAATTTTAATAATCTTAATTTGCTAATTTATCATTTACGCCAAAATTATACGACATTAAATTTTCAATTTCCTATCTATATTTAGTTTGAATGTAGAGTATTTATTTAACAGTATCTACAAATTGAAATCCAAGAAAATAGTACTAAATAGAAAATAGTACTCTCAAGAAAAAGAGTACTAAATGGCAAAAAATATTTTTAGATTGTAATAATAAACATAATTTATTAAATGGATTATTTAATAACTTAAGGTTTTGATATAAACTACCCTACTGTTGGTATTATTTAATAACAAGGATTTGTGTAATTAGCACTAATTCAAATTATATTTCACTTATTTTTTTCAAATCGATTTGAAGTAACATAACTTTTTGTTCGCCATAATATATAAGAATTTCAAGAAAAGGGATTACTTTTAGCAACTTAAAACTGATGTTGTTGTTGATACTAATGACACTTAGACTAGCCAAGATTGCCAGACATTGGCCTTTTGCAAATTAAGTCAGGAATGTGTGCCTTTCATTTGATAAGAGAGTACCACGAGGGTGAAAATACGTCTTAGTTCAGAACCCCACGTATAGATAGCAGCATCACTCATTCGAGAGGCCACTTCCTCAAGTTAGACATGGATCGGAAGGGGAAGGAAATTTGTGCTCCGCAACCGATATCAGGACTTTCGATTCCACAGATTTTACGGGCAAGTGTATCGCATATTCTTGGTGGATCTTAGTGGGGTCGAAGATCGAACCCCGGCCGTAAAGGAGTCCAATTCTCTAACCACTGGAAAACCACGGTCCTTAAAAATCATAATTCATATCAAATAGGTTCACTCTGAACAAAGTTAAATTTATTAACTAGTTAAATAATAATATATTTACATTTTTTCCAAAAAAAAAACTATATTTTAACGATTTATAATTTTTTATAGAATTTTTAAATTCATGTTACTGTGACATAGAAAATATTATATAGGGAAATACGATATAAGCAGAAAGGCATTTTCAACAAAATTAAAGAATGTCAGAATTCTACATCAATTAGAGCAGTAACAATTGGATTTGCTAACTAAATTTACACTCCAAAAGGTGTAAAAAAAACAAGAAATTCAAACATGTTAGTTAAAATAAATATTTAAAAATTTTCATTTTTATCTTCAGATACCATCTGCCGCCCCATGGAAAGCACCAAAGTCAAACGAATGGGATACTATGACGTTTCAGGAATTCCTAAAGAAAAAATGTTGGACAAAGTAATAACACTTATTTACATTAACAATGATTTATTTTTTACCACCAACGATAAACAGCCTATCCATGTAGGGAAGTAACGCGAAATGTCTAGCTACTTAGATTTATAAATTAGAAACCAACTCAGACAAGGAAACTCTTTTATCCAATTTCGAGAGATCAATGAAATTTATAATTTATTTATTTATTATTTACTCATGATTCAAGAAAGTTTCACTCTTTTCATTTATATTAAATTATATATAATTATAATAATTATATATATATATATATATATATATAATTTATTTTGTAATTATATATATATATATATATATATATATATATATAATTTATTTTGTAATTATATATATATATATATATATATATATATATATATATATATATATACACGTTATGAAAGTTTATTAATTATATTATTTTTGTTATAATGTGGATAAACATCATCTTATATAATTTATTTATTATATAAGGTAATGCTTACCCAACATTACATTATATAATAAACTGTTTGAAATCACTGTTTGATTTGAACCCAAATCAAAAAGCAAGGATAGTAGAGCATCGGACTTTACCAAAGTCTCCTAGAAGAGAGAAGGCCTTCGCACGGGTTACCATGAACGAAATCTGATCCTTAGTGCGTTGCGATTACCTGTTTTATGTCACCCCGACTGCGCGTTTTTGTCGGTCGAACTTAGGGGGGCTTTTTCCTATTTTCCCAACCCCCACTGCGCAATTTATGTTTGTTCCCTCCGCGTGAAGGCCTTCTCTAGAAAGTGCTGAATTAACATACCTTCATTGAAGATTTTTTCGAAGAAACTATCCACAAAAGGGATACATAAAAATGACTCTTAAAAACAGGATCTTGAATAAACCATATTTTATTCTAACACTGCGCATCCGCGTTTACTTAATAAAGCATTTTTGGTTAGGAACATTTTTAATCCCTAAACTTTATAAGTGAAACAGTATTGAACTTGCTAAAATGCCTTTTTTTATTTTCTCACTAGAGAAGCAGTTCAATATTTCAAAAACTACATAAATGGACTTACAGCCACAGACTCCTATGAAGCCTCACTCTTGAGTTTTCTATGGTATATTAAGCAGTGCGGTGGATCTAAACGAATATTTGCTACTACAAATGGCGCTCAAGTAAGATATCCAAAGTGTTCCGTAATCACCGCCTTTAATATATGTTATCTAGAATATCTATCAAAAATGGGAGAAAAAAATTATTTACAGATTAAAGGTCGCACTCTACTATTTTAATAGGAATGATTAGATCCCTTCAACGCTTTTTAATTTCTTTCAACAATCCGAATTTGATGTTTTTTAATCCAACCTTTACTATGATTGATCTCGATAATTATTCGTGAAATTTTGATTAAGTGTTTTTCATGTTATTTTGAGATCTCAATTGCTGTTATTTTTATTTCATTTTTTTTATCCGAAATTATAAAAATATATTTTAACGACAGGACAATATTCTATTCATTCAGTGGTTGTCTTTATTCCTAATTCTTAGGATAAAATTATATATTTAAATAAAAATAAGCTATATTTTGTACTACGTTTACAATGACGTATTTTTCTTATAAATCAATGCAGTTAAAAATCTTATACATTTGATTAAGAAAATATGAAACAGAAAAATTAATAAAATTATGGAACAAAGTGTGGCAAGTTAATGATTTTTCGAGGTAAAAAATATTTTCAGGAATTACTTCTAACTTTGTTGCCAGTTGGCTTAATAATAAATTAATCTATTTTATTTGTTCTCCGAGCCCTGTTTTCCTCAACACAAAATTGTTTTTAAAAGTAATGAAAATAATTACGAATCCTAATAGTAATATTTATAGCCCTAAACATATTAGTTTATTGAGTATATTTTATTTTTACATTTAGGAACGAAAGATCGAAGGTGGATCACAGAAATTAAGCTTAAAATTAGCTGAAAGATTAGGAGGTAAGTTTTTTAAATTTAATCAGAATTTTCTAACAATTTACTATATTTTCAACCAAATTTATCAGTATATGTTTCAATATAATTTGATCAACAACTTTTTTTTTTCCTTTTCAAAAATAAACTTATTTGCACCAAGTATGTATAAGAACAATATTTGTCTTATTATTTCATACACACTTTTAATTAAGGATAAAAAAATCTACTTTAAAATTATGTTATTGAATAACTTAAGAATTCTTTTAAAGCAATGCAAATATTTACTCTATGATATTTTACCCTTTACGGAGGATACAATAGTAATGTTTTAGTTAAAAACATGGGTAATACGCAAAATTTTAGTAAATAAAAAAAGTAATGCAATAGTAAATGTTTAGATACAGTGAAACTAATTAAAGTAAAATTGATATAAAATTAACTATTGATGTTAATTGGAAAAAAAATATTTAAATGTATATTTTTACAAAATTCAGGTAGATTTTTATTTATTTATTTTATTTATTAATTATTTTTAAAGATTCAATTGTGAAGAAAAATAGTCCTGTAACAGGAATAAATCAAGAATCAGAAAATTTTGTTGTTGTGACTACTTTAAATGGAAAACAATATAAAGTAAGTAAACGAAATTAATTCTCTCTTCCATAAAAATAAACACGCATTAATATTTTTTTCTTAAAATTTATTCATTTTTACAATTAGTTTTCTACAATTTGAATTTTCAGAACTAAAAATGCCCTTTATAATAAAATAAAAACTTATTTGCAGTCGATTAAGTAAAATTTTTAAGGTATTCTATTGATCAACAGTTTATTTTAATTAATCATTACAGGAATCATTCAATAAACAAATTTACAAAAATATTTTTTCAGAAGTTAAACAACACCTCTCTTTAACTTACATTGTTTTATGCCATAATAATTTAACATGATTCAAATTATTCAAATTACTTCTGACTAGAAAAATATAGAAAATAAATTGTTACGTCAATTATTTAAAATTAATTTCAGTAACTTTAATGGATAGAGAAAATTATTTATTAATTTAAGAATTTATTAATTGGATCAGAATTGATTATTTGTGTCTTGAAATTTATTAATATTAGAGTTGCGGCAATGTAATGATAAGCCCCACATTTTCCAAATATGACATTTTTACATCAAACTTAATTTAGTATTGTTTTTAGATATAATTAACAAGTTATCATAATATCCGCTAGATACCAGCACAATACATAAAAGCATCGTATTGCTTGGAAATCATGATATGTTTGAGCTTGGGTCAATATCATTATAAGCCAATCTGTAGAATGTGGCTTATCGTGATATTGCTCCAAGCCCTAAAATTATAAATTTATCAAACTATCTCTTTTATTTAGATCAAAATAATATCTATTCTAGACAAAATACGTGATCCTATCCATGTAAAATAACTACAGCAAATTTACAGCAGTTATGATATTATTCACAGCCTTCGAAAAACAGCCTTAAAAGCTTGGATCACTATCATAACAAACCAATCTGTAAAATGTGGCTTATCGTTTTATTTGCTCCAAGCCCTAAATTTATAAATTTAACAAACTATCTCTTTTATTTAGATCAAAATAATATCTATTCTAGACAAAATACGTGATCCTATCCATGTAAAATAACTACAGCAAATTTACAGCAGTTATGATATAGCATATTATTCACAGCCTTCGAAAAACAGCCTTAAAAGCTTGGATCACTATCATAACAAACCAATCTGTAAAATGTGGCTTATCGTTTTATTTGCTCCAAGCCCTGAAATTATAAATTTATCAAACTATCTCTTTTATTTAGATCAAAATAATATCTATTCTAGACAAAATACGTGATCCTATCCATGTAAAATAACCACAGCAAATTTACAGCAGTTTTGAAAATAGCATAATATTCACAGCCTTCGAAAAACAGCCTTAAAAGGTTGGGTCACTATCATAACAAACCAATCTGTAAAATGTGGCTTATCGTTTTATTTGCTCCAAGCCCGAAAATTATAAATTTATCAAACTATCTCTTTTATTTAGATCAAAATAATATCTATTCTAGGCAAAATACGTGATCCTAGCCATGCCTCCAACACTACAGATGAAAGTTCACTTTACACCTTCTCTGCCACCGTTGCGCAACCAATTAATGCAACGAATGCCCATGGGAACAGTGATGAAAGCCGTATTCTACTATGAAACTACATTTTGGAGAGAGAAAGGTTTTTAATCCCCTTTTTTTTCTTAGTATTTGAAACGTTTTAAAGATAAGAATTTAAAATATATTAATCTTAAAATTTATAATCTTGTAGCAAGGTTAAATAGACGACCTTTCAATGAAAAAAAAAATCAAATTAATGAATTGCTTATCGTTAAGAAAATTACGTACATATGATTATCCATAAGTCAACATAGAAGTAAAAAAAATTTTAATTAGTTGCTTATTAATTAAACATGGAAGTATATATAAACTCTTTTCTGCCTAAAAGTGGACACTTAGTCAATGTTAAGTAGTTTAAATATTATTAATATTATTAAATATTATAAAGTTATTTGCACTTAAGAAAAATAAAACAAATTAAAGAGATAGAGAATTTATAATCTGTTAGATAATAGTAACCTTGCAAGAAAACATACACTTAAGGTACCTCTTCAGAGTCTAAGTTAATCTACGGAGAATTGCATGTTATCCTTATTCATAAAATAACTAAATAATATTTTGAATCTTTTTAACTTCATTTTATTCTTTGAAATGAATTTATTGAACGAATTAATCAAATTTTAAGTTTGTAAATATTTTTAAAAAAGAGAACTTGGATAAAATTTTAAAAATGCTTACAATCTTAAAATTAAAAATCTTGTAGATAGGTCCAGTTGGCAATACTTCAATGAGTAAAATTGAAGCAAAAATATTCAAATATATTAATCAGTTAATTATTTAGTAAGAAAATTGCGTTCATATAATTATCCGTAAATCAACAAAAAAGAAAAAATTTAAAAATTTTTTAAACCGTTGCTTATTTAAGTTATCATTAAAGAAATATAATCCCTTTTTCTGTCTAAAATGGACACTTTGTCAATGTAAAGTAGTCATAGAAAGTGAAAACTTTATTTTTACTTTGCGTACTGAATATTGCTGATTTTGCAGCTGAAAAAATGTCATATGTTTTAATTTTGAAGGTCTTTGTGGGTCAACTTTAATTCATGCTGGTGAGCAACATCCAATGTATATGACATATGATGACACGAAACCAGATGGAAGTCATCCAGCTATTGTAGGGTACGTAATTAATTGCTGATTTGCTCAATTGCTTTAGAAGGGAAAAAAATGACCTATAAAAGTATAATTTGTTAATAATATGTCAAATGTTTACCTATTTTTTACAACTTTACACGGTAAAAAATTTCCGGATTAAATTCCGGTATAAAGTATGCATCAGTTGTAAAATCCATTTTTACCGTAAAATATTATATCGTAATTTTACAGTAATATTTATTTAATCAGTGCTTCAGTGATTTTACAGTAATTATTACTATAAAAATTGCAGAACATTACATATTTCTGATTTGTAACATATTCCGATAAAATGGATTTTACGGTAAAAGTACCAGCACCCTGAGTGCCGATACTTTATACCGATCCGGACTTTTGTATAATGTTATTTCTTACAGATTGCTTCAAAAGCACACATTGAAACGGATTCAACATTAAATCTTATATCATTGATTTATATTTCACCATTGCTTAACGCGAACTTCGACTTATAATAATTTAGCACCAAATGGTGCAGTTTTCAATTTTAAAGTCCGAAAACAAATATTAACCATATTAAATTATCTGTTAAACCATATTAAATGTGTTGCCATCTATTTAGGTTTGACGATATTGAATTTATTCGAACTAAGTTAACACTGGAGTGGTAGCTACACCTCCAGTAATTTTCGGATAAAAAAAAAAACTTTAAAATTTCTTTTCATCACTTAATTTTATACATCATTTATTCTTTATCTTATTTTCAGCTTTATTTTGACAGATAAATGTAGGCGGTTTTGTCAATTAAACCCTGAAGAACGAAAACATATTCTAGTTCACAGTTTAGCGGACGTGCTGGGATGCAGAGAAGCATTAACAGTAAGTTTATAAACATTAAATTTTTAAAAACATTAATGCAAATTAAAATGTATTTATAGTAATTTCACAGTAATATTTTTCGTAAATTTTGCTAAATTTGAAAATTAAATCAACTACTTGGCCTATCCAAGTAGTGGATCTTATAGAATATTCTGAACGTCCATCTCAGTCAAAGACGTTGTAAGGGAACCGCAATCTTTGAATTCATGAAGGCCCCCAAGACGTTTATATTCGAAAAAAAGTTCAATACTTAATATAATGCAATTATGACATTTTTGTGGCCTTTTATAATTTATAAAATTTAATTAGAATGATTTTTAATCCTTGTTTCAACCTTCGTTTCCTATTTTATCATAGAAAGGAAATAGAAAACACAGCAGCAATCTCTAGATTTCTTGAACACAAAGTCCCCCACACAAAAAAATTCATATAAACCAAAATTATAATTTTGGATTAATTAAAAAAAAAAAAAAATTCATGATTTCAACATTGCCTTTAAACACAAAATCACTCACTTCTAAGATCCGCTATTGTTGTGTTTATAAAATATAAAAATTAAACAATTGTTATAGAATTTGTCAAAATATTTTGCTTAATAATTGTAACAACGGTTTTTCTCCATATATTACTCTCCACATAACGGTATTAAACGATTGAATTCAGCAGAAAATATTTCTGCTATTAAATGATTTCATGCAAGTGAGATTCCAAAGATTTTAGAAGACGCTTTGTATCCAGTTTACCCCAACATTGCATCATCTTTTCTTCTTTCTTTATGCAATTTATTTCATCGGTGTTAAAGAGCTAACCCAATTTTCGGCTACCAAATTTCAACACCGTAGACTCATAATTTTGAATCCAACCCAGAAGACAGACGAAACTCCTGGATCAAGCATCCGGATAAATTAGCTTTCGTGGATGACTTTTTTTTAGAACTAACCCATATTTAATTATATGGAGAGGGAAACCACGAAAACCTCCCATAGTTCACTTGACGACAAGAGACCGCTAACACACGATCCGTCTACCTCAGAGGACACTTAACGTCAGCACTATGATCGATTCGATGTATCAGAATTCGTATCAACCAGCCATCGCTCGGATTTGAACCTGGGGCACTTCAATGGGAGGTGAATGCTCTACACCCTGAACCACCACCGCTCTTCCAGTATGCATATTTTATAGCCGTCGTTGAACAGCCGGCCCAATTTTGAGTTTACGACCACTGATGTTCAAATCCGTAGCCTAGTAATTTTAAACCCAATTCAGAAGACAAGGGACCTCCTGGATCAAGTATTGCGAGAATTCGCCTTCATGGAGGGCTTTTTGATGGAACCTGCATTTGCGTTACATGGAGAGAAAAACCACGAAAACCTTCCACGGTTAGCCAGACGACAAGGGGACTCTAACCCATGATCAATCTACCACTGAGGATATTTTTACGTCAGCACTGTGATCGGTGCGAGCCTGGTGCGGAATTCGAATCGACCAGCCATGGCTAGGCTCTATCCCCTGAGCCACCATGACTCACAGTATGCATTCAGTTTAAGTTTTTATTTTTGTAACAAGAACTTTTATTCCTTTTATTACCTTCTGCTATACCTAATCTAAAAAATCATTTTCCATGACGAGAATGGACCCAAAAAAGGAAATTGGAAAAAGAAAATAGAGAGAGATCAAATTCAAAATCCGAAATAATTCATTTATAAAAAGAATGAAATTGGAAGAAAAAAAGAAAGATCATACTTTAAGAATACATGGTGCGTAGCCAGAGTTTTCAACAAAAATAAGCACCTTTTAAGTACATTTTAAGCACTCAAAAAATATTTTTAATGACTTTCATAAAAAATCATAATAAGGATCTGTGCAGGAAGAATTTTTTTTTTTTTTTATCATTTAAAGTTCTTCATTTATAAACATAAAATTCAAAAACATTTTAAAAAAACTTTTCAAAACAACTAGTTTCTGATAAATATTGCAGAGAAAGTTGTGAAAATCATGCATTTTTTTGTAATTTAGAACGACAATCGAAACGACAAAAAAATATATATATCTCTTTTTAAAAGATAGAAAATTAAGTACTTTTTACAAACCCTGAATAAAAAAAGCACCTTGAAAGGTTTTTAGAAACATAAATCCAAAATAAGCATTCTTTAAAAAAGCTACGCACCCTGCAATATAGAGAGAAATCTGAGGTCCCATGTAGTCCGCACAGTTAATAGGGCCTCACAAAGTATAGCAACAGTACTTTTTCGGTACATTTGTCTATTTGAACTAGATTAAATAGGAATTTTCTTTCAACAGCCCATCCACTATGAAGAGAAGAACTGGATGGAAGAACAATATTCTGGTGGATGCTACACCGCCATATATCCTCCAGGTTTTTTCACGAGATACGGAAGGTATTTCATCCTTCGAAAATTCTCTTCAGTGGAAACTGAAACATTAGTTTATTTTCCATTTTCACTTAAATCATAGACAATACTTTTTTTGTTTTTCAGTGTATTGCGTACTCCTGTGGATAGGCTGTACTTTGCAGGCACAGAAACAGCCATAGAATGGTCAGGCTACATGGAAGGAGCCATTGAAGCCGGAGAAAGATCAGCACGTGAAATACTTCATACGTTGCAAAAAATTAGAGCAGATGAAATATGGCAAAAAGAACCAGAATCAGAGGTAAATGAAATGAAAACTAAAGTCTCGAAAATTATAAAAATAAATAATAACTTAATTTGTTATGTACAAAATTTTGATTAGTAAAGGAATTTCTTTTTTTTCTTTTTCATTGGATAATTAAGAGGGAAAGAAAATTCACACGCTTAATAACTAAATACGATTATTTGCAAATGAATTTTAAAACTAAAATAATATAGATATTTGTAAAATATTATGGTTATGTAGATATCGGGTATTACAAATAAGCTTTTAAAGCAAAATGTTAAGAATTTCTTTTATTACCTAGTGAAACAGCAATTTAAATTTCATGCCTGATGAAGTAGTAAGATTTCTCCCAAGGAACTCCAAACATTTATTTTATTCAATTTGAACCAAATTTCAATATTTTTTTTTAATTCTTAATTTTTCTTTTTTTTTAATTTTGTACTTTAAATCGACAGCAAGTCCTAAATAAAAAAAAATTTCCCTCAACCGTTGCTTAAAACAGGATAGTTATCAAAATACTGTCAGGGCCTGATTTTTGACCAATTTTTGTTTAATCAATGGTAATCAACGCTGAATTTTGTTGGGAAAAAATTACCACTTAAATCCCCTAAATTAATCAATTTATTAACAATAATAATAAAAAGAAGCTAAAAAATTAATTACTTAGCTGTAAGATGTAAAAATTACACAAATTAATAAAAAGTAAATAATTCAAAGTGCTTTGTTTGCAATAATGTTCCTCATTATTATTCTTTTGAAATTGTTATTAGATTTTAACAAATTAAATACATAGCAATTAATTTTTTTAACTGAAATATCCAATTTAATAGCAATTATATATTTTAATGTAATTGCTTTTTTAGCTTTGAAACAAGCTTCAAAAAAAAAAAAAAAAACATTTTGACAGTGATTTTATAAAAAAAATGGACTATTTCTTATAAAAAATTTAAAAAAAACAATAATAAATATTAAAAAAATCTAGCATTTAGAAATATTTTATTTCAATCTAATAAATTTATAGCAAATTTAAGAAATAATTATATGTGGGAATACACATCTGGGAACTGCAGAAATGTTTCAGCGCTCAGACAGAGCAGTCATTTTAAAACTCTTCTCAAATTTTATAATTTTTATTATTATTAAAGTTTTTCGTTTTCATGTGTTATTTTAATTCTGGCTCAATATACCAAAAGCCAACCTTTAAATTTATATTTCTACTTGCAGGATGTAATTGCTTATCCTTTTGAGACGAGCATCATTGAAAGATTCACACCATCTGTCAGTGGTTTTATTTTAGGATTGACGATTTTAATATTGGTTGGAGCAATTGTGTTTTCTTTACTGAATGGATAAAATTTGAAAACATTTCATAGATAATTACTTTTTATAAATTGTATCCGAGATTATAACATATCCTGACATAATAAAATCCATTTGAAAAAATAAGCTCACAAGACAAATAAAATAGCCTCCCTCTCTCTCTTGAGAAATCAAGAAAAGCATTGTTCAAGTTGAAACTGGAGGTGGGTTTGTTATGCTTTATAGATGTTTATAATTGTGCTTTCTCCCAGAAGTGATCACTAACATGAATCATCACGTTTGTTTTAAAATTCCAAATGATCAGGTGTTGCTTTTCAGTCAACATCTTCAAAATGAGTATGCTATTAAAATCCATATTTTTCAAATTAAATCAGCAAAATCTGAAAGAATGTATGACTGGAGTATTCACATATCCTTTTACATCTTGATTAGCCTGAAAAATTACCCAACTTGAAACCCATAGAACATATATAAAACATATCAGAGCAATGTATAAAACATTAAAATTGTCATCCTCACAAAATTGTGGATTTGCATATGATTGAACCTTCAGAGAGTGGCTTTAACTAGATGCACAATATACCTGAAAAAACTTGTAGACTCACTTTATAAATGAATCCAGAGGACTAACTTTGAAATTTTGCAAAAGCAACCATATTTTGTTAAAGTTATAAAATGCAATAGACTGTGATGGCTCAGACATCTATCCCAATCTTATAATACAAACCCAGTAAAAATCTCACTTTTAGTAATCCCATGGGAAATAGAAAATGGAAAAAGACCACCAATTAGATATCTTGACTCGGTGGAGAAGGACTTTCATATAGTAAATAAGGAACACTGAGACAGCCTTTTCTCTGGGAATAGGACCAAATGTTAAAGACTACTTAGGGTGGCCCTGGCTTGTAACAAGTTGTAGTGCCTTGAAAGAAGGAGATAGCTCTCAAGTCTAGCAGCGGAGTCACTCTGTATAAAATTATGCTTTTAATGATTTTTTTTTGGGAAGACTAATTTTTTGTTTGGTGACTACAGATGTAATTACAAATAACCTAGTATGAATTTCATTAGGTCTTCAGGCAACATCAATGCATATTGTTAATTAGCTTTAAATATTCTACATTTACTTGCAAATGTAAAACACAGATAATAATGATTTCTGAAAAATTGACTTTATATTATACTAGTTTTAAATTATTTTTATATATTATACTTGTATAAAAAAAAAAAACAGATAAGTAAAACAGAGAGCAGATACAGAGTACAGATTCCATATTCACCTCCGTTAATAGCATATCTTTTAGAATATCTATAAAAAATTAAGGAAAAAACGTATACACATTACAAATTGCAGTGCAAACAAGATGATAATGTAAAAAAAAAAAAAACATGCTATGTAAATTTTCATTAAATCTATATCATTGCTAAAGGAAAAAAATTTTCATTATCAACATCATTTTATTTCCAATCTCACAAAAAGAAAGAGGGTACTATACGGCAGGAGAAACTTTTCATGACAAACTCTGTTTCACTTCCATTGGTAATTAAAATTATAGAAGATAAACCAAGAATTTTCAAACATTTATCCCCATTGTTGATTTTTTCAAAAAATCCAAAGGCAAATTAAATATGGTTGGATTACTTTCCTATTGTGTAATCTTCTTACGTCTGCTATAATTTATTTGCAAAACTTTTTCAGCATTTAAAATTTCATGATTTACTCGTGGTTTACTGATACTCGCTTTTTCTATATTTTAAATTACTTATGTAGGTAAAACAAAATTTGCGGTGAAACAGTTTTCTGACTGTACAGTGTCCCATTAATGTATACTTAGTAATCGGTATTAAATTGCAATTATTAAATATTATCATCAGTATTAAATTGCAAGTTATAAAATAAAAAAAGTTACATTCATTTAAAAGTAATGTAATTTATTTCTGCCAAAATAAAAGCTTACAAAACTAAATACGCATTTGATATTGTACATTTATTTATTTACAAAAATAAAATATATAAAATAATTCTTAAAATAATATTAAGTAATCCAAAAAACAATAAATAATAACATAAAAAATAATTTTAATATAATATGTAACAGACTATTCATAGTAGAATTAATAAAAATTATTTGATTAATTGACATATAACTCTATAAAGAAATAAAATAGCTAAGCTGAGATATCTATATCTATCTTAGCATTGAACAAAATTTAATTCCTGCAGAGAAAAGTAACATATGAAAAAAAACAGGAAAAAACTAAAGCAACACACAAAAAATTTAAACTAATGCATAAAAATGCATTAACAAAGCATGAAACAAATGTGTCTACATAAATGTTCATGTGTCGCTACCTATACAAGCAACATAACTTGGCTATAATATTATTTTGTGCATTTCAGAATTGAATAAATATAACTCTTAATCACTTAATATATTTTAAAAGACACACTCAAGAAAAAATTTTGAGAGTTTGCGAAGCTCTAAAAGATTTCCCGGGCTCCAGTGAGAAAGGATTGCTCACATAGCCAGCCTCTACACAAATCATATTTTTCCATTCATCATCTCCAAAATCGTCCATTTTTTTAGCATTTTCAATCCAGGGATTCCAAACAACTAAAAGAAAAATGAGAAATTTATAGGAAGTTTTGTAGTTTAAAAAAAAAAAAAACAATATTGCAGTGTTACAGACTTATAATAATTTAACAATGTCTTGGTGTACATTGTTGCATATAGTAATTGCACATTGTTACTTGCTATGTAAACACTCTTATTTGACAATGTAGTATGTTGCACAAGGTAATAATATATTGTCACATATTATGCATTATTATTTAACATAAAAAATACATCCATTTTAAACGTGTCTAGATATAAATGCTGATAAAATTTATAATATATATCAGATTAAGAATCATGACATTTCTTAATGAAGCATAAAAACCAATTTAAAATACTAGATACTTTCAAATTATGTAAAAGAACAAAATAAGCTAAAGAACAAATTTCAAAAACAATCACAATCTGCTTAGCAAAACTTTTAAAATACAATGATAAGTATTAAGTAATGAATATTTAAAAAAAAATTTTTTTTTTCATTCTATGTTTTCATAAAGAAAATGAGAATAATTTTTACCTGTATCTGGTAGATTTACTTTCTGAATTTCCACATTCTGTCCACCTGATACATTTTGAAGCTTATTTGTTAGAGGAGTGTTCTGATAAATCCTGAAAACATAACAAATTATAAAACATAACTTAGCTTTTAAACATTAGAGAACTTTTCATTAAATAATTTAGTTATTTAGACAATTTTAATGTACTGAAAATAAGAGAAACAAAACTTATAAATGCTTTTTTTTTTTAAAAAAAAAAAAAAGGAGAAAGAATTTTACAGAATTTATCATGCTCAAATTTAAAATCATTACTTATCAACTTAATAAATTGAAAGTTAACTGTTTTAACAATAAATAAGATATTCATTTTTAAAGCTAAGCATTTTCTTAAAAGAGATAAAAAGTTTTCTAAAATTTAAAAAAAAATTTACAAATTATAATTTTTGTCCCAAGAAGAAATTAAAATTTAAACTGTTTTAAAAAAACCTATGAATAAAAATCTAAACTGTCTTTAAAAAAACTTAAATTATCTGAATAAAGAAAACAATTCTAAACATTTAATAAAAACAAGACTTTTCAGATAAATGTTTAATACGAAAATAAATTAAAGGAGTATTATTTATTAAATACAGGTTTTTAGAAAAAAATTAAACATTTTATAATCACGCATTTTTTAATAAAAAATTAAAATTTATAACAGAATACAAAATAAAATTTCCTAGACCTTGGTAAAAAATGATAACACACATCTCATTATAATTACATTTCCCAATCACAAAAGGTTAATTTTGCTTGAATAATATTTAGCAATTAGTTTCTTAACTATAAATGCATAGCAATAAATATATTTTAAGAAAATATAAATTAGTTTAATTCTAAACTAAAAAAAGTTAAATAGCACTTATGACTACCAAGGTCTACTATTTTTAATTCAAAAACTGATAAGCAATTTGACTTAGATTAAAAGAACTCATATTCTTAATTGAAGCCAGGTGGCTAAGCAGTAACTCTTTGCAATTTTGTGCCACTGGTTCGAAGTTTTATCCTAGGCACCTCAAAGCCAAAGTCTAGAAAACTGGGATGGACACATTAGGCCTTGGCCCTCCATGGGCTATCACGCCACTGAGTTTAGTTTCATACATTCTTAATTACAAAAATATTCAGATAGTTTAAGCAATTAATTAATAAAAAAATAGATTATGCAATAAGTAACATCATGTTTCACATATCACGCTTGTAGAACTGGAAAAAAATAATTTTTTTTAATAACACAATGAAAATTTCAAAAAATGAGATCAGGTGATAAATTTCACTTTTGAAGTGCTTAATTGTTACATAAATATAAACTGGGATTCTCAGTTGCGCTAGAGCTCTTTTTCAAGCAAGATACAGTCGAACCCCGCTATAGTGAACCTGGGATATAGTGAACACTCGGATGTAGTGAACTTTTTTAGCGGTCCCGTCCATATTCCTATTTAAATAATGTTATTTTTAACGCTTATAGTGAACAGCTTAGAACTTGGAAACTCGGTTATAGTGGACTCAAATTTCATTTCTTCTAATATCTTTTTCAGTCCTCCATCTTTAAATTTGTAGGTGTTGGGACTGAAAATGAGTGCATTCCTATAAAATGTGTCATATTTCACTCCTTTATGCTTATCACTTTTAACTATACTGTAGTAAATGTCAAACAGATCATTTATCTTATACTCCCCCCTCCCTGACAAGCCTCACTTTGTCTCTTTTCCCCAAGCTTGCTCTACAATTAGTTAACTTGGCCACCTGCTGAATTTTTGGAATTTACTTATCTGTTCAAACCATATTCTTTACAAATCACCCCTTGACAATCAAGAAGGGGAACAATTTAACTCATTCTACAGCTGCTCTCTTCATATTCTTACATTATCTATTTGAGACAAGATTTTTATTTCAAAAGCAGTGAAAATGGCAAATTCTCTAAAGAGAAAATCGTTTTCGATAGAGTATAAAGTTAAAATTGTAAAGCGTATTGAAGATGGAACCAATCAATCGGCACTGTGTAAGGAATTTTCCTTGTCAAAACAGTTTCAACCATTTGGAAAAATCGAAGTGCAATTCTTGCGGCATACAACAAAAATATGGTTTCATAAAAAAAACTGCGTGCAAGATAAAACGTAAAAGATGCTTTGTTAAAATGGTTCAAAATCTTGTTCAAAATGTAAAAATCTTGCATTCTTTGTACATTGTAGATAAGAAAATTGATGACATCTTTTTGAAATCAAATAGTGTTCAATCAAAAATCAAAATTTTTTTTCATAAAAAGTGAAAATAAAACTAATATTTAGCGACGTAATTACTTTTTTCATCAATTTTTGCTTTATTATCTGTTAATTAGTTAAAAAAATTTTAAATAACTTATGTAAAATTGCAAACCCAATTTTCAATCATTCAACTGTCTTATGCAACAAATATTCTTCAAAAAATTTGGATATAGTGAACCATCGGTTATAGTGGACACATTACTGAGTCCGCAGACGGTTCACTATAGCGGGGTTCGACTGTATTTATCTTTTATAGAAAAAATTACAACATGACTTCTAAAAAAACAGTTGGAAAAAAATACATACCTGTCAGTAAAACCCGAAAGGACAACTTGCTCATTTTCTTCTTTTTCTAAAGAGCCATTGTTTGTCTAATGAAATAATTAAAATGTCATAAGGGGAAAAGTAATTAAAAATAAAATCTAAGTCCCTATGAGCAATATAAAAAATCACCTTATCAATGTATGTACAGCCTTGCAGACCGATAACTTTACAGTTGAATACATCGGGCGTAGAAAAATATGTATGCAAAAGAAATGTGAAATTAAAACTTTCATCACCTGAAACAAAATAAAATATTAAACAAATGCAGATTACAGAAAAAGCACAAATACTATAAAACATCACTGATATAAAAACTATAAACTATAACAAAAACTAATTTAAAAACAAAATTTTATTTTTAATTACAAAAACAATGGATTCTTATTTATTATTTATTTTTCGTGTCAGTTTCTTTTAAAACACATTAGTAATACATTTTCATAATTGTATTTCTTTTAAAGTGTAACATTTATAGAAAAATTAAAACATAAACAAGAGGAAAAAAGATTAAATAATACTGATATATAAAGTAGAACTTACATACGCAATTATATTTAAAAAAATTGAAATGACTGTGAATGAAATAAAAAAAGTATGCAAAACAAATGTGAAATCAAAACTTTAATCCCCTGAAACAAAATAATGCTCAGCAAATGCAGATTATACAGGATAAGACAGGTGCCATAAAATATCAGAGAAATTAAAAACTTTAAACTATGAAAAAAACCACTTTAATTACAAGAAAAGACAAAGTGAATCCCATTCATTAAATTATTATTTCTTTTAAAAGAAATTAGTAATACATCTTTATAACTGGTTTTACTAAACTGGATAACTTAAATAATGAGGGTATATAAAAAGTAGAACTTAAAATATACAGATTTTAACATACAAAAAATAATCAAAAATAATGGAAGAACTGAAAACTTTTCTTAAACAATTGCCAAAATTTATAACTTCTACATAAAATATGAAATGTAACTTGCATATTTAGAAATTGCAATAAAAAATTTAAAGTCTAAAGCTGTTCAAATCTCCTGCAAAAAATCTTTTTTTTTTCCACTTAACTCATAATTTGATGACTTCAAACAAGCTCAACATATAGTCTAAATAATTAGATAATTTAACAAATAATACAATTAACTACTTACGGTCAGATTTTGTATTTACACTTATGTCAAATTTTCAAAAGATGATAGATTAAAGATTTGAAAACCATAAATCAAATATAATAATGTAAAAGTAAAATAATTAAAATATGAATAATTATTAACTTTTAACTGACTAGGAAATTAAAGAAAAAAATCTACACAAAATAAAAGACAATTTCAATGGATTATTAAAACCACACACTTAATTTTAAACTAGTATATGAAACAGATCACAAAATGTATATCATCATCATAATGAGGTAGAGACATAAATTTACAGTTGAAACACATTAAGTATCAATCAAATGAATATAAATTGTTTCCCATTAAAAATATACCTGAATTCGTAATCACGGCCTCCATTTTCAAATCAGATTCAGATGCAAGAATCAGAGTATATTCAAATACAAACCTAAGGATAATAGAAATTACAAAAAATTTTAATATAACCACTTTTTAAATAAACCATTTATGAGCTTTAAAATTGTAGTTTCAAAGTTACATATTTCAGTTATTTCAGTTACATATTACATTCAATTGTAGTTACATATTTAGTTCAAATAAAATATAAAATTTCAACTTTAGAAAAAATAACTGTAATAATAAAATCTCCTTTAATAAGTAAATTTAATTTTTTAAAAATTATATGAGATTGAAAAATAAAATTTTATAACTTACTGACTAATTTAATACGTTAGAATGAACCCCTAAATTATAAATGGAAGAGATAATTACTTATGGTTCCACATTGCATGTGATGCCTCAGAATCTTTTAGAATGAAAGTTACTCTGTCTGTTTCCTACAAGGAATAATAACAAAAAATTTCTAAATAAGTTATTAATGAAATTAAATACATTATTAAGATGTACTAAGTATTAAGTGTATTAAGATATGAACATTTTATATGAAACAAAGAAATTCCAGAAAACCTTGCTCGAAATTTTCAAACTTAAGACTTGTTTTATAAAAAAAATATATAAATTTAGAAAAATAAAATTTATTGGAAAATTACATCACAAAGCAGACTGTAAACAATTGCAAGGAATGTTTATTAGTACTTATTTGATATGAAGCTAAAAATATGAGGGTTTTATATAGAACTTTCACCATACAATAATTTGTATCAGGCAATACATGCTGTTAGGATATTTTTGCAACAAGAAATAGTTTTAAAAAAAATTTATGCAATATAAAGTCCTTTAAAAAGCTCATGGCTTTAATATTAGCAAATCGACTATAACTATCAAACATATAAAAATTGCCTTGTAAGCATTAAAATCTAGATTTTTATACTAAACTGCTATGAAAAGAACTATTAAATATGACTTTAAGACAAACATTTACTTAATGTGAAATTGTATAATAACACTTGTACTGTATAAAATTTTATGTATAATTGTGAAAAGGAGAAAAAATAATCAAGGAATATAAATACTGCATATGTTAATAAACTTGAAAGATGCATTACTTACTTGTTCATTTTCTTTCACACACCATTTAAAACGACGTGCAAACCCATGCTGTGGACCACACTCCCATGGACCAAACTGAGCTAGTTTAAATAAAATACACTTATGATAAATTTCCTTAAACTTCAAAGATTTTTCAAAAATTAAGGGCTAAGTATTTTAACACAATTAAGTACTAACATAACTTCCCCTATTATTCAAGTGTAAAAAATTTATAACTGGAAATTGCTGTATTGGAACTGCACATAAATATGGTGATTATTTATTTATTAGTATAATATTGACAAATGTATGCTATATTTAAAAAAAGAAATCGAAAACTTATAGAATGATCAATAATAAAGCAACATTTTTTTCAATAAATAACTTAATTATACCATATAAAACAATAAACTTAAAAAATATATCCAAAGAAATTATATTTCAGAACAAGCAAGTATTTTTACTAAATAGAATATGCTGAAAGAACTGAAAGTTTACACTAAATCAAAAAGTAGTGAATACCACACATTTTAACTGTAAAATAAAAGAGCAAAAAGAATTAACATTTTCCAAAAAGAGAGACTAAAACTTTTAAACAAGTAAATGATAAACTTATAGTACTGTCTAAAAAAACATTTACAAAATCTGATAATACGTCCTTTTAAATAAATGCATATGAAGTGCTATAGAGGATGATGGAACATTCTCTTTTAATTACTCATACTATATAGTTCATAATGAATTATGTTTAACTATAGATTATACTAATGGTTACCGAGAATAACACTCTAGGTAGCATTTCTATTCCTTCATTCAAAAGGAATTACCCCGGGGGGGAAAATAATAATTTTTTTTAAAACTTTTATCAAATGATTAATTGTCCATGAAAGTGGGTTATTTCAACAGAAAACACAAACTCTTTATTTGACTGTCTTGCAAACGAAAAAATTTTTTGTCACTCAAATCATGAACGACTCAGGTCAGATATTCTAATGCTGTGTTTCCCAAACTTATGACTTTTGTGCACCCTTTCTACATTTTTCGTAACGCTGTGTACCACTAATAAAAACATGAATGTATTTTTTACTATAAAAAATTGCATAGAAGTTAAAAATCACAGCTGGCTGTGGATACCACTAATTATAACTGTTAACTCTGCAAGAAATAGCCGATATAAAAATGGGTAATTGTAAATTTTCATGGCTAGCTTTATTTTTAAATAAAATTTTTTTGAAATTTTAATATGTTGCAAGATATTTAGCATAAGAACGCGTACCCCCTCTAAACTGTACCCGTACCCCTGGGGGTACGCGTACCACACTTTGAGAAACACTGTTCTAATGGATGTTAAAATAATATTATGTCTATAGAATAGCAAACAGGACATCATATATTAATCACATTGGGAAGCTTGCTGTAATGGAGTCATAATAAAGAGCATAGACTGTATAAAGAGTTTAACACATTTATCATCAAACAGTAAACAAGTATTTTTGAGCATTACAAAAATACGTAAAAACTACTCATACAAAAAAAAACTAAAATTCATCAAATTTTAGAAAATGTTGAAGAATTAAAACATGAGAAATGCAAAAGAGTATGGTCCGTAAAACGAAATAAATATTTGTTTCAAGTAATGTTCATAATTTTGTTTTGTTTTTTTTCCAGATTAAAGAAATTTTAATTTAAACGTGCCTGGCCTTATGTCAGTATAAATGCCTCTAAAATCGTTTTGCTCATTACAATAACTTAGAATTAATAAAAAAAAAGATTCAATAACCAATTAAATGACTTACGAAAGATAACTGGAACTCCGCCTCTTATTGGTTTTTGTCCATCAAGCTTGGAATTCTTGCTAAAAACAAAATATGGGATGTAGACATTAATTCCTTAGAATCTTTTACAAAACAGAGAAGAACAAAAAAAATAGGACAATTACAGAAGACTTCATTTTTAACTAATTTTAATGGTTAATTTACTTATTTTGATGATTAATTAAGAATTAGTACAATTGAATTCTTTAACACCAAAAGTAATCCTATGTAGGATTAATATGCTTTCACGATAACAAAATATCTCTTTGTTATTAAAAGAAGAAAAAATTATCATGATAAAATAAAATAATATTATATAACATATTTGTTTCAAATTATAAATAGCTCAAGATTTTAAAATTGTTAAATACCTTCCATAACAAAAAGTATCAAGTAATTTTATTTACAAATACATTTTAATAATAATTTATAATTATTAAGATAAATTTACATGCTTACAATAATTTTGATTTAATATTTTTTAACATGCAGAGCCCTAAATACAAAGTTATAAGTCCTGCAGTGGACTGATCATAAAAACACGGTTCCCAGTAGAACACCGAAGTCAAGCATCACGGCTGCTTTCAGTAAGCGGGTGGGTGACCACTTTAATCAGCCTACATAGGGACTGAGGGTGAGCGGTATCGGTCCTCGTTAAACTGTTCTACCATAAAGAGCTTGACTTCGTGTGCAGGTCTTTGGGCTACCAAAGCTGCGATGGCATGTCTTCGGATCATTCTCAGGGATGTTTCCCAGACCGACGCCAATAGCCTATTGTGCAGCTCTAGTACAACGTAAATAAAGTATCTACATACAAAGTTATAAAATTGCTATTCTGACTTAAAAAGACCTTGTTTCATATTATCGAACATATTCATTAATAAAATATATTCAATACATGTTTGCAGCAATGCTTATGGATATTTTCTATACATTTTGCAGACTCACCAATAGACATGCAAATCATATTGAGTAAATGTGATACTATTAACGTTTCAGTGGGAGGGGAGCATGACAAACTGCAAAACTATTATTGATGCAGAGATGTCCAATTAATAGTGGTAATGGGTACTGCTGGAATTGTGGTAATAGGTGCCTAATATATGTCACATATATTAGGCACCTATTACCACAATTCCAGCATTTTTTACTTCCTAAAACAGAATAGTACAGAACTAACCTAAACCAATATACCAGCATATCAAATCTAAGAAAGATTCATTCAGAAATATACTGCTAAAATTCACGTATTTATAACGTAAACATATGGCAGGCTTTAAACTCTTTTTGTTTTGACAATAGTCAAAAACCCAAATTTGGATGCAAAAAACATTAAATATATAATTATAAATAAAAATTTATCAAATTTCACTTCATCCAATCCATTAATTTGTTTAGTTATTGAAATAAAAATACAAAAGCAATCCATTTATTAAAAAATACTTAACAATCATCTTATTCATTATATGTAAAATCAACTTTGATTTATTCCCTCTTTTTCTGGAAACATGCGATTACAAAAAAGATAAATAAATAAATAGTTTTGAAGCTAAGTTTATTCATCAGTTTCACATGAATAAGACCAGAATTAAAAACTATTGATACGATTGATGCTCAACTGCATAGACTAGAATATAGACATACTAAAGCTATTATAACACAATATAATAAAATGTAATAATTAAATTTATTCTAATAACTGTACTAAATATTGATAGTAACTTAATTAATTCCTTGAGTAGATTGATTTAAAAAATTATAAACTAAAACAAATATTTATATATTTTTATAAATAATGATTTATGTTTTCTATAAATTATAATTTATGTTTTTTGTAAATTATAATTAAGTGTACTTATCAAGGAACATATTATAGTCATGATTTATTGTAAATATTCATGCACATATAAGTAGGAGTGCAGAAAATTCTAAGAGCTAAAATATTTCCTTAGAACAAAGTTTTTTTAGATCAAAATTTGCCTACAAATTCTAGCGTTTTTCTTTTTTTTAGTACAATAACTTTTTAAAAATATTTTTGGAAAGTAAAGTTTATAAAAGAAAAAAAATTCATCTGATTTTTCTCAATTCTTGAATAAATGAGTATATATGTTAAAAATATGTAATAACAATCAAACTATATTGAAATAGTAATAATTTATTAAATTAAATTTAAGATCCCACTCAAAAACCTGATAAATACACAAATTGACATACATTGTTTTTTAAGTACGAAAAATTTTGCAAAAAGAGACGAATAGTTTGACAAAATAGTTTCCCTTAAAACTTCCCTCACACGATTACACATATTCTGCTGCTCAGCATGTAAGTAATAAGAAAAAATATTGAGAATCAAAAGAAAAAAATATATAAGTTGAGATCAGTCAATTACTGGCAACCACTTAAGTTTTACTTAATCTAAAAAATAGTATGTCTAAATTATGGCATCAAAGAATTAAAATAAACATTTAGATTGATAATGACTAGAGCCCGGATTTTGATGACCTAAAAAATCTCAATTAATGCCCTTAAAAAGTGCAAAAAATGCCCTTTAAAAGTGTAAAAAATGCCCTTAAAAAATGCAAAAAATGCCCCCAATGACAAAGAAGAAACTTGCCCTATGTTTTTGGCAGTTTTGATCAGATTTCGATATTTTTCGATAGGTTTTTGGCATGTGATGTCAAAAGCCCAAAGCTGAAGTTTAGCTTTGCCAGTTACTAACCTTACAAAGAGAACTTCTTTTCCAAAAGGTTTCCAAGATGTTAATGTTGCGCCTAAAAAAATGAATAATATCACAATACAAACAGATTAAAGCTTCTTCCAACAGAATAAACTTACAGCGTACTTACAAAACCAATAGCAGAATTTACAGAGTTTATCTGAAGCGCTATTTTCAGAAATTCGAATTTGTCTGTCAACACATTCCAGCAAGTAAATATTAAGCTTAATATGACTCAATTGCTAATTAGCACAATTTGCAAAGATTAAATATACACAAAAACTTTGTGTATATTTAAGCTATACACAAAGTATATTAAGTTATACATAATAAAGTTATACAGAAAAACTTTGTGTAGATTAAATTTATTTTCAATTTTACACAGTCATACTTTAGCTTTGTCGAAGTTGAGAAAAAATAGATGCTTATACAAAGCCCAATAAAAAATAACAGAAAGGAACGTTTAATTTGCAAATGATAATATTAAAATAAAATATTTTCATTTTTAACGGAAGAAATTTACACAATTATAGTTTAAAGAGTTCTGAGTATATGAAAAGTTTCTTTAAATGAAATTCATTACTATAACAACACAGGTATTTCAAGGACAAATAATAGGTTAACCAGAAAAATAAACATTTAAGTGTCTTATTTTTGTTTCATTAATTTTTTTAATGGAAAATTATTTCTTATTTTTCCTAAGTGAATAAAAAAATCTTTTATTTATTGCTTTATTTTAAATTTTTAGCCCTGAATGGTTTTTCATACTATGAATTTTTCTCCATTTAATGTTCTTTTAAAAAAATCTGGGGTGGAAAATTATCTGTAGACATTGTGATAATCAGCAACCAGGGTTGGGGTTTTGGACGTCCTAAACTGGTTTTGGACAGGAAACGTGGGTTTTACTGTCTTAAACTGGATAAAACTGTCCTAAACTGGATAAAACTGTAGGTGTAACCATTGTCACATAATAATTACATGTATCAATAAATATTTGATATTTTTTGTACAATTTACTTTAACTTATTAAAGGAAAATAATATAATAGGAAAAGGTTTATAATTTTTGAAGCTCCATAATTCATTGAACAACAAAAGTGAATACCTAATCCTTTAAATATAAATATGCTTTTAATACTGATAAATAATGCAATATTGAAAAATAATAATAGTTTTTTAAAAAAGAAAATACTAAATTTGTTTAAAAATAAACCTTTCATTTTTCACAATATTTTTTTTAAAAAATTTTATAATTTCTGCATCACAGGATGATAAAATAGACATCTATTTTTAAAAAAATTGTTTTTAAATATAAATATATTAGTTTAAATTGGGAATACTACAAAATAACTGAAAAATGTATTAACTGTTTTGAAGGGCATAACACCAGTTTCAGTTACTGACACTGGTGATGTATCACCACTATGCTAAAAGAATCGAACATAAATGAAATAAAAGTATTCTTGAATAGTACTATAGATAAATAAACCTTTTTATGACTAACCAAGCACTTAGTCCCTAATAGCTTAACCTGTATGGCAAGGTCAAACTTCAGTAATGTACTATTGCATGAAAGGACCAATTGAACTTGATTACTGATTAGTTTTCTTTTGTTTAAATTGAAGAGTCAAACAATATTAATAAAACATTATACTTTTAAAAACAAATATTCTCTAGTAGATTTAATTGTCAATATGTTATTAGTTCTATGTTTATTTTACCTTTTAAATATTGCTCAGATAAAATTGTGACATAATTTGAGTAAAAGGGTTTTGCACAGTTTAAGACAGTTTTGGACAGGACGGTTTAAACCGTGGATTAATCCATTCTGTCCTAAACCTTGCCAACCCTGTCAGCAGCACTTGCTGCTGTCTTTTAAGATTTCTGCTACCAAGCTTATAAATAGAATTACTTTCATAACTTCTAGTACTACTTGAAGAGAAAAAAACAAGGAAATATTTTTTTACAGCAAAAGATACACCTAAACTGATGAATTCAATAAAGCTCTATTGAATTTATAACCAATATTTTGCCCCAGGACATAATTTCCTTAAATCTATAGTTATACACAAAGCGAAAAAAAAAAGAAAACATCCTGAATAACTTTCAATCTGTTGATCGTATCTTCATGTGCTAGGACTCAATTGTAATTGTTCAGGGAGTGGACTTCAAATATGCTAATTAATTAGTATAGAAGATATTTTAATTTACGAATTCAAACACAAAAACGTACTTTCGCTAAATAAACATACCTTTTTTCGACTTGAATATCCAACTCTAAAACTATAGAGGTTAGCTAAAATCTGAAAAAAGTTGTCCCAATAGCTTATAGTCAGAAGATGGGTTTAAAGTTTGGGCCAATTATCATTAACATTATGTCCTTTTTGCTAATTTTGTCATATCTCGAGAACATATCAGGCAAATTTAAAAAAATTTCACACAATTAGAAAATTTATTTAACCAGTCATAATTCCATGTAAAAAATGATTTTTAAAAATTATTTATTATGTTTTCTCACTTTAGTTAATAATGGTAGAGATATTTTGAACTGTATAATGTATGCAAATTTTTTAAATAATTTTAAAGAATGTAATTTTTTATTGCAAAATACAGTTAGAAGGAAATCAGTCAGTTATTGAAAATTCAAATTTTAAATGTCAGACTATTTTAAAACTTGATTTCTCCGAACCTATTGTAAATCTTAAGCACACCTTTTAGTTAACCCTGATTTTAGTCACCCTCCTTTCCTTTTAGCGCTTGTTCCAATTTTGTATTTTGCCATATAAAAATTACATTATTTAAAATTATGTAAGAATTTGTATTACAACTTAAAGAATATTTTATTATTACTAAAAATAATTAATTGCTATTAAAAGTTATTTTTTGCAGGAAAATATCTGAAATAAACGATTTTTTGTGATTGTGTGCAAACATTTTTCAATATTATTCAAAAAATATTAAATTTTAAGGTATACAAATTTTTGCATAATTTTATGGAATGTAGTTATATAGACCACAATACAAAATTTGACTGAATCAAGATGGTGACCCAGAACGTGAAAATACAGTAATTTAAGGAGATTTTTTCTTTTCCGAACTGTACACATTTTCAAATATGCGAAAAAAATTAAATTATTTTAATAAAATTTTTACTTCAGATCAACATGAATTTTTATTTTTTTTCCCCTATTATTAATGAAAAGCTTTACTTTTGCCACAAATCAAATTAATCCCATTTAGTTATTTATTAGAACATTGGTTTCATTTTTAAATATTTTTTTTACTATAAACATGAACATCATAACACATTTTACAAGCAGTAGGTAATGAGAGTAGGGTGAGAATTTCAAATAGTTAAAAGGATTTTAATTAAAATAAATAAAATTAAATGAAATAACTGAAGCAAACTAAAAAATAATACAAATTCAGGTTCAAAAATGTTAAAACAAGCCACAAGTAATATATATACCATATAAATAAATTATAGCTGATGAGTTTCCTTTCTTGATTGTTATCATTTCCTCAGACTTGTCAGACATTTTTCCAACGAAAATTTCACAAAATTTAAATTAACTCTAAGAACTTAATAATATTCGAAAAAATGAGCACTTATCTAAAAGTTGTCTTGACCTACAAAACAAATGGATGGTACGCTTTTTTAATAACCATGCATTTTAATTAGACCGAAACTACTTTCGCAAATCACTAAAATTCCAACCTGTTGATAGTTGAGGATGAAGCAAAGGAAAGAAAAGTATACTATTTTATGTTTTTAGCTTGTAACTTTCCTTGACGATGAAAACAGAAGTATAGCTTCATTCTGCTTTTGCAATTCATAATCTGACTTTGATTTAATTAGTTGATTTTGTTTATTCAAAATACGTTTTTAAATTTGTAAATTCACACGGTAATTCACGTTCCTGATGGCGAGCAGTTGATGAGGTTAATGTAGTGCAAATTGAAAAAATATAAACATCCAATGTAAACATCTAATGTTTTGTAAATCTAATTTTTTTGTAAATCTAATATTAATTTTAGTTGAAAAAAACGTTTACCATTTTTTTTTCTGAAAATTTTTAATACTTTTATTACAAAATATAAGTGTATATTTAGAAAACTTATGAAACAAAATTCAAAAACAAAGATAATTGGGAAAAAGGTTATCTTGGTTCCATATAAGAAAATACATGTGGAAAAGTAAGGAAATTAGTGGTTATTTATTATTATCAAAATAAAACTTTCTTTTAATTTTAATGAATGAGATAGAACAATTTTTAATAAAACTATTGGTTATATACTTACTTGCAAAAATATAAAATGATTTGAAAAATGTCTAAAGCACTCAAAAAATAGACATCCATTCACAAGAATCACCACTTACCAGACCTGTCAGAATTAGTTACCTTATTGATATGGTAGATATTTTTTTTTCGGTACCTGTTTTTATTTCAATCAAAAGGGATTTTAAACTTGCCATTTTTTTACAAAAAATAAGTAGATGTTTGCCTGCGGATGGTTGCGAGTTATACTCTTCTACTGTGTCCTCTTCTGTAATTTTTTTAGTTTCTCAAAACTAGTCTTATCTTAACTTAATCCTCAAAACTAGGTGATTTTTTTTAGCTCGGTTACCATTACAAAAATATTCCCATTACTTTAGGTTGTCATCAATTTTAAAATTAAATTAAGAACGATTATAAATTGTGAATATTTTTTAGATTTACTTTCATTAGTTCCAGTACATTTTGTAAGGGACTCATGTACCATGGAAAGATTTCTATATCAGTTCTGTGCTAAAGTTGCCAAGTTTAACTTAATGAAAGTGGACCGACTGAGCAGTGGAAAGCGAGAAACTTAAAAATTTTAAAAATATCCCAGAAAGGGGCCAAATTGTTAGTTATGACTCATAGCTATTATCTCACCAATTTTTTTTTTTTTTTTTTTTCTAAATTTTTGCAAGGATGAAAACTTTTGTGGTGGTAGTTGGCTTAAAAGGATACAGATATGAAAATGCCCTCTGTGCAATTATTTGACACTTACATTATACATTTTTTAATGCATAATCAAAGTAAAACTTATTCATTAATACCATAAATAGATATAAAATGAAGTGGTTAGAAATAGCCTGAAGGATTTTTTTTTTTTTTTCGTTAATTTCATTAATACAAAAATAATTTATATTATCAGGATGCTTAAAATGTACAGTTTGAAACATTTTATCTTCTTTATTATTTGTTATGTTTCACAAGTATGATCTATCAAAATCAATATTTTTTTTACAACATCTTTTTTTAAGAGTCCATCAGGATTAAATGGGATGTCACCCCTCTTAAGTGAAATCAATCAGTCAATAAATATGTGATATATATTAAAGCATTGTATGTACAGTGCACAAGAAAGAAGAAAAAAAAACCACCCTGAATAACTTTTGATCTAATGATTGGATCTTCACATTCTAGGACTTAATCACTCATGGGGGTGCCTCAAATGTGCTAATTAATAAGTGCAGATGATATTTTATGTTACAAAATCAGACACAAAATTGTATTTTCGCTGAATAAACATACCTTTCATTTATTCAAAATATTGGGAGGGAGAAGATGCAATCCGGAAAATATGGTCTCAATAGTTTGTTCAGAAGAGTGCTCCAAAATTTAGACCCCTTAATGTTAATTTTACTTTTTGCTTATTTGGCTATATCTTAAAAATGTTTTAAGTGAATTGAAATAATTTTGCACACAGTTATAAAATTCATTTGTCCCTGCAAAAAAAATAACCTTTATTTTTTATTATTTTATTAAAGAATGATAAAAATAATGATCTGTTAGGTATAAAATTTTTTGCATAATTTTAAAGAATATAATTTTACATGCCAAAATACAAAATTTGAGCAAAATTAGTTCCTGAGGAATGACTTTTTTGAAATTCAATTTCTCAGGAAGTATTCAACCGATTTTGCTCAAACTTTATATTTTGCCGTGTAAAATTATGCAAATAATGTATACCTTACAATTCAAGTATTTTCGACCATTATTAAATAAAATAACAAAAATAATAAATATTTACTAAAAGTTATTTTTTGCATTGAAATAGCTTTGGATAAACAAATTTTTATAATTATGAGTTAAATATTTTTCAATTCGCTTAAAAAGTTTTCGAGATATAGAAAAATACTCAAAAACAGAATAAGCATTAAGGGGTCCAAACTATGGAGTATTCTCCTGACCAAAATATTGGGCTATATTTCCCAGATTGGGGCTACCCTATATTTTAGGCGTCAGAAATGTAAATCCACTGAAAAGCTATGTTCATTCAGAGAAAGTATGTTTTTGTGTTTGATTTTGTAACTTAAAATATCACCTGCACCCTCTTCAGCCATCAAAATTAAGTCCTAGAACGTGAAGGTCTGATCATTAGATCAAAAGTTAATCAGGGTGGCCCTTTTTTTTGCACTATACACTTCAAATAAAGCTGTCCTAACCATAGGTACCATAGATGGATGCAAAATGAAGAATTATTAGAATTAACAGCTTCAGAGCCTTTGACTTTAGAACAAGAATATGAAATGCAAAATTCTTGGTTTGAAGATGAAGATAGTATGATAAGATTTTATTTTGTTATTCTGTATTGTTCTTGAATAATTTTGAAAATTTAACGTAAATATCATTTTCAGAATGCACTTTTATTGTCTTGGATAAATCAATTTTGGATCATACTGATGATGAAATAGGTAAAGTCTAAAAATTATTACAAATAATAAATTTATGATGACAAATATAAATTATGATGATAAAAAGTTTTTTTCTAATACAGTAGATGATACAGTAATAAGATGTTATTTTTTTTAATGGATATTTAATTATCTTTTGAATTTATTGATCCCTTACACCTTAAATGTTTAAGATTTCAAAAATTACTTGCTGGGTGAGTAAGATCTTTGTGCTATACCTCATTGCAACATGTTCAAATGTTGTCATATTTGTGTAGAAATCAATGGGTTTAACTCTAGTAACATATATTATACCCTGTTTTTATTGACACTTTTCTGAAGTGTGACATATCTGGCTTAAATATTTTCTTTTCTGTTTAAAAAAAAAAAAGGATTACAATGTTAAGTTGTTATATTACGAGTTCATTAAAATATTCTAAACACTTTCATTCATAACAATAAATAATCAAATGATGTATCTAATTTTGACAAAATCATGTTATACTTTTTAAAAATATTAGGAAACTGTTTGAATACCAGACAAATAATATTTAATTTCATACATTAAAAGTAAAAAATACATTTAGAAAAAAAAAAATTATCAAAAAATTAATTTAATAAAGATACTGAAAAATGCGAAAAATTATAGTTTTGACTGACATTTAATGAAACTGACATTGTCATCCAGACTGACATTTAATGAAACGAGTGAGCAAAGATTTAAACAAAGAAAATTTGGCTGATTAATCCTATACCCTTTGAAGAAAAAAACTTAACAAAGCGTAGGAATGTATCATTTTTAACCTAATAGATGGATTTAAGAATCTTGCTGATTTCCACACAATCAATATTTTCTTTAGATTCTCATTCATTAATGTTATTAATAGTTCAGTTTCATCACTTGGCTAATGCCTCTTTAGATAAAAATCTAGAGGGTTGTGTCACTGCTACTTCATTCAATAGGATTTTAAAATGTTTCATATTTATTGTGTTAGAAAAAATTAGAGGATTAAATACTCTTTTTTAAACCTTTGCTTTCAAAAATGGCTCATGTGAATAAAAATATTTTTGTTTTGAATACTACATAATTGTTTGAAACTTATTTTTCAATCTTGGGAATGTAACATACATTTTCAGTTATTTTGTATTGGATAAATATGAAATCCAAACTTTAAAGTATAAGGTACTTTGGGAATTTTTCCTAACTTATTATTATTGCATATATATATATTCAGTTTCAAACTTAATTTACCAAACGGTTTTTTGATATTATGTTGCGTAAAGTGTGTAATGTTATTTCCATTTCAAGCAGAATATTCAATTCTTCGTGATTTTTAAAAATGACTGTAAAAAGTCATGGCAAAAAAATATAAATAAGTAAAATCTTTTAAAAAATCTACACTGTTTTCTTTTTCTTTTTTTTTTTTTTTAAATGTAATAGTAAGATGCAAAACCTTTTTGCAGTCATTGTGTCGAAATAATTTCTTTCAATAGTTTCTTTGAAGTAAAACAATGTCTACATTTTTATTATACAAAGTCAATAAATTTTTTAACATATTGTGTGTGTGATGATATGACATGTAGCTCACAAAAATTTTTAAATTAAAAGAATTATATTGTTTGTTTGTTTTTCTATGAAAAAAAAGTTCCTAAAATTTATTATTTTTGATTTTTTAATGTGCAAAATTCAGTCTAGAAATATTCTAGTAATCATTTGAAAATAATTGTATTTGCAGCTTCAATGATTGGTGATGTGAATTTATATTTAAATAATGATGGCTCCGACAAAGAAGCAGAAATCGAAGTTATGATAGCTGGTAATATTTACAAAAAGTTTAATTACTACCTCATATTTTAGTATGATATTTATTTATTAAACATATATAATATGATATTATAAATGAGTACTTAGCTTAATTAATGTGTGTTTGTAGTAAATAGCATAAGATATAGATGTTTAAAAAAATTCCAAAAAAAATCAGAATAATACTTTTTATAAGTAAAAATTTATTATTTTCATGTATTTTATCAAATTTACTTGTTTGAAGTCTTGTTACAGAATATTTTGAAATTAGAGCCATCTGTTTAGGCACAATTATATGATTTTTTTTAAAATTATGTTCTGGACAATTCCATTATACAAAAGGCAACATACAAAAAAAAAAATAATAATAATAAATAAATAAATAAACATTTAGTAGCATCTCTCCGATAACAAATTTCTTAGTTTTTTTTCTAAATATTTTAGATTGTAAAAATTGTAGTTAAATATTTTGTAGTAGTAAAAAAAGTTTATTAAAATTTTAATGTAGTTTGCATTTATATCATCAGTCACAAATACTTTTTCTCTGTTTACCATTTGATATATGTTATTTCATGTATATCTCTAACGTTTCCTGTCGGTTCAATTTTTTTTTTTTTTTTTTTTTAATAAAGTTTTAACAATCCCATTATTGCTTAGGAGAATTTCAAGATAAAAATATTATCTACTCCATGTCCTTTCTACATAACATCAGTCATATTTTATATCTTTAATCTTAATTTTCTAAATATAACATTGATGAATTACGTTCTTATTTTCTTATATGTGCATAATAATATTAGGTTATTGAAAAAATAAAAAAAACATAATTCATTTAAAAATAAGAAAACCTTTCATAGTGTATTGTCAGTCTTCAAAGGTTTCCCCTTGTATGTATTTATCTATTATTGAGATATTTATAAGTTATTAATTTACTTCTTGAAATAATTTGAAATACTTTTGATATTAGTAAAACAATTCAGTTTTTAATGAAACCAAATTTAACTAAATTTGCATGCTTATATTTTAAACATTTCATGTATCATATTGTCTGTAACTATATAAAAATCAAATTATTGAAATATAAAACCATCAAATTTTAAATTATTTATAAGCCAGTCTCTTTTTTAGAAAATCTATCAACGGGTTAACATTTATTTTCCTGTGTTCTTCATATATTTTTGTTTTTCAGACATTAAACATCGCTCTATGGGTAAAGGCAAAGAATCATTGTTATTTATGCTCAGATATGGTATGTATTTTTTTATTTTCAAGTTATTAATGAAAATATATTGAGAAACTTTAATTATGCAAGTGTGTGTTGTAAACTTAAACTTTCTTTGTGAAACCTTTTTTTTTTTATGTTTGGAAAGTGTATCTTGATTTCCTTTTTCGTATTTTATGTTTAAAATATACTTTCATTAATGCTGTGTTTATATATATATATATATTTATTTATTTATTTATTTATTTATTTACTTGAAACAATCATATCCATATAAAACTGATTCTGAATTGTTTATTTGGTACTTCCCATAGTTTAGTTTGTTATTGTTTCCAATTTAAAACAAATATTTACTGTCAATTTTGTTTGGGAAGAAAGAAATAATTATAGAGTCAAAATCTGTAGTAAAATTTTTTTTTGTGAGAAACATTTTGATTATACATTATGCATTTACTTAGATTTCAGTGTGAGAAATGCACTAAAAATAATACACCTTCAGTGTTGGAAGAGCTGCTCAAATGCTTCTAACTGCTCCAAAACGAAATTTCTGTTCCAAAATGCCATTTTCCCCTTAAATTGCTCTAAACTGCTCCAAAACAGCAAGCAAATTTCATTTCAATTGCAAACAATTCTTATTCACTTTTTCTTTGCCTTGTCAATTATCCCCGTTTATACATACAAGGTATAGTTTTCACAGCGTTGTGTTAAATGTATTCACTACTCATTGAGCCCCAATCTGTTCATGCATGCCATCGTAGATATCATATGAAAGTATCATTTTACGTAATGAACGACGTACTCGCAGATCCGCATACACATACAAATTTGGATTTTCGACAATCAAATTGCGATGGCCATGGTGACTCAGGAAATAGAGCGTTCACTTTTCAATTAGGTGAATCAGGTTCCCAGTGATGGCTGGTCGATATGAATTCCACACCCAGCTTGTCGACAACAGTGCCAAGGTCAGAAATCTTCAGTGGTAGACAGATCATGGGTTATAGTCCCCTTGCTGTCAGGCTAACTGTGGGAGGTTTTTGTGGTTTTCCTCTCCATGTAACGCAAATGCGAGTTAGTTCCATCAAAAAGTCCTCCTCGATGATATATTTCTCCCAATACTTGATCCAGGAGCAGGATTGCGTTCTAAATTACAATGCTATGGAGTTGAACATTAGTAGTTGTGAATCCGAAATTGGGTCGACTGATCAACTACAGTTATGCACGTACTCTGGTTTGGATTCGTTGGGAAGGATTTTTCTAATATGTATTCTATTGTAATATGAATTTCTTAAGGCTTTGTTTGTTTAGTTTTCTACACATCTTTATCAGTTCAATGTGATCAATAATATTAATCTTGTAAATGTTTTTGTTTACCATACATTTATAAATAATTTTTAATTAAATCTGAAAATTTTACCTGATAACTTTTATAAATTCAAATTCAACCAATTGTAATTTTGAATTTCTCAAAAGGATTTTTATATTTTTTGTTGAAAAATTTTACTAAACCCTGAAAGAGTTAGAGTGTTCATATTTTAAATAGGAACTCACTTTTTGTAAAAAAAGACCCAGAAATATGGAAATCCTGGTTCCTAAAACCTGTTGTTTCCAAAGTATAGCTGAATAACTGTTGTCATAATATAGCATTGCATTAGAAATATTGGAATTAGAAATTGTATGTGGAAAGCTTGGCCAAAGAATAAGTGAGAAGGCCTTTCCATTTCCCTTCTGACCTTCAGTAAGAGTTCGTCCCGAATATGGACGAAAAATATAGCACCTCCAAAACCCGTTCCACTGTCTCCCCTACATTTTTGGTGGGGGTGCGTGTACTTCCTGGGATGTCACAGAAAAGGGGGAATTGCAACCTGCGGGGGTCAACTAGCTTTCAAAAGATATCAGAAGAGACTCACTCTACATTATGCTTTTTCTCCTTCTAAGAAAAACTTTAAAAATAATTTTTTTAAACTCTAAAACAGCTTTATTTATTTTCAAAATGGTTTTATCATTTTATTTAACATTCACTTTTTCTAATTATATCTTGAATTATTTATTATTTTGATTTGATTATTTAGAGAACTAATAATAACCAGAGTATTTAAATTTATAAAATTTTACTATGTAGTCATATGAAAGTAATTCATATAAAGTAACTACATTAAAAATAAATTTTTATTTTCTCTATAAATCAAATAAAGTTTGTTAATTTTTTAAAAAATTGATTTGCTAATTTGTAAAACTTTTTATGTTAAAGTAAAACCTTGAGTTCAAGATTTTATTTTTTTATTACTTTTTTAATTTGTTTCTTTCAATTACAATTTTAAATACATATATTTTTCACCTTTTTTTTTTTTAATTTTAATTAATTTTTTTAAAGATTGTGCCATTTTTCTAATAGATCATTTCGATGGATCATTAAAAAAAAAAACTAAAACAATTCTATGTTATTTTACATTTTAATATATAGATTTGTGAAGCTGCTCACTGTAATTAATATAAAGATTTATCAAAAAAATCTAAATTAGTTTATAAAATAGTATGATACCGAAATTTTTGAAAGAAAAGGCATTTATTGATTTTCATTCAAAATTACAACATAACAACTGATTGAGACAAGTTTACTTTACAAAATTTTATCGCTAACCCTGGGAGGTTTTCGTGTTTTTCCTCTCCATGTAATGCTAATGCGGATTTTAATTAACTATAACTACACTAATTAAAGTTTGCAGTGCAGAAATTTCTACTCAGAAAACTTTTCTCCATGAATCACAAAAGAGGGTCAGGGAAGCGAAATCAAAATAAGACATTGATTACATACTTTGTTCTATCAATATAAAAGAGCGAAAAATTGTGAATAAAAATTACATTACACACTTTTAATTCTCGTTATTCACTAAATCTCGTTTAATTCACTAAAAATTTCTCGTTATTAAATACATAAGATATTGCATAATTACTAGTTTTAATATATATTTTTAGAATATTGCTAAAAAAAGTTTTAAAAAGTGTATTAATTAGGAATTACAGATTAATGTTAAAGCATTAAAAAAAGACTAATAGTTTCAAAATCTAGAGAATCAACTAAGGAATCAGGTCTGAAAACATCAAAACAAGTTTGACTGTCTGAAGTAACAAAGAGAAGCTTAACTCTAAGTATTACAACTTATTTTTATTTTTTAATATATCGTGATGAAATTTCGTGGTGTTTATAATAATCACATTTCTCATTCTTTCTATTTCATCTGGCAATCAAACTGGTTTCAATATTTTCAGTGTTGCATTCCTAAGCAGCGGTTCATTATATTTTGATACCGTTTTTATTTTTCTCTCGTGAATATTAATTATGTTTACTAATGTTCTTTTAATTCCTTTTTTTAAAGAATTTTACAATACATGCGTATATTTTCATATTTTTCTTCATTTACTGATTTAAATAAAATTTTCATAATACTTAGTGTTCTTGTGTATGTACATTAAAGCCCTAAACACAGGGCTAAGTGCTTGTTCACGTTTGGATGATGTGTGCTTTTGTGTACTAGCTATTTTTTTTTTTTTTCCTTACTAAATAAATTCCACTCTCAAAATGAATAAAAACAAGAAAAATTATTACTACTAAATAAATAAAATGTATGTAGAATGAACGAATTATCAGCGAATATAATTTCCATAATAAATTACAAGCTTATAAAAGCATCCCATATCAGTTCTTCAAAAGGACAGAGAGAGAAAAAGATTTTCAAAAAGAGTTGAACAGAGTAAAAGTATTTGGGAGGGAGGGAGCAAGACCAAGACCACCTACGGAGAAGATTAGACCGCAATCATCTCTTGGAGAATGAACTTGGGGATGGAAGTTGCCTTCCTCCCTTACTCAAAGGTAGGAAGTGACTTGAGTTTCAAAGGCAATATTACAATATTATGGAAAAACAAACTATCCCAGCTATTGGAGTAATTAAAACTATTTATGGAATGGAGAAATTGCAACCTTTTAAATTTTTATAATGTAAATACTTTTTTAAGCCTACAAATGAGTTTACGATATATATATATATATTTTTTTTTAAAAGGAAAACTGCAGTATTGTGATGCTTTATAGTATATTGGAATATCTTTACGTCATTGTCTCGATTTTAATTAATCTCACTTTATTCAGAAGCTAAATTTTTTAATTCTGAAACATCTTTAAAAAACAAGGGAAAAAGTTTAAAAAAAAGGGGGAATAATGTATTTAAAAAATAAATTCCACTCTCAAAATGAATAAAAACAAGAAAAATTATTACTACTAAATAAATAAAATGTATGTAGAATGAACGAATTATCAGCGAATATAATTTCCATAATAAATTACAAGCTTATAAAAGCATCCCATATCAGTTCTTCAAAAGGACAGAGAGAGAAAAAGATTTTCAAAAAGAGTTCAACAGAGTAAAAGTATTTGGGAGGGAGGGAGCAAGACCAAGACCACCTACGGAGAAGATTAGACCGCAATCATCTCTTGGAGAATGAACTTGGGGATGGAAGTTGCCTTCCTCCCTTACTCAAAGGTAGAAAGTGACTTGAGTTTCAAAGGCAATATTACAATATTATGGAAAAACAAACTATCCCAGCTATTGGAGTAATTAAAACTATTTATGGAATGGAGAAATTGCAACCTTTTAAATTTTTATAATGTAAATACTTTTTTAAACCTACAAATGAGTTTACGATATTTATATATATTTTTTTTTTTAAAAGGAAAACTGCAGTATTGTGATGCTTTATAGTATATTGGAATATCTTTACGTCATTGTCTCGATTTTAATTAATCTCACTTTATTCAGAAGCTAAATTTTTTAATTCTGAAACATCTTTAAAAAACAAGGGAAAAAGTTTAAAAAAAAGGGGGAATAATGTATTTAAAAAATAAATTCCACTCTCAAAATGAATAAAAACAAGAAAAATTATTACTACTAAATAAATAAAATGTATGTAGAATGAACGAATTATCAGCGAATATAATTTCCATAATAAATTACAAGCTTATAAAAGCACCCCATATCAGTTCTTCAAAAGGACAGAGAGAGAAAAAGATTTTCAAAAAGAGTTGAACAGAGTAAAAGTATTTGGGAGGGAGGGAGCAAGACCAAGACCACCTACGGAGAAGATTAGACCGCAATCATCTCTTGGAGAATGAACTTGGGGATGGAAGTTGCCTTCCTCCCTTACTCAAAGGCAGAAAGTGACTTGAGTTTCAAAGGCAATATTACAAAAAGTAATAAAGATAAAAAAAATTGGCCTACATTTTCGTGGATAGGAAAGATTGAAAAAATTATTAGTATTTTTTTTAAATTGATCACTTCGATTCTTAAACAAGAAAAATCGATTCAAAGTATGACAAGCCCGCCATAGACTTTACATGTTAAAAGCAGAATTGAGGAGTCTGCTTGGTTCAACACTTTTCTCCCGGCAACCACGATTGGGGACCCGACTTTCTGATCATATGAGCTCGCCCCATGCTCTTTGTTCGCCAAGGTGGAAAGAGTGGACAAAAAATTCTATAAAGGACAAGAATTTATTATAGAATATATAAAAAAAATTATGAATATAGAATAATATGGAATTTCTTTAAAAATTAAATTTATACAAATAATCTTATGAAAAAGTAATCTAAATTTTCAATAAAAATATCTGTTGAGTGTTTTTTTTTTCCCTTCATTTTTTGTGATTTATAGCAATTGTTTATTACTTGTGATAATTTTATTCATTAGTATTGCGATTTGTATTTAAATTTGCTTCAATGGTTACAAGAAAATTAATGAGCTATATATAGCAAATTAATTTAAAAATTTAAGAGAAAAAAGGTTAAGTTGATAGAATTGTTTTTTATTGTTAAACTACAATTACAGAGTAACATTAATTGTGAACTACTAGTTGTTCAGGTTCACTAGTTTAAAAGATCAGTAGCTTATTTCAAGAATTTCTAAATCTGATATGCAGTTTCTGACTTCTATGTTTTCAAAAATGAATGAAATTTTAGCTTATTCTCTTCATAGCAAAAAAATGCCAGTTATACCTCTAAAATCAAATTAAAACTTTATTATTAAAGACATTAATATTGTTGAATTGTTCTAACTTTTTTTCTGTCAAGAAAAACCTGATTTAAATATTTTATCTCTTAATAAATTCATGTTTTGTTTTCTTAGGAATTGACACTTTAGGAATAACCAAATTCATCGCTAAAATAAAGATGAAGAATGAAAAGAGCCTAAATCTATTCAAAAGCATTGGTTTCATTCAGGTAATATAGATAAAGTATAACTTAAACTGCTTTGCATATATTGAAAAAAAATCATGAAATAAAATTTTAGAGGGTAGAAAACGAGTGACAAATAGGCATAAGTACTATATTCATAACAGAGGTATCTACAGTTTTACCCCAATTTAAGTTGTTAAAAAAATTTTTAAAGTTTCTTTTTTATCTACACATTTGTTTAGTTATTATTTCTGTTATGTTAATTATAAGAATGGCAATTTTTATCATTTTGGATTATAAAGTTAAGTAATAAACCTTCTTTCACATTTGAATATTTGATGAGAGTGAAATATTAATCCATTTAAAGTGTACATTTTTTACATTTTTGTTTAATGCAAGGCAAATTTTTTTTCTTTTCTTTTTCAGACAGGAGAAAGTATATTTTTTCAAGAAATTGAACTCACTTGCCATGTCACAAACAATTGGAAGAAAGGACTAAATGAACAAACAGATGCATACCAAATTGAAGAAATTAAATAACTTGTTTATTATTTTCAAAATAAATTCATCTCGCATTTAAGGCATTATCTTTCTAAACCCACTTGCTCCAAAAAAAAATTTTAAAAAATAATTCACCAGGCGAATATAGAGAAAATCTCCTCTGTCTTTCCTTTGAAAAATTTTTTTATAATAATATTAATAACTTACCTATTTCTTTGCCCGTTCAAGTTAAATGATTACTTTAATACTTCTTAATGTGGTTTCATTATGATGACTCGTGATCACTTGCAGCTGACTTTTAGAATATAGATGTAAATAAAGAAGAAAATATGTCCAAATAAGCCTGCTCGAACATCTGTTTCATAAAAGAGTGCAGAATTTGTATGTTCCGAAGGATTATATCGTGTCTGGGCAACCTCCAAGAAAGAAGACAAACATTGTCGACTAAAAGCCACCTTTTCTTCTTGTTCCTTTTTCTGTGGTTTTTGGCTTTAAGACAAATAAAAAGAACATTGTTTGAATTTGATAGTTAACTAATCCTATAAGAAAAAAGGATGGGTTTCAAAATAAAATGTTTTCTAGGAAAGCTCTTCAGTGTTTTAATATATAAATTAAGCGGAATCCTATAAATTTCTGTACTATATAAATTAAGCTAGTTTTGAATGTAAAAGTTTCCTTTTATCCTGCCATTTTAGATTAGTAAGGAGATTTTTATGTTATTTGATTATATTATAATCAACTGATATGTGATATGATGTATAGGATTTATGTTGTACCCAATGATGTTCTAGTTTGTTTGTTTTTTTTTCTTTCTGATCATTCCAAATTATATTTTTAATTCATTCTTGAAATAAGATGTTCATTTAATGATGCTGATGCCTTATTTTACATAATTGTTAATAATAACTAATGTCTTCTTTGTGTGTTGGTCAGCCTACTGACAAGCAAGTGTGCCTTTTTAAGTAAAAATGTATTTTTAAGACAAAAGTTCTTATCTTTTTATGTATATGCATATACATGTGACCACCTTTCAAAAGATGTGTCATGGCTTAATCTTTTTTTTTTTTTTTTTTGTTAAACAAATAATTACTATTATGAAGGTCAAACATTTGGAAAATTTTTAACGAGAAAGTTCTTATTAAACATTTTAAAGATTCATAAAAATAAAAATGAAAAAAACATAGCGCCCTCACAGATAAAAGTGTTTAAAGTGCCACAAAATCAGTGTGAAAAATATACAAATAAAAAATATTTTTTTAAAATCCGTATCGTGATTGCTTGAAAAGCAATAATTTGTTTTGTAATTCTCAATTATGTATCAATAACTACTATTTTTGCAAATTTTAATTATTTGTAAATAACTAAAGTCATTTACATTGTACAGATTAAAATTGTTATTTTTAATTTGTCTCATAAGAATTATTTTTAAAAAAAATAGTTATCTATATATCTTAGTTTCTAGAATACTTACGAGGGTTGCTATTTATATTTCTGGCCTAATAATGAAAAAACAAATATGTAGGATCGAAATTGGTTTTATTGTTTTTCAAAATATTCTCCATGATGATCAATACACTTTTGCATGCGTTTGAACCAATTTTCAAAGCACTTTTTCCAGTCCGATTGAGGTAACTCCAAAACATGCGTTTTGAATGCATCAACCGCTTCTTCGGGGGTCGAAAATCGTTGTCAACGTAATTCATTTTTGATGTGTGGGAATAAGAAGAAGTCATTGGGTGCCAAATCAGGGCTGTACGGCGGATGACCCATCAGTTCAATCTTTCACTCCGTCAGAAATGATGAAAAATGATTCGCCTGTTCTTCTGCTTTTTTCGAATTTCTCCCATGACTTCTGGCAAACAAATGGTCGTGTACCATTCAGAATTGACCGTCCTGTGTTGCTCTAACACCACTGTTGCCACATGACGGTTAATGCCGAAGAAAAAGGCAATCATTTGTTTCGACGTGCTTCTTCCTCGAACAACTTTTGTTGGTTTTGCCTCATCTTGGAAGACCCATACAGTTGATTGTTGTTTTGTTTCCGGCTCATATGCATAGATCCATGATTCGTCACCTGTGTAGATGTTATACACAGCCTTTGATGTACCTTGAACGTATTTTTCCAACATTTCCTTGCACCAATCAATACGAGCCTTTTTTTGAGCGTTTGTCAGATTATGCGGGATCCAACGCGAAAAAAAAATTTTACGCTGAAATGTTAATGCAATATTTTATTGATGCTAGTCATACTAATGTCCAAAGACGCCTCTATCTCACGGTATGCCACATGACGATCTTGCTTTATCAGTTCACGCACAGCATTGATCTTTTCTGGCACAACAACGGATTTTGGACGAACTGCACGGGATTCGTCCTGGATCGAACATCGACCATGATTAAATTCTATATACCAATTTTTTACAGTGCTGTAGGATGGCGCTTTATCGCTGAATAAAGAATTAAGTTCATCGAAGCACTCTTGTCTTGACAATCCACGTCGAAAGTTATGAAAAATAATGGCACGAAAATGTTCACGATTCAATTCCATTTTTTGAAAGAGAAGAACTTTTCAATTCACTGTCAACAACACAAATGAAGCTATAATGGTAAATCGTCTGCTGAATTTATGTTTAAAAATATCAAACTTTCGATTAAAATCGACTGCGGTCGCCTAGCAACACTTACTGTTGCCAAGGCCAGAAATATAAATAGCAACCCTCATATTACCAAGAAGTGTTGCTTAATTTGAACTTTTAAATGTTAATTTTTTACTTAACGTTGTAAGAGAGTAAATTTTAAAGCTTTTCTTAACTTTACTATTCCAGTCCTTGAACATGCAAGAGAATAGCCAGATTAGTGAAGAAAGGCCTTCAAATTTGCTCTTGGGAAAAGTTTATTTGTCATTGTATTTTTAAAGTTACTAACATTAAGTTTCTCTTAAAGAAATTTGTTTTAATATATTGCTTATTAGATAGTGTAAAAGTCAAAAGAAAAAATATTACACAAGTTTAAAAAATTTAATCTACTAATTATTTTTCCTATATTGTTTTAACTTAAACTTATGTTCCATATTTTACTGTTATTAAATTTATATAAATCAAGAAATTACTTTCTATGGGAAATGTTTTATGTGTTGGTTTTAATCAGCTCCTCAAATTATTATTTAAAAAACATTTTCTTTATAATTTGTTGCATTCAAAAACTTCTTCATTATGTTATACATAACAATCAATAATTTAGGGTGCGTGATATCATTGTAAGATTTTCTTAGGGCAGGTAATAAGTCACATTTATGATTTTTTTTATTTCTATATGTGCCTTGCAAATGTACAAAAGGTGATATCTTTCCTCTTTTGCTTTAATCCCTTTTTTACAAAATATATATTGTAGTGAAATAATATATAGTATTGAGTTGATATTCTTCTGATGTGGCTTATTGAAGTTGAAGAGATGACTAAATCAAAACACTGTCCTCTGCTAATTTTTTTTATTATATATGCCTATTTTACACATTCTAAAAGAATTATTTAATGATTTATTTATTTTTTTGAGAAGAAATACTAACATGTTCAAATAATATTAAGGTACGTTTTTTACGTATGATACAATAATAATTAAAACAGAATTATAATTAAAACTAGCTATTTTTGGAAACAAGTATAAAGACTAGCAAAAATTTTTTTTTTACAAAAGAAAGCAATACTTTTAATAATTTTAGTCCAGTAAAGTTAGTACGCAAATTTTTTTTTCCATGAAAAGTTTTGTTATGTTATGAAAGTTTTGTTATGTTACCTGAAAACTCCCCTTATTTTCTTCTGTCCGCTTCCCCTTTTATCTTTCCCCTTTTATTTATTTTATTTTAAAGAAAAATTTGAGGAAGAGAATCTTATTCCTTTTAAACTGGTGAGGCATCGTTTCTGATGTATGTTTTTTAACGTCGAATTCAGCAAGAACCACCCTGAGACTATCAGACTGATAGTTTAGAAGTTATTAGCGTGTTTATGTACGAAAAAATTCTTTTTTATACTTCTTTACCAATCTGACGTTACTGTCTAATCAAACGATGCATTGTTTCTTATTAATTGTTTTACGCTGAGTCAAGTGAGACTATAAACAAGTCAACAGAACACATATTTCATAAGTTGCAACAGTTTTCATGTATAAAAAGTGGTGGGGAGGCTAGTATGAACATTTTTTTTTAATTGGATGAAAAATCTTATTAAATATAATTTTTAACTCTTGAAGTATTTTTTTAACTATAACTTTGACGTTTTCCTGAATTTTTATCTTATAAATTTAGTTTTTCGATAATTATTTTTTAAAAAGAAAAAAGGTTTTTGTTTACACTACCCTCATGACACAGAGCTAGAGTGGACAATCTAGATAACTTGTCAAATTGTTGTTTATTAAAACTCAGAAGGCATATCTAAAACCAGAAATAACTTAATTTCACTCTAAACCTTATTGGATAATAAATATTGATATACATTGATAAAAATACTAATTTGTAATACTACATCATTTCACGATACTAAAAATCGGCGATTTAGAAGAAGAAATTTTAACATTTTTTGAAGTTAAGAAGACATTTTGAATGCAAATCAATGCATCTAAAAACCATTATTCAATTTGGTTCATTTGATAAATATTTAGATTTTTTTATCAAGAAAGTATTTTAAATGAAAACTTTAAATGTGTATTGAGATGCAGTCCTGGTACTTCTATGGAGGTTTGCTAACTAATTTTTTCTTTGTAAATTGAAAAAAAAAATTTTTTTTTTTGAAAACGAAAGATATATGATTAGAATAACTATATCCGAGCCGTGGTGGCTTAGGCGATAGAGCGTTTGCCTTCTAATAAGGTCAACCAGGTTCGAATCCCAGCGATGGCAGGTCGATATGAATTCCACACCCGGCTCGCACCGACCACAGTACATAAAATATCCTCAAAGGTAGGCGGATCATGAGTCCCTTTGCCGTTAGGCTAATCATGGAGTTTTTTTGTGGTTTTCCTCTCCATGTAACGCAAAGGCGAGTTAGTACCATCAAAAAGACCTCCATGAAGACAAATTTCTCCCTATACTTGATCCAGAAGTTCCTTTGTCTTCTGGATTGGGTTCAGGCTATGAAGTTGGAACATTAGTGATCGTAAACCCAAAATTTTGGTCGGTTGTTCAGCGACAGTTATAAAATAAAAATATATAAAATAGCTATATCCGTCTTTCTCTGTTACGAACTGAACATCTTAGTCTCTAATTTTATAAACAACCGGCACTATTCCAATATAATGCACCTGTTTTTCATTTAAAATTAAAAAGAAAAAAGCTTGACTAGCACAAAGACTTTAACTCTTATTGAGTCATCGTTGTCAAGAAGTTTTAATCTATTTATATCGATCTCATATCCTTTGCGATTAAAAACTTTTTTAAAAAAAGTAACTTATGAATGAAAAAATCCACTTAAAGTATCTTCATTCTTGATCCACTACTATGTATCCATTCTAACTTCAAGAAGACATGTTTGTTTATACCTAGAGCTCTGTGTGTAGCTGTTATATAAGCTAGCTATAGAGCTGAATTTGCTAGGCAATAAGTACGAAGTTGTTGCAAAAAAGAAAATAAATAATCTGTGTATAATTGAAGTTAAATCATATTTAATCAACGAACATTTTTGAAAACAAAAAACAATTAGAACAATAACAAACAATTAGAAAAAACAATATTCAATTAAAAATTAATTATGGGAAAGATACGCATTAATATATTATTTGACAGATATCAAATAAACATTGTAGGCGATAAACAAACATTTTCTTTCGTAATAACTAATGTATTATCCGAAATAATAAAAGAATAGTTTGTCATAATAAATCAAAGATAACGAAAATTGCAAAATAAATATAGATTTTAAAAAAAAAAAACTAACATGCAGAAATTTCAAATGTTCGAACATTCAATTTGACATAACTGTAAAAACACTTAAGAATCTTGAGAATACATCTGATATCAATCGTCTGAAGAAAAAGAAACTGGATTGTTTTTTTAATCCTTTATTGCGCAAATTAAGGTATTGGAAACGAAAAAGGTAAATCCGACAAGTTGATATAGGGTGTCAAATTTCCGGTGTGTACGAGCCCTCCAAATATGACTTTTGTAAAAAAAAGTAATTTAGTGAATGATCCCTTAATTCTCCATTTAAAAATTCTGTGATATATGATCACTGTTGATTTAAATCGATGATTCTTAAAATCAAATGAAAAAAGATGACTCAATAATTGCACAACTCTACACGAAAAGAACTGTCTCTGTAGATCATAAATGACGGCTTCTTTTATAGTCTCAGAAAGGCCAAATCTTGTTTTATATGAAGCAAACATTTCGATGCATAATAATGCGATTTAGAACCTTTTTATCTTTGGAATCTCTTTCACAAGATCAAGAAGATCCGGTGCAACTGAAAATGGTAAAGATCTTTCTGCCATAGTCCCTAGTAACATTGCTTTAAGGTTCACTATCCTCACAAACTGATGTAAAAAGTTGAGGCAAATTTTCTTCGGCCACTTGGTTCTAAAGTAACACATGCTGGAAACAATCCATATGGAACTTCATTTTCCTAAAATATATATATTTAGCACGGATTTAAGGTAATAACACTCAAGAAAAGTTACAAAATTAAAAAATAAAGCAAACTTCAATTTTATACTTTATATTGTAAAATGCTAAAATTGCTTGATTACTTCTAACCAATGCTCTAGTTTTTGGACAAATCATATAATAACTAACACTTATTGCATTTTTTATTTGAACCACAAAAATTGTTTTCACAGCATTTCAGATTTTAGTTTATTTTTTTTTTGTTTTCCAATCACAAAAGAATATTTAGTTTCAGCTCTTAGAGTTGGGGAAAAAATTGGTTTAATTTTTCTCACTTAACTGAAATCTTTTTTTAGTTGCAGCCAGACCCGTATTTAATATGCTATTACTAAAGAAAGAAAAAAATTACGATTTTTCCTGCCATTGCGAACACGATTTCAAATTACGCTTACATTATTTAAAATCTCACATCTTGATTCCTATTTATACTCGATTTAAGACTAACATCGCGTTTCATATTCACATGATTTTAAATTTACAATTATGATTCCCGTTCAAGTGACTGAAAAATTATGCATCGGAATTCGTATTCATGCGATTTTAAAATCCAACATCGAGATTCGTAAAGCGATTTTAAAATTGAGATTCAAATATTGAGATTCGTATTCACGCGATTTTAAAATTAAATGTCAAGATTCCTATTTACGTGAATTAAAAATCACGCTTTGAGATTCGTACATCACAATTCGCGATCGCAACGAACTATAGGGGGCGTTGTTGTATGTGCCGAATCCCTGCGATTTCCATATGAACAGTCATTCAGTTACACTGGAGACGTCTTTAATGTAGCATTGTAACGTTCCATCTTTATTGTGGCTGATTAAATTTAAAAAAGAAAAATGTTTGTTTTCTTTCTTATGCAAACGAAAACAAAATGGTATCTCTTTTTTTATTAGAGAAGGAACATCCAGAACACATCGGAAAAATATTTGTAAATAAAGAGAAAAAAATAGGTATATTCTTATAAGAGTTCAAACCTAATGCATGAGAAATAGTTTTACTAAATTTAATGGTATAACATGAAAGGCCCATTTAAATTTTAACGTAAAATAAAGAATGCTTACAAAACAAAAAAAGAACCATTATTTTTTTTGTCGCCATTTTTAAGTGTTACGAAAATGCGTCTTTGGGACTTGCCAAAAACAAAACAAGATGCAATTTTATTTTTTTAGGAGCAAAATATTTTATGGAGTGAAATATAACGAAAATGTACCAATGTCCATAACATGTAACTTTATCTTAGTAAACGTCCGTTTTGGAAATGTTATTTCATTTTGAATCTTATTTATTAGAGTTCATAATGGCTATAGAATCAGGTGAGAGAAAAGTTTGTTTTGAATCTATGCTAAACTCTATATCGGCCCAGTTTCCACCGAAATCCGATTGACTACTTTGATTTTAAACAAAGTGTTTCATTTTAAGATTTTTTCCAAAAAGTTTAAGTGTAGATTGGCGGCACTTAAAAACCTGCCAAATCTGTAGCTGTGGTTAATTCGTAAGTACCGAATTTTTCTTCCATACTTTTCTGAATCATATTACTTCAAATATTAGAATATGCAAGGAGTATACATAAACACATAATTTAATACCATTTAATTTTTCAAAAAAGGTATTTTGTCAAAAAATTATAAACTAAAAAACCGTAAAATAAAGAATTCTTAGGATAAAAACGATTTTAAAAATTCCTCATTTTTCATTAAAAACTTTCGTATTGTTTCTTTTTTTTAATTCTTATAGTATTTAATCAGACGTAAAAAAACCATTCTGTAGAGAACTATCATCAAGTAAGAAAAAAAATTATTTACAAGCAAATTTTTTATTATAAAAATCAAAACACTTACATGATTTATAATTCCGGAGAATTCCAAAATGATATGTTCTTTGTTTGAAAACTTTATTCTCAAATAATATACACATAATTTATGCCTTCATTACTTTTAGGTAACATACCACACATCAAAATTTTATAATTGTAAGATCTCGATATGAATTTTAATACGTAGCTTAAAAACAGAATAGCTAAATTCTAGTTGAAATTCTTTCAAAACTAAAAAACACTTACAAAGAAAACGATAAAAAATTTATTTATAATCAGCACAAAAGATACTTTTTCAAGTAATTCGGATTATTCTTTATTGTTGTTTTCTGAATTATGTAGATACAGAAATATATACTATTCTATGAAGAAGAAGAATATTCTATAACTATTACAGTTCTGTATGGAATTCATTGGAACACATTATTTATTCATTGGAATGACGAAAGCAATGTTGACTTCATTTTAACTTGTAATGAATTGAAGACAGAAAAATTATTTTACCGCAATACACACATCTGTAACAGCAAGTGATCATGAAATCATTTTATGTTGTTGGTAATAGAAAGGTAAAAATTATTGAGCAGTTGTTCGTCAAATGCTTGGCATGTTCTGCTTCAATGTTTGGCATGTTCTGGTTAGTTTTTTCCAAGTTCTTCTACCTTTCCTGAGGGAAATTTTGCTTCTAAGAAAATGGCGTCCGTCATTGCCAAAGGTTATGAGGGAACTAATGGTTACAGGCTCTCGCTAGAGGGCGTATCGACCGTTGCGATCGCGAATTTAAATAAATAGAAAAAATATTGTTGCCGATTTTGAGTTTTGCTGGTATCATCAACCCTGTTTTCTGCTCACTTTTACTTTGCTCATCGTCATTCGTTTATAAACTTTGATTATTAATCGTATTATTAAATATTGTTTTATAATTAATTGGAATCATATTTTGAAGTATGGAATATCATGCGAGCCATTCCGAATCATTTAATGGCTTAACTGTTTTCGTTATTGTTATTTTAGCTTTCAATAAAAACTGATATTTTTTATGAGCTATTTCCTTCAGTTATATATTAATTGTTATCTAAGGATAATTACTTATTAATGTAGGTTGTACCCTTTCAAAATTATCATTAATAGTTTTATTAAAACGTTGATAACAACATTCTGTGGATAAATGCTTCCTACATGCTTTTTTCTTGTCCAAATTTCAGTCATTTCTTCAATTATTTATAAAGTGTTTTTGCACATATAATTTTTGGATGTTCATTTTCAGCTTTTTTAAAAAAAAGAAAATCAAATTCTTCTCTGTGGTACGAACCAATATTAAGTTCTATAAGAATTAAACGTTTTTTTTAAAAAAAAATCCATGATTTTCAAACAAATTTCGCCTAAATGAAAAGGTTGAAACATGTTACAAAAATTGCTTGCAGAAGGTATTTTAAATGAGATTTTGTGTTCGTAGAGCTTTTCATTTTATCCAATTCTGGTTGCAGCCAGAGCCTGACTAAGGCATGGGCGTAAGGGGCAGCTGCCCAATACCTCCTAGAATAAGGAAGGCCTCAGCACGGGTTAACATAAATGAAAAATCCGATTCGTTAGTAGTCCAACGAAGTAGACCTGAATGGCTGCCACATTCTTCCATCAGCATTGGCGTCATTCATAGCTTTGATTTTGGCGAGATGGAATTCCGGTGACCATTACAGTCATTCCCTTAAACCCTTGTTGGCGCCGGTTCTTCCCCTTCCACGTGTTGTGTTATTTTTAATTCGTTTTTGCGAAGTTACAAGTTTATGATAGCTGCTGTTGGATTACATATTTGCAATATATATTAATTTCTCATGCCTTACCATTGCTGTGCAGTAAACTGCAAAGGAAATTATGCTAACGGCCCAGAAGTTGCCGTATTTAATTTTCCCAAAGATGAAGCTCAACAAAGACGTTGGCTACGGGCACTCTCACGGAAGGATTTTATCATCACTAAGAATTCTCGAGTAAGTTTTTGCACTTATTGTTTATTTCTGTTGAAATCGGGGTTCGTTGATTTAAATCAACAATTTCTTTTTTAATCATTCATGTAGTTAAATAAAATTATATTAATTTTTTTGGAAAAAAAATATATTAAATTTAGAAGGCATTTTAAATGAGATTGTATAAATTTTTCATGGTTTTAAAATTTGTTTTAATTACATTTTTGTGTGAGAAGGGATTTGATAAAACGTGAAAACATAACGAAGGCTATAAAACTCAAACAATATGACACCGAAAATTTAAATCATTCAAATACATCACAAACCTCTGTTACAACAGTCCTATAAGTATTTTAATATTGGCGATCGCAACACTCGAATACGCCATCTGGGGAGAGACCGGTTTCATGCGTTTAGCCCTTCTCCCTTCCCTCTCCTCCTCGTTTCAGTTGTATAGGAATGTGCTACAATATTTTCCCGTTTTTTTAAATATTTTTCCTTTTTATATAATAAAAATATTTTTTAAGATTTCTGTGATACTTTTCTTTAGAACTATGTTTAATGTAGTTTTCAGTTCTATAAAGTTTCCCAAGTTAAAAGATTTTAATCTATTTAAAAATCAAGAGAGAAACTGACGTAGTTCCTTCCTCTATGACTTTCCACACGCTAATGGGGAAAGCATGTGAAGTGTTGCCATAGGAAGAGAGTTCTGCTCTACGCCACCTGCAGCCCATTTCGATCTCCAATTGTTTTTCCTAGAGTGATAATTTAAAATTTTAACTGAAATTAAACATTTAACTTAAATTTTAATTTGCATCTCTTACTTCATTAAGTATTGTGCATTAGTAGTCTTGGTTTTGTGGGGGAAAAAAATAGAAATTGTAACTGAAATTTTAATTTGAATCTCATATTTCATTGAATAAACTATGACTTTCAACAAAGATTTTGATTTTTCTGAAATTGTTTTTCGTTGAGTTTAAAAATATTAAAACATTTTAAGAGTGAGAACTAAATGTGAGAACATTAAAAGTTTTTTTTTCTTTACATCAAATATGTAAAAAAGTTTATGACAGCAAAATTATAAAGTATTTAGTGTAATATTTTTTAAAGAAATAGTTAAAAATAAAAACAAAATACTTAAAATGTATATTTGTTTTTAGGTGTGTGAGAAACATTTCTCGCCGGATGTCATAGTTAAAGAAACTGTGAAAACTGACCCAAAGACTGGTGAAATAAAAACGATTCCCCTAAGTCGATTTAAATTGAAAAAAGATGCCATTCCTACCATATTTGAAGGTTGTCCAGAGAATATGACTAAAGATCTTCCTCTATTCCTTGTTGCTATTCTTATTTAAAACGTAAAAATTGTTCATCTTGTGAGAAATCTATCACATCAACAGATATCGAAGAGAAATTTAATGTGATAGATGATGTTGAGAACTCTTACATTCAAACATTAGACAGAGGTTGTTTGGTATACCCTAAGCATGAAATTGTTGATATAATCTTGCAGGCATATGTGGTAGTTCAGAAATTAGTTTCTGAAGAATTTGAAAGCTCATTTCTACAAATGCATAATCATAAAGTTTTGGATATTGAAACTACTATTAATGTTTTGGAAAGAAAGGAAATATTCTTAAATGACAATCAATGCTCTGCTCACGATTCCAGTTTCATTGTTAAATTTTTGGTAACTCGAGCTATTAACACCTTTTTAAGCAATTATTGTAAAAAGTTAAATGATTCAATTTTAACTGAACGACTTAATAAAAAGAAAGCTAGCTTAAACTTAAAAGTAAACCAATCTAAAATTGAACCAGAAACTAAGAAAATAAAACTCCAAACATTAAAATAAATGAGCTGTTTTGTTTTTTTTCAACATTAAAATATGAAATCAATTTTTAATACAACTTCTGTTTTTTATTTGTAACTTTTTAGACAAGTAGCATTATAATACTTTTTGAGTTTATTTGAAAAATATTTTGTATGACTAGACTAATAAATTAATGTTTAAGTGGTCATCTTTTTTATAAGCTGAAGAGATTTCAAATGAAATCTTACATTGTTTCTATATTTGTATTTGAAATAAACAGTTTTGTTGCTTGTTTCATCACTTTTGATTTTTGAAAGCTGTGAAAAGCTAGTAACTTGTAAATGATTTTATTATACTACACCAATTTAAAATTGTGTTCAAATTTCAATAAAGTTAAGGATATAACTTCATATCAGCTGTCTTAAAAATGAAAATTTGTTTTCATAAAAAATTTTGCTCAATTATAAAATTATTTATTATATATAGCTTGTTTTATGTATATATTTAAATGAAACACTAATAATAAATGCTTACATAGATAAATTGCCAAATAATATTCTCTTATTCCTTAACATAAATTACAAAAGGTATATTTGAGTGCAAACCTTTTTTTTAATATCTTTATTTCAATTGATAATACAATTAAAATAATTTGTCTCAGAATATTAGTATATGTTCGATAAATTTCAGTAGGGAAGAAAAGTGCTTAAAAAGTTTTATTTTTTGAAAGGTAAGTTTCTAATTAAAAACAAACTCATATAAAGTATACGATCGAAGCTTTTCTGAAAAGACGCAATAAGGATTCGCGTTGGACTACTAAGGATTGAGAGGGGTGTGTCGTGCTGAGGCCTTTATTCTAGGAGGTGTTGAGCTGCCCCGAGCCCCCACGTCAGAGGGGGGCCCCAAATCGAATAGATAGTTTATTTTAGGTTTCCTTCTTTAATGAACTTTTTTTAAACAAAATATATGTCGAGTGTAAAATCCATCAGTTTTAAATTAGCTTCTTCATTAATCTATAGTATGAAAGCAAAAAATCTTTATTTCGTAAATCCATGGCTTCCTCTGGCGGATTTCAGCTAAATTTTCGCAACGACGAATTGCAATGACAAATTTGGCCAATGAAAAGCTTGTACTTTTACATATTGCAAAATGCGACATTAGAAAAATATGGACTTCTGATTGGCTTAATTGAGCCATCGTCATCGCGAAAATTTAGCTTAATTCCGCCCTAATTTTAGCAAGGATATAAGTTTTTCGCACCTAGGTGACAAAGTTAACAACCAGAAAACTGAATTCAGCATGATGAAAATAAAATTGTCAGAAAATCAATAAAATGGACAGAACAATTCGTCTAACCATTCGAGGAAGGGGGAATTTCTAGCTAGTATAGGCTCTAGTCAAATTTCTTGTTAAATAACTATAATGAGGCGAAAAATTTAAAGTTCGGTTCTTCATTACTGAAGTAATGAAGCAGAAGAGGGGCCCCAATTAGGCTAAGTCGGGCCCTGGTTGCAGCATTGCTACGAGAAAACAAGCAATAAAGCCAAAATTTGAAAGTGGTCTAGTTTTATAATGTAATCTTTTTTTTCAACATTTCTTTTTAATATTTATCCACGAGTAAACAGGAAAAAAATTGTATAATCCAACGAAAACAACCACTTGGAACCAGGGTTGGCAAGGTTTAGGACAGAATGGATTAATCCACAGTTTAAACCGTCCTGTCCGAAACCCCTTTTACTTAAATTATGTCACAATTTTATCTAAGCAATATTTAAAAGGTAAAATAAACATAAAACTAATAACATATTGATAATTAAATCTACTAGAGAATATTTGTTTTTAAAAGTATAATGTTTTATTAATATTGCTTGACCCTTCAATTTAAACATTAAACAAAAGAAAACTAATCAGTAATCAAGTTCAATTGGTCCTCTCATTCAATAGTACATTACTGAAGTTTGACCTTGCCATACAGGTTAAGCTATTAGGGAATAAGTGCTCGGTTAGTCATAAACAGGTTTATTTATCTATAGTACTACTCAAGAATACTTTTATTTCATTCATGTTCGATTCTTTTAGTATAGTGGTGATACACCACCAGTGTCAGTAACTGATGTTATGCCCTTCAAAACAGTTAATACATTTTTCAGTTATTTTGTAGTAATCCCAATTTAAACTAATATATTTATGTTTAAAAAATTTTTTTTTAAAAATAGATGTCTATTTTATCATCCTGTGATGCAGAAATTATAAAATTTTTAAAAAAAAATATTGTGAAAAATGAAAGGTTTATTTTTAAACAAATTTAGTATTTTCTTTTTTAAAAAACTATTATTATTTTTCAATATTGCATTATTTATCAGTATTAAAAGCATATTTATATTTAAAGGATTAGGTATTCACTTTTGTTGCTGAATAAATTGTGGAGCTTCAAAAATTATAAACTTTTTCCTATTATATTATTTTCCTTTAATAGGTTAAAGTAAATTGTATAAAAAATATTTATTGATACATGTAATTATTATGTGTACAATGGTTACACCTATAGAATTTTTACCTTTTACCAAAGTTCAAGGTTTTGGACACTTTTATCCAGTTTAAGACAGTAAAACCCACGTGTCCTGTCCAAAACCAGTTTAGGACGTCATAAACAACAACCCTGCTAGGAACACACACTGGGAAAGAAAACGAAAATAAAACAACTACCATTACTATTTTAAAACACCTGTAAGCAGTTTCTAAAAATAGCATGTAGGAGAGGAAAATGGTTTTTCTCTGCAATAAATAGTAATTATTACTTATTAGTATTGTTATAGGAATAGAAAAAAAATAATCAAAAATTAGCTGCTAACAAATAAAAAAAAATCGCTATTTTTAAATTTTTTTAGAGGGTAGGGGAAAAATCCTAAAATTTGTCAATTTTATTTAAAAATTAAGAAATTACTGAGCTAAAGTGACCTATTATCATTTGAAAAATGATAATGGAAATAATTATAATGAGGCAGTCCTACAAAATAAGTAATTCATAAAAGCTCATTTTTCATTTTATTTTATAATCGGCGTTGAAAAGCTGACCTAATTCTGAGTTTAACTATCAATACTAAACTGCGTTGTCTTATAATTGAGCTTAACACAGAAGACAAGGGAACTTCCACAGGGTGCGTAGCCAAATTATTGAACAAAAAAAGCACCTTTTAAGCACTCAAAAAAGATATTTTTAAGCACTTTAAAAAAATATCCTAATTGGACAGGGTTGGAAAGTTTGTGACAATTGATGGTTTTATCTTGTTTCAAATATCATGTCAAAAAAAAAAACTTTTGGCATTGTTTTTGACAGTTGTTAAAAATCATGAAGTTTTGAATCATATAAAACGAATGGCGTTTTCATACGCTACGCCGAAATAGATTGGGCTTGAATTAATTATGAAAGCGTTGAACAGAAAAATGTGAACTGCGTCTTTTTGCATAATTGGCAGCTAAAATCAACATGGTAAAGGAAAAATCTCACTTTGAAAAAGGGAAAATTAAGCACTTGCACAAACTAGCCTTCACGAGGGGCTTATTGATGGAATTAACCAGCATTGGTGCCAAATGGAGAGAAAACCTTCCACGGTTAGACGGACGACAAGTGTTTCCAACCCATGATCAGTCTATCATTGAAGATAATTTAAGTCAGCACCGTAATCGGGAGCAGAATTTGCATCAATCAGCCACCGTTGGGATTCTGACCTGATTGGGAGAGAAACTCTCTACCCCTTAAGGCTCTGCAGTCATTGCAATTTTCCACTTAAACATGATGTTCAAGGCCAAAATTAAGATTTAAAAGACTATAGTCTCGTGATTGGGCGAACTGGATTTAGCGTACAATAATGTATCAGAAACAATACCTCACCTGCATGTTTAAATGATATAAAATTCCCCTCCAAAAAGGGTGCAGCATACAGGGAAAAGTAGAATTTTCAGTCATTGTTTATAATGACAAAGCTTTCTGTAAGGAAAGAATCTTGAGTATTAATTTCACCAAAGAAATACCCCTATTTTTTGCTATAATTACTGGACTATGAAATTAAGATATGAAATAGCTACACCTTTTTTCTTCATAAAATGACTGGTTTCTGGCTGGAAAAGTTTTAAACAATGAATCTTGAGGGCAAGGCTATATGCCTGAACCATTTGTATAATTAGAGGACAGTTAATCAAATTATCAATAAAACCTAGTTCTACAAAACTATTATTATCATAAAAATTATGGAAACTGTATTGAAACTAACGTTATATATTTTCCTTATGTACTAAAACATTTTTATTCAAATAAAATAAAAAAGAGGTTTTTCCTTTTAATAAAATATAACTCAATATGTCACTGATCATTGATATATGGATAATGAAATGAGACAAAGATATAATAATTTCAACTTATTTATTTTTGTAAAATAAAAATGACGTCACATTTATAATAATTTTAGTATCTACACAACCTTGGATGACCTATGATACAATGCAAGTGATTCTTGCTATACCCAACATCCAGTGTCAGACATGGCAGTCGATGTTGTACATGGCAAAGCACAAGCAGCAGATGAATAATTTATTTTCGCTAAATCAGTTTATTATTTGCACTTAAAATTTTATGCAAATGTTTTAGTTCTTTTCTTCTTTCTTTTCCTCTTTTTCATCCGTAGTACTGTCTGTGGTGCCTTCATTACCAGAGCTGGACTGCCTTTCATTGGCCATCTAAGAAATAAGCAAAATATTTGAAAAAAAAAAAAAAAAAAAAATTATCCATCATATGAAATTACATTAATATCAATGAATGTAATAAGATAACTAACCTTCTTATATGCAGCTTCAAATAGTTTCAAAGATGACTGTTGCAGCTCCTGCATGGCTTTCCTAATTGTTTCTGGAGACTCCTGGTCTTTATTAGTAATTAACTGCCTTACTTCAGAAATTTTAGTTTTTATATTTGTGACCTAGAGAAATGTGTATATGGATTACTGCAAATTCTTTTAAGAAAAGTGTTAAACAGAAAAGTTACCTTAGACATTAGCAGTACAAGAACATGAAACTATTTATCACCAGATTTAATTTTTTTTTTCTGGATATTCCAGCAATAATTTTTTTAAATATTTTATGAAGTACAGCATTTCAAAGTGGAAAGAGATCTAACAATAAATGATTATAATACCTCTGAAAACTATGAATAAACAATTTTTGTGACCAAACCAAATTTATGGATTGAAACCAAACACAAAAAATAGTTGACAAAGGAAGTGAAGTTGTTTACAATTCTTAGAAATAACTGGGTTGCCACAGAAAAAAAAAGAACAAAATAGTTGCAGTTGCCTTTAGCAGCCTAAAGCATGATAATAGTTGCCTAAATAAGATTAAAATTTTATTAAATGACTTGTCATATACTATGATCCATTTTGTCAAGTTGGGGGTAAATATGATAATTTTTATATAAATGTTGGTGTTCTAGTACTAAATTTTTATAAGCAAACAATTTAGTTTATTTGCAGAAAATTAAATAATTTTGATTACTAGAATTCATAAAAAAAACCCCACTCCCCCCCCCTTTTATCGGTAACTGAGCATATTTGTATATTATATATAAATAAAAATTTGCATATATATATATGAATAACTAAAATTTGCAATTTTTTTTTAAGAAAAAAGAATAACGTTCAGGCTGTCAATTTATGCTAAAAAAACATCGCTAGGAGCACAGAGAAATCTCACAATAATCTTTTCCTGAAAAAAGTTCCTTTTAGCCTTTCCAGACAAAATAAAAAAAAATTAACATGGTCACTTCAGGCCGAAAATAGATGCATTTTAGTCGAATGTGGCAAACCCGAGAAAAAGATAAGCATTTGTAATTTGTAACCACAGTAGTAGAAATCTTTCAGCACAGCAGCAGACGCTGAAGATCAGAACATTTGCAGATTTTTAATTTTGATTCTTTTGGTTTTTAAAAAAATCACAGCACAATTCATAGCATAATTTCAAAATCACAGCATAATTTCATCCTCAGATTTAAAAAAAAAAAAAAAAAAAGGTTTAAAATATTACTGAGATGAGAACAGACATTTTTTTAAAATTCCTAACTCAATTGCTATTTGTTTTAGGAGTTGCCAATTTGCAGATATAAATGTAAAATAAAAATAGGATTTTTTCCTTGAAATCATTCCAGGATTGATTTAGATGCACTGCTCAATTATTTATCATCTAATATGCTTAGCAAGAAAAAAGGATGGAAGAATTAAAATGCAATCTGTCAACTATCATTTAAAGTTCAACTATGAGCTGTCAAGAACATTTGCAGTTTTAAAAAGAAATTAGTTCAATTTTATGCAAATGTCAATGAAAAAGAATTTCAAAGACAATATTTTACCTCCTCTTCAGGAAGTTGGCTCTTGAATTCATCCATTTTCGACTCAGTGTCGTGGATAATACCTTCAGCTTGATTGACTATTTCAACTCTTTCCTAAAAAAAAAAAAAAAAACCCATTATAAATGCAATAAAAAAAATCTAGAAATAAAAAGTAAGGATTAAAAGATAAATAACCATTAAAAAATTACCTTCTTGATTTTATCTTCTTCAGCATACCTCTCAGCATTCTTAATCATGTTTTCAATCTCGTCTTTGCTTAAACCACCAGAAGATTGAATAACAATGTTTTGTTCTTTACCAGTAGCCTTGTCACGTGCAGACACATGAACAATTCCATTAGCATCAATGTCAAAAGTAACCTCAATTTGAGGAACACCACGAGGAGCAGGAGGAATTCCTACCTAAATAACAATTTCACAAATATTTAAAAAAATAAAGTAATTAGAGGAAAGATAACAAAAACAATTATTTGTAATTAGACATAATTAGCTTTAATGATTCTAAAAAATGTTAACTATGTTATGCTTACAGCTGTAAAAAATCTAAGATATACAAGTGATTTTCACTACTGTTTGTTATACAGTAAGAACAAGCAAATTATTTAGACATTTTTAAGGACATAAAAATTCAGAATAAATATGATATTCTTACTTTTCCAACAATACAATTTCTTTCCCTTTTAGAATAAAATAAGAAAGCTGTACAACTGATATAATTTTTTAAAGCTTCAGATGACAATCAATAATAAATGTTGAATTCCAAAAATAAATAAGAATAATGAAAGAAATTTTAGGAGGAAATTCTCAATTTAATGGAAAATGTAAGTAAGTGCTGATATCTTTTTACAAAGAATAAGATTTTTGGCAGCAGTACAATTAATTTAGGAGTTTTTCAAGGCTTCAATTGACAATATTAGTCAAGAAGTTCTGCTGAGCTCCATAGTTACATTTTCATCAATGCAATTCTTATCTTTCTTAGAATAAGCTTTGAGAACTGTACAATTGATTTAATAATGTTTCTTTCTTTATAAAGATTCAAGTGTCAATAACAATAAAGTTCTGTGGCAGAATTCAAGAGGGGGAAAAAGAAAAGAAAAGGAAATTCTAAAAGATGCTCAGATATTTTTTCCACATTGCATTTCAGGTGACGAAAAATGGTCATCCTAGCATGACTATAATTTGATCATATTTGAAAACATTTATTTTCAAGTTGACGGAAAATGTAAGCACAAGGTAACATTTTCCCACATAGAATAAAATTATTGACAGCAGCACAATCGAAGAGTTTATAAAGGCTACAATTGACAATATTAATAAGATCTGATAAGCTGCTAACATTACAAACAACATTAACAGGGTGGCCACTCAAATCAGATTTCAAATTTCCCTGATTTTTCCAGTAAAAATCTTAAAATTTCCAGGTCAGCGTGCAATTTTTTTTTATCATTAATTGTAAGTGGATACAAAAAAAGTGTCAATATTATGAAGTATTTTATTTAAAATGTTATTCTCAATATATCATATTGAATAGATGTGGAGAAAATAATAACGTTTACTATTGTAGAATGTTGTTTTTAATGAATAAATTTTTTTTTTTAAATAGTTTAGTTTTTGCATAAAATGTACCAAATAGCAAATACAGAGTGATCCTTGGATAAGTACTGTTTAAAATATTTTCATTAAGTAAAAGAAAATAATTTCATGTGATTATACATCAATAAATTTTTATATTTATTTACATTTCAATATAGAGCCATTTTATACTGTATTTAATCCAAACATTGCTCTTTATAAAATACATTTATATAATTTTCTTCAAACCAATATCCAAAGTCAAATATTTAAATAATTTTGTTTGTTCTGAATTAGCATTATTATTTTAAGAGATATACAGTATTCGTAAAGGCAAAATTGTCAAATTTCTTATTGCACATTCTATAGAAAAACATATTTTTTCTTATTAGAATACTTAAAGAATTTCAATCTAACCACATGGTTTCTTAGTTTAGATTAGACAATTGTTTTTGTTTTTACAATTGGGTAATTCCATGGTGTCGAACATAGAAATTAAAAACAGAAGCAAATATCCTAACCCCTTCTTCCACTTCCACCACAATCTTTGCCTTTCCTAAATTGCAGTCCCATAGTCTCCAAAGAAGTCAAAAGTCTCTACAATCGTTTAGCAACCATGGGAGAAATTTATGTGGCATTCTGTATAACAGGGTTACAATGGAGCAAATTTTGATGCAAGCAAAGTATTGTTAAGTTAATGATATTTCAACTGTTTGGCAATACAGTTTAAAAAATGGGGGTATAATGGACAAAATAATTTAAATTAAGAAAATTAGTAAATAATTTCAATTAGTGAAATTGAAAAAAATATCGCAGAAAAAATTTTCAGCTTTTCTTAAAAATTCCCTGATTTTTCCAGGTTTCTATCCAAATTTCCCTGATTTTTCCAGTATAAAAAAAATTCCCAGATAATTCCAGGTTTTCAAGGTGGGTGGCCACCCTGGTGAAAGAGCACAATACATATTTTTGTGCTCTTTAACGTTGTTTGCCTTAGTTTGTATTTTAGCACAAAAGTCGCCCACTTGTGTAACTGTTAACATTAGTTTCTAAAAAATCAATACAAAATAAAACAATTTCTATCTTTTTAAAAACAAGTTTCAAGAGCTGTGTAATTTATTAGTTTTGTTTTTAAGCTTTAGATGACAAGAATAATCAAGAAATTCTAAAAAATTCTAGAAAAAAAAATTATTTAAAAAAATAAAATTTATTTTTTAAAAAGCTCAGGTATTTTTTCCACATAACATTTCAGGTGACGAAAAATAGTCATCATTGCAAAGTAGTGAGTATGTTTTAATAAGAAAGGAAAGTAATTTCTAAATACTTAAAAGAAAAAAAAGGCCAACAAGAGAAATGTAAGTAAATGCCAATATATTTCACACACAGAAAAATATTTTAAGAGCTCTACAATTAATTTTGGAGTTTTTCAAGGCTTCAAATAACAATAATAATCAAGAAGTTCTGCAAACTCCAATTAAAATTAAAAAAAGCCAAATATGCAATTTAAACAAAATTGAAACTTGTAACCAAAATTGTATCAAGGGAAAATATAATTATAAAAAGAAATTTTAACGATGCTCTGATATTTGTTATGAGAGAAGAAAATGGCCACTTCTGCATTGCATAACTGTAATTTTATGACATTTGAACATCATTATTTTCATAAACAGGGGGAAAATCTCAATTTAATGGAAATTGTAAGTACGTGCTGACATCTTTTTACAATGAATAAGATTTTTGACAGCAGTACAATTAATTTAGGAGTTTTTCAAGGCTTCAAATGACAATAATAGTCCAGAAGTTCTGCAAAGCTCCATTTTATTAACAGGAATTACATTTTCATTAATATAATTTCAATCAATACAATTGAAGAGATTTTTCATAAATCTTCAGATGACAATAGTAATCAATAAGTTCTGCTGAATTCAAGGGGAAAAAAAAGAAAATAAATTATTAAAAAAAAAAAATGCTCAGATAGTTAATTCTAGAAAAAACTTCAAGTGATGAAAAATGGAAATTTAAGTAATATTGTAAAGTAAAGCATTAAGAAACTCAAAGTAGACAGGGAATGTAAGTAATGGCTGACATCTTTTTCTTGAAGAATAAGATCTGGCAGCTGTACAAATTAATTTTGGAGGTTTTCAAGGCTTCAAATGACAATAATCAAGAAGTTCTGCTAACTCCATTAAAATTAAGAAAAATAGTCACAAATGCAAAATTCTATCTACCACTTGAAAATGTGATAAATACATATTCATTCTAATAAAGAATTTTTACACATAAGGTTCGAGAGCCATATAAAAAGTCTTAAGCTCTTTTAGGCTCCAGATGACAATTCTCAAGAAAAACTCTTGAACTCCAAGGAAATAAAAAGAAATCAAAATAGGGAAAGAAATACTTAAAAAATATGTTTCCACATAATATTTAACTTGATGACACTAGTCATCCTGCATAAATGTTATTTCACAACATTTAAAAATATTATATTGTTTTATATAATTATTTTTGAGTTGATGTATGTAAGTAAGTGCTAATATCTTATTACATAGAATAAGATTTTTGGCAGCAATACAATTAATTTAGGAGTTTTTCAAGGCTTCAATTGACAATATTAATCAAGAAGTTCTGCTGAGCTCCCAAAAAGTATAAATTCAAGAGCCAAGGTTCAAAAATATTTGAAGCAGCAATATAGATGAGCAGTACTCAAAACAATATTAAGACAGAGTCAATTATAAAAACAAAAACATAAAATATGAGTTATAGCACGAATAATGGAGGGAAAAAAAAAAGGTTTGGGTAATCAAGAATTTCAAAATAGCATCTAGTGAAAGATAATATTGATCTCCTCTATTCATTTTCATTAATTTAGTTTTGTACACAATGTCAGTTTATATGGATAGTTAAAGAATACTATTTTACCAATGCAATATATAAAATCAAACAAATAGAAAACTGCAGTTAACAAATTTAGCAAGTCACATAAGATATTTAATTTTTGAAATTGAAAATCATATTGGAATTAATGACACAAAAGCTGTTAAACTGTATGAAATAGATTACCAGAGCATGTAAGGGTGTGTATATCATATATTATTTAAAGGCAAATCCAGAAAGAGGGTGCCATTATTTTAAAACCAAATTCTAAAAAATGTCCGGAGTATAATTAACAAAGCTTTATAAATCTTAATAATTTGATATAAATTTAAATTAATATTACATTAATACATGTTATGAATTTAAGTCTAAGAGCAGAAAAAATTTAATCCTTAACTTCAATATTTCCCCCTAAAATGATGATACAACAGAAGAAGATCAATATACTGTAATTATCCATAAACCATGTTAATTTTGCGGATGTAAATGTAAGAATCGGACTTAAAACTTCTACTTGCACTTAGTTGTGCATTTGATAATTTAGCCACATGATTTTGTAGATTAATTTCAGGTGTAAGTTCACCTGAAATAATAATAATAAAAAATGTTATTTTTAACTATTTTGCAAAAAGTTTAGATTTTGAAATTATTGAACCAAGGTTGAACTAATAAATTTTCCCTCTGTTTATAATAACTGTCTAATTTACCTATATTTGGGCTTTATTGTGTGTTTGTGTTAAATTTAAAAATGCATCTAAATAATTAATATTTCTGAACTATATTGCTGTTAAAACTGGGCAAGTTTGTAATAGGTGTAATGATTAACATAATGCAAAGACTCAGGTTTTAAGGTTTGCATTATAAAGATCTTCTACTGCATTAAAAAAAACCTGTTTCTTTATATAATTAAATTTCCCTGAGAAATCCAAGTTCCCCTGTTTCCAAAGTAAGTGGCCTCTAGTATATCTCACAAGTTTATCTTACCAAAGAAAATTGTCCCAATAGTTTATTATCAAGAGCCATCTCTCTTTCTCCTTGGAATACTTTGATTTCAACTTGAGTTTGACCATCAGCTGCAGTAGAAAACACCTGGGGGAAGAAAAAAAAAAAAAAGTGAGAGAATATAAAGATATTGAGCAGAATGTAGAGGGAGTCAAAATACTTTCCCATGCCAAATGTAAAAACTATAAAATGCATGTAGTGTTCAAAAATTTAACAATATCTTAAGAATTAAATCACAGTCTGATATGCAATTCAAATAAAGATTAATGGTATGAGAAAGTTTATTCCCAAATGTTGATTACCTGACTTTTTTTAGTTGGAATAGTAGTATTTTTTGTGATGAGCTTGGTGAACACACCACCTAGTGTTTCAATACCTAAGGATAAAGGTGTTACATCCAAGAGTAAAACATCTGTGACATCGCCAGCGAGTACACCTCCCTGAAAATTAAATGAATATTTTAATAGACTAGGCTTCATGTTTATTTTAATTTAGATAAGAGATGAATATTTCATATCATTATATTTATGCAAGGGGTATGAATTATTGGGAACATGTAATAAAATAAGCTCAAAAATTAATAAAATTTTTACAGATCAAATTAAAAAAAAAAAAATCATTCTCTTCATAAATTAATTATGCATTTAGTCCATTACATATTGATTAAATCACATGAACTGTTACAGATTGTTATTTAAATCTTAATAACGACAAGCACAAGATGCTTTATCGCGATAAGAGCAATGATCACAAGGAAAAAAAAGAAGCTATTATAATGTAGGCAATTGTCAAAAGCAGAACGTAAAATTTATTACAGGATTAATATTCTGTTCTATTCGTCAAAAATAAATCAACTTCACTAAAATAATTACATATTTAAAAAAAAAAAATAAATAAATAAATCATGCATATACAGCTATAGGATAAAAAAAAAAAAAAAAAAAAATTCACAATTACCATTGAAATATTTTCAGTTATTCTTGTAAGAAAATTTAAGTTAATAGTTTCGCATCCAACATAATTCAATTTGTGACAGATGCTCAAGTTTTCTTAACTTTGTTTCAGAGAGGTAATTTAAAAAATTAAAACATTTATTAAAGAAAAGCATTTTCTCTAAGTAAACAGAAAACAGTTAGTTGCAAAAGGTTAACCAAATTAACCCACAGAAAAATAGTAATGCACACATAACTTATTGGTGCAGCTGAACCCTGCTCATTAGCTATTCATAAGTTGTATGTTTGCAAACTAAAATTTTGATACATATATTTTGTGCTAGGAAAAAAAAAAAAAAAAAAAAAATTGAACCAGTCACTGTTGATAAATGCTGTGCACCTCATTTAGTCAGTGAGTAAATCGTGGGATTATCCTGTTTACCAACAAATAAAATTTACTAGTTAAAAAAAATCAGAGCGATTATAATCTTTTTTTTACAACTAAGTTGTTTAAAATTACAAAACATCAAAAGTTAACACTACAAATACATTGAAATGTAAATTGTAAACTTCACCTGAATAGCAGCGCCTACAGCAACAGCTTCATCAGGATTTACAGATTTACTAGGGACTTTACCAAATATCTCTTGAACCATTTCTTGAACCTGAAATTAAAATAAAGATCTTAGAGAAAAACTTTAAAACTATTAATAAAAATATGAAAATATCAAATAACAATAACCTTAGGCATTCTAGTCATGCCACCAACTAAAATAACTTCTTGGATATCAGTTTTTTTCACATCTGCATCAGTGATAGCTTTCTTACAAGGTTCAACTGTTCTTTTAATGAGATCATTAACTAAGCTTTCAAATTTTGCTCTTGTCAGCTTCATGTTCATATGCTTTGGACCACTGGCATCAACAGTTAAATATGGTAGATTTATATCAGTCTGAAATGATAAATGCACGAATTAAAAAAGTAATTTTACAATATTATACCAAAAAGTGAAAAAAAAAAAAATAAGGTTTTACACTACACAAATACTTGACACATAAGGCAACTGATAAATTTTTTTTTTTTAAAGCTGTGCTCAGCGAAGGATCAGTTAGTTGAATAAAATCAAATATCATCCACCTCTGGATTATATAATTAACCAATTTAAAAAAAAAAAAAAAAAAAAAAAAAAAAAAAAAAAAAAAAGCAAACAAAAACAATTCAACTGAAAAACCAATAATCTTGAACAAAAAAATAAAGTTTTAAACCCTCGACGGGGATGGGATACTGGTGTCCCTTATATATGACAGTCTTAAGTACAAGCAAAAAAATATTTTGGTATTTTTGAATTACAAAAAATAGTCTAAAAGATACTAAAAAATTTATTAAGACTATCGGAATTATATTTGTACTAAAATCCAAAAAAGAGTTCCCCCCATTCATATTTAAAATGTATCTATAATTGATTTTGTAAACTAAAAAAATTTCAACGATGAATAATTGTTTCTTTTCAATCAAAATTACTGCAAATTTGGAAAATCGTTTGGAAGTGAGCAGCGTTTAGAAGATGTAATTTTTAACGCAAAAAAAGACAAATATTTCCCCTTGCATTTTATAATCAGAAATTATTTAAATGTTAAACATAACTGGGACTCAAAGTGAAAAACCCTGAAAATTTTATGTGCAAAAAATCAATTATGAAGATGTTTTTTAATGATGTATCAATATGAAAATTGACTTTTGACATTACAATCATATGGATATGTACTGGAATATCGGATTTTAAAAACTCGCAATTACAAATAGAGATGTTAAATTGCATGAACAGGAATCACGATGTATGATTTTTTAAATGGTGTGTATATGAATTGCAACACATAACATTTAAATTGTGTAAATACAAAATTAAGATTTGATATTAAAAGTGTGCAAATAAAAATCGCAATGTTAGAAGATTCAAGCAAAGTTCCAAACATTAAAAATGTCGAAACTCCGTTGAACTAAAAGTATTGAACTGGCAGAAGGATGATGTGTATGGCTCGTTAATGGGATTCAGAAAAAGTTAAAAAAATTTGCCAGATTCTAAGCTATTGACCAGCAGAAGTCCACGAACCAAGGGTCTTGAGATACATGGAATTCTGTGATCTTCAAGAAAAAATAACACACCTTGCCTCGTTTTAGAACCGGAAGTATGATACGAAAAACTTGGAATACAATCACTCCATATATACATTTTTCATTTATTTCGACCTAAATTAATACAAAATAACAAAAAAAAAAAAAATGTATGAAAAATTTGTTTAATAAAAATTCTGTGCTAAAGGGTTGAGTTTCTTTTCTCTTAGCTGTTTATAACTGCTCATTTCTAAAGATAATATGAAAGAATAGAAAAGTTGGAAGGTTTATGTAAGATTTATATCTAAATGATTGTTTATCAATAAACCTTAATTTATTTACATCTACTTTGCAATACAATAACTATTTTAAGGTCATTGATGTTTTCATCAAAACCAAATCAGCTACTAATTTTTACATTTTGGCTGCAAAACCTTTAAACAGATTCAAAATCTATTAAAAAAAAAAAAGTATGTTTACTGGTATAGTTTACAAAAATAATTATATTAACAAACACACCAACTTCTAATATCACCAATGTGTGTTAAGCTGAGAACTATTGAATAAAGTAAATATATCCACCTGAACAGATGATGATAGTTCTATTTTAGCCTTTTCTGCAGCTTCTTTTAATCTTTGCATAGACATAACATCCTTAGACAAATCTACTCCTTGCTGGAAATATTAATGAAAATATAAATAAATATATTTTTTTTTATAAAGAAATTATAAAGAAGTGTCTAATTAAAACTTACGTCTTTTTTAAATTCTTTAGCTAAATAACTGACTAGAGCATTATCAAAATCTTCACCACCCAAGAAAGTATCACCGTTGGTGGATTTGACTTCAAAAACACCCTTTTGTATTTCTAATACGGAAATATCAAATGTACCTCCACCCAAATCGTATACAGCAATTCTAATAAATTAAAAAAAGTTAATGCAATTTAATAGTCAGTAATTACAAAATTAATAGATGGGAAGTGGACAAAGTAGGTAAATTTTTTATACTTAATCAGGGTTCCTACATTATTTTGAGAAAACAATATTCTGACCTTTTACAACAGGGGTGATTGTGAGCCCAAATCAAAATTCCGGAAAATTTCTTGAGTAAAAAAAAGAAGTTTAAATCGAAAAATTAGAAAAAAATTTAAACAAGGTTTTTTCCTTTGTCTCAATATTTGTTAGTTTACTTAAAATATATTTAAAATTTTACACATACATATGATGACCTGAGAAGTAATTAAATTTACAAATATGTCTTTCTTTCTTGAGTTTATGATTATAATAACTATTTACTGATAAAAAATGAATATTAATCTTGAATATAAGCTTATAAAGTATCTCTGGCTCTCCCTTACTAACAAATAAAATAAACTGTGCTTTTAAGTTCCACCTTTGAAAATTTCATTTCCGAAAACTTTTGTGATAAATGATTTTTTGAAACGTCTGAACCTTCGATCTCCGGAAACTTCCAGATCACGGTTAGAGAAAATTTCGGAAATCAGGACTTTTTCCGGAGCACAATAAGCCCTGTTACAATAAAATTCCTGACCCGCCGTTTCCCACTCCAACAAAACTTTTAACATTGCAGTTTAAATTAGTAATAATTTGCTACTTAGTCGTAAGTATCATATATTGAATAGGATAAACACATATATTAAAGTGGAATTGCGTAATAGCACTTTATATCCCAAATTATATTTTCAGAAAATTTGTGAAACATATTTTTAATTATCATGATTAGATTAAACTTTTCGTAGTTGGATACAAAAACTATTTAAATAAAAAGATCAAGAAAATCTGTTGGATTATGGAAATATTTTATTTAATGTTAAGTGAAACCAAATGCATGAGTGCCATCAGGATATAAAGGGTTAATCAAATCTGTGAGATATGTATCAGTATCCTAGAATAATATTTACTCTTAAAACATACTAGAATATTTGTTACATTAAGTTATTAATTTATAAAAATCACCAATTAATTTCGAACTGACTTTTCTTTTAAAAGATAATATTGAAATATAAAGGGGAAAAAAGTCAAGAAAAGTTAATTACATACAAATAAAAATTCAGATAGAAAAATTATGCAACTTGTGAGAAAAATAAAATAAAAAAAAAAATCTTTTTTTTTTTTTTCCAGTATTTTTAAATTTATCTCTGTAATACTATAAGCTTCCGGAGATATTCAGGGGCTCCCTTATGTTATATAATATTTCTCAACATATTTTGTTGTTTGACAATTTCTGAATCAAGAACATCCAGTTCTGTTGCAGCAGTTTTAGTCACTTTAGATTTTCTTAATTTTAAATCATCTATCTTCTCTTTTATTCATTTTCTAGAAATTTCAGCTTTTTTATTCTCTTCGTTTTTCTCTTTTTGGGCTTTTAATTCATGTCTCCATCTTGCTCTAGATCCTTTTACAGCATCTAGCATTTTTTCATAAATGTCTAAGCTTTTTTTTTTATTCCATTTATAAATGAAACATAATCATACACAGGCCTTTGTGAAATAATAGTCTTCATTGAGGTTTTCAACCAATAAGCTTTTATTGATTGAACTGTTGCGTTACCATAAGAGAGGATAAGAAAATTTTTTATAACCTCCCACAAATTTTCAATTTTTTTCTCCATTCAAATATTTCGAAATTTTTATTTTTATCTAATCTCTGTTTTTCGACATTCTAACTTGAAATATCCCTTTTCTTTCTCACTAATTTTTATCATGTTCAGATATTTACTCGCTGCAAAACCTATATTCACATTATTAACACTTAATAGATTGTCATTGCTTGTTAAGTCAATACTTGCTAATTTTTTTTGCAGTTGTAGCATTGTCTATAACCGACTTTTTTACACAACACCGCAAAAGATTTTGTGTTAGTTCCAATATACTGGAATATAAGCATGGATTGAGAGGTTTGAAAATTTAGGAGAAAAGGTAGAAATTCTTCAGAAATTAGCTTAAAGAATGCTAATTTTGAATGAACTATAGATTTTTTTAATTTTATTTTCTTAACTTTATGAATATGTAAAAAAAATCCTGATTTTTGCAGGTTTTCCTGACCGTGTAGGAACCCTGCTAATGAATCAAAATTTTTCCATAAATTTAATTAAGCTAGGGGTAAAATAGCCAGAAGGTGATTTTACTAAAATCTTTTTATAGACACAAATAGTTTGGAGATCAATCTTAAGTTGTTTTTTTTTTTTTTTAAATCACATATACACCTCATTTATCCATCTACCCATTAACTTAAGAAACATTAAATGCTTTATAACAGGGGAGTATTAAGAACTCCCAATATAATAATTTTAATAAAATTTTTACTTACATTTTGTCTGTTTTGTCAATACCATATGCTAAAGCTGCAGCAGTAGGTTCATTTATGACTCTTAAAACATTAAGACCAGCAATTTGTCCAGCATCTTTTGTTGCCTACATTAAAAATGAACACACATTATAAGATTATACTTAAATATAATGGCTTTTAAAGAATTAGGAAACATGAATTGTGGCAGCAATCATACCTGTCTTTGAGAGTCATTGAAATAGGCTGGCACAGTGATTACAGCATTCTTTACAGATGTACCCAAATAATTATCTAAAAATAAACAACAAAAAAAGAAGAAAAAAAGATAAATATAGAAAAGATATGGTGTCAGTTTTAAGGGAAATAATGCAAGACTAAAATTGTTGAACGATCTTCAGGGACTGGTTGATTTTAACACTTTTTTTTATTGGTAAATACAAATTTAAAAAAAAATTTATATTATACTTAAAAAAAGAATTTACAACCTAACAAAAGTTTCTTTACATTTAATGAAAGATACTTTAAAAAACAATAATTAATGTGCTAAAAATCTATAATATTTAAGGCATACAAGTTAATATCTTCAGAATAACAAATTGAAAACATATTTTGCATCATTGTTTCATTATACATAACATTTGCAACCTGTCAAGGTGCTTTTAAGATGGGAGCAATCTATTACTTAAAAGGTTAAAAAGATTATTCCATTAAAAATAAACAGACTGTCAAACTTCTGGTATTGTCTCTTAGTTGGTCCCACCAGATTAAAAAACATTTCAAGTCATTTGACACATGTCAAAAGTGTTTCAGCAAATGTACCTTCTTTTTTATACAGGGCACACCCTGTATAAAAACAGAATTTAGCCAAATTTAAAAAAAAAAAAAAAAAAAAAAAAAAAAAAAAAAAAAAAAAAAACTCTCCTTTTAAACATTTTTCAAGCACTCATAATATATTTTTAAGCAGTTTAAAGCAAATAACAGGTGAGATAAGCCATAATAGTATAGTTAAATGCTCAGACATATTTTCCACATGAATATTCAGGTGACGAAAAATAGTCATCATAGTAAGTTTAATTTTAATTAACAACCTACAACTATTATAAAAATCAAAACAATTTGTACAAAATATTCAATAGGCCAATTCCTATGTTTTAAAACGCAGAAAATTCACTATACAATTACGGAAGAATTTACAAAGATTTTACACACTTTCAACTTCCATTCTTTAACAGTTATAAAGAAAGTAGTTTTTAAACACTATATGCTCAAATAAATCTGAAATAAAGAGGTTTTTTAGTTGGATTATTAGACGCTAAACATAAAGGTTGAAACAGAACAAAAATTTCTGAGTCATTGTCTGAGTAACGCATTCCCAAGAAATGCAAAAATTTAACTTATGCTTTAAATTTACGACAAACATTTATGCAGTCATGCAGCTAACATTTAAAAATAAGAACTATAGGTACTTCAAATAGTGCAACAAAAAACAATTTATGCTAGAAATTATTTAATTTTTAATTAAATGAGAATCTTTAATAAAAACTGGTAACTAAAATAGAAATTTTCCAAGCTAAAGACTTAATGATAAAAATTGTTACTGACCTTAGAAATGATAAAATTGTGTTTAATGCATTGTTGATCTCTTAAGCCGTTTCTTCTTAATAATAAAAAGGAACACATGTACATTTTTCAGAAATTCAGCAGACAGAATTTTAGAATCTTAAAGTTAAGAAAAGTTACCACTTATGCTATTGACCATTTTTAATGAGATAAAATTTTACATACCTGCCGTTTCTTTCATTTTCATTAAAACAAAAGCACCAACTTGACTGGGAGAATACATTTTACCCCTAGCTTCTAACCATGCATCACCACTAGTCGCCTTCACTATTTTAAAAGCTGCTGTTTTCCTAGATAAAAAGAAAAATGATTAACATAAATAAAGCACATAAACCTAATAAATAAAAGTTGTTGTGAAGAAAAATTAAAAAGATAATCTCAGATTAAGTTCAGTAAAAATAAAGCTATTCACACAATAAACTGGTGGAAATAAATGTGCAATGAATATGAAGTAAAAACAATTAAGCAAAACTAAACATACAGAACTCAGTACAGTGCTCCAAATCCCATTGCAGAAATAATAAAGTAATCATGACAAATATATCTTTGTTTCCTATTAAGTTAAATGGGAAGCAAGCAGCAAGGGGAATTTTTTCTTCTTTTGATAAATCATAAAAATGAAAAGAAAAAATATTCCATAAATTGCATTACTAGTTTTTCATTCCTGTCTTATCTATACTATTATTAAATACTTACTTGCTATTCAAGTTAAAAATATTGGAAAAAATCAAAAAAAGAATAAACTAGACAAAAATATTACACGAGAAAACTGATTTTTAAATAAGCGCTAAACTTTCTTTTCTAAAAATATTTTCTAAGAACTTTTTAAAAAGGAAATATTTAAATAATTTTAGATACATATACATTTACAGGGTGGCCACTCAAATCAGATTTCAAATTTCCCTGATTTTTCCAGATAAAAATCTTAAAATTTCCAGGTTTTTGTTTCTTTTCTCTTATTAAGTGTAGGATGTGTACAAGAAAAGTATCTATATTATAAAATACCTTATTCATTCAAAATGTTATTTTTTTAACATATCATCTTGAAAAAAAAAAAATTATTTTGACAATTTGGCAAGAATTTTAATTTATTTTTTAATGTTTTGGTACAAAATTTTGAATCAAAAATCATATTGACCAACAAAACAGTAAAATTAAATATTAATATATAGTTAGTTCTTAAAAAAACCTTTTTTTTTTATATAAATTAAAATATATTATAAAAGGTTAAAATGAAATAGAAAAAATTAGCATTAATGCAACAGTTGTAACAATTTGTCGACAAACATTGCTGTTAGTGATTATAAAAAAATGTGTGATTGGTTGGTTTGCTGAGGAAAAAATAATTCACAGATTTTTTTGAATGGGAGTAGAAAAGCTTCAGAAAAAGAGTGCAATATGAAATCTATTATTATTAAATTATAACCAACTAATTTTTGGAGAATTTTAGAAAATTAAAAATACAAAAACATTTTGTCAAAATAGAAAAAAATCACCACCAAAGCATCGGAACAAACTTGAGCCATAAATGGATTCAGCCGAAGGACAGAATTTAAAACAGAAGGTAATATCCCAATCCCTTTTTCCACCTCCACCAGAATCTTTCCTAAATTGCACAGCCCCATAGCGGTCAAAGGTTTCTACTATGGGTACAACTATGAGAGAATTTTATGTGGCATTCCAGTTTAACAGAGCTGTAATGGAGCAAATTTTGATGCAAGCAAAGTATCGCTACGTTGATGACATTTCAACTGTTTGGCGATACATTTCAGTCTAAAAAAAGTGGGTATAATGGAAGAAATAATTTAAATTAAGAAAATTAGTGAATAATTTAAATTAAGAGCAAGAATCTGAGAAACTGTCACACCTAACATTATGGGGTGATTCATGCCATCTCAGATTTTCTTCAAAAAATTACCAGTTGTTATATATCTTGTCAAAAGACAAAATCTAAAATTTTTTACCCCAAAGTTGAGTTGTTCATTTTTTATGGCCCCCCAAAGTTCGGAGCTCTGCAGGAAAATTTCAGCGTTTTTGCACGACATGGAAATTACAATGACCCACTGCTCTTAGCGCACACAAAGTGCCTCCAAATAATTTAAATATCTGAAAAGTAGGGATGTTGATCTTTGTAAAATGAGTGAAACGTTTGTGGCAATTTGTTGCCGCAAGGTCACTGAAGGTCGTAAAAAGAAGCATTTTTGCTGTTTTTTGCAATTTTCAACGATCAACTACAGCTTGCGCCTTCTAGTTGCCATGGTAAATAACATGTCATTTGAAAGATATACAAAAGCACTTTAAAAAATTACATATATATTTGAGGCACATTTAATGCGCTCTTAATTATATGAAGTTGAAACTTGAAAATTTTCAAATTTTACCAATATTTTGACTGACATAACTTTCTGCGGCATAAATATATTAAAAAAATTTTTTTACCTTTATTTTACTTCATTATTAGTCTATCCAAAAGAGTAAAATTTATTGAGGCATGTATCTTCAAAAAAATTAAAACATTTTTTTAACATACCACGTTTTAGCATTTTCTTTCTTGAAGCACCTTACTCGAACAACTATATTTTTATATACATTTCAGCATAAAAACCAATATTTTTAAAATTTTATTGTATATAATCTTATTGGTTATCCATTTAAAATAATAGTTTAATATCATTGACATTTGCAATTTGTATAAAACAGAAATATGTAAAGATAATGCTGTAAAACATTTGTTTTGTTGCTACAAAATGTGTGTGAATTATTTATTTAATAGTTCCTTGTGCAACAGTTGGATGTCTTTTAAGCTTGGGACAGTAAAAGGATCCACACCGGATAATTGTATAGGACCAAAGAAGATGGTGCTACGATGTACAGTGCCAATGTCATCATGTATCGGCCATTTAAAATCTTGAGCTCCTATCTGGTGTAGAAATTTCATCTCGAATGAACCATTTCCACAGTACTATGATTTCAAAATTGCAAGCAAAAATATTATAGAATACATGTGGCATATAATGAGGGGAGTTCAACGAGAAAAAGCAAAGGCAGCAGCACTGCAAGAAACAGACGAGGAAACAGCGTTTTGGCTTCAAGACTGGTCGCAAAACATTTTGCCACAAAACTATAGTTAAAAACAGCAGGACTATTTTGGTAAAAGAGGCATGTTGATGTGTTTGTTACACAAATTAATGGAATAGTTGAGAAACCAACTTATTTTACTATTCTCAAATATTGAGATCAAGAAGCAGTGTCGACTTTGTGTGTGTCAAAGCATACATTAAAGCAGTTTACAGTAGAGCTTCCAAGCATGAAGAAACTGCATGTGAAGGCTGACAATGCAGGCAGTTATGATGGCAATATATGCAGCAAAAGCCGGTATCTGATGGTGAAGAACCTGGGGTTAAAAAAGACTTAGACATGACAATAATGAACCTGAGAGAGGTAAAGATCAAGCTGATCGAGAGAGTGCAATTGCTAAAATGTTTATTACAACATATTTATGTGTAGGTCATGATGTAACATCAGCTAAAGATGTGTATGATGCCCTCATTTTTAAAGGAAGAGTGAAAAATACTAAAGTATCAGTTATAGAAATCAATAAAGAAAAATGCTCAGTTGAAAGTGTTAAAATACATGAAATACAGTCATACCATTCTGTGAAATTTGAATCTAATGAAAAGATATTTTGGAAATATTTTGAAATTGGTCCAGGAAAAAAAGTTCCTTATAACAACATTAAATTTAATTGTAGCAATCAAACATCAATCCCATTCAGAACAAAACAAAAGTTAGACAAAAATCAAAATTATAAATCGATTTTTCTTAGCCATAAGTGTGTTAACTTCATATTCCGGGAAGAATATCTTACGAATGAAGAAGTGATTTTTTATTTCAACAGAATAAAAGGGAAAGATAGATTGTGATACTGTGAAAGAAGATGAAAATGAATATGATGACCATCTTTTAGTAACTTCAACTGAAGAAAATGAGGTTTGTTATGTTTTTAATTTTATGTAATTAGCTTTATTTAATGTTTTCAACAGTTAACAATTTTTTTAAAAAATTTAATATTACTTTCCAATAAATTTTGGGATTTTCAGATAGCAGAAAGTGAGAATATTAGGCAAGAAATGAAAATTTTTGAAGAAAAGAACAGTGAACTTCATCCTGATTCATTTTATGCAGTAATGTATGACAGAAAATTTTACATAGGAAAAATTCTAGAAGTCTGGAAATGATTCATTCAAGATTAAATTTCTACACCAGAGAGGAGCTCAAGAGTTTAAATGGCCAATACGTGATGACATATATGTTCTAATAAACATTTTAGCAATTGCACTCTCTCGATCAGCTTGATCTACCTCTCTGAATTTCATTATAGTCACATCTAAGTATTTTTAACCCCAGGTTCTTCGCCACCAGATTCTAGCTTTTGCTGCACATATTGCCAGCATAACAGCCTGCATTGTCAGTCTTTACACAAAGTTGACACTGCGTCTTGATCACAAAATTCGAGAATAGTAAAATAAGTTTGTTTTTCAACTATTCCATTAATTTGTGTAACAAACACATCAACATGCCCCTTTTACCAAAATATTCCCGTTGTTTTTAACGATAGTTTTGTGGCAAAATTTTTTGCAACCAGTCTTGAAGCCAAAACGCTGTTTTCTTGCAGTGCTGCTGCCTTTGCTTTTTCTCGTTGAACTCCCCTCATTATATGCCACATGTATTCTATAATATTTTTGCTTGCAATTTTGAAATCATAGTACTGTGGAAATGGTTCATTCGAGATGAAATTTCTACACCAGATAGGAGCTCAAGATTTTAAATGACCGATACATGATGACATTGGCACTGTACATCGTAGCACCATCTTCTTTGGTCCTATACAATTATCCGGTGTGGATCCTTTTACTGTCCCAAGCTTAAAAGACATCCAACTGTTGCACAAGGAACTATTAAATAAATAATTCACACACATTTTGTAGCAACAAAACAAATGTTTTACAGCATTATCTTTATATATTTCTGTTTTATACAAATTGCAAATGTCAATGATATTAAACTATTATTTTAAATGGATAACCAATAAGATTATATACAATAAAATGTTAAAAATATTGGTTTTTATGCTATAAATATATGCTATATAAATATTCCCGTTGTTTTTAACGATAGTTTTGTGGCAAAATTTTTTGCAACCAGTCTTGAAGCCAAAACGCTGTTTTCTTGCAGTGCTGCTGCCTTTGCTTTTTCTCGTTGAACTCCCCTCATTATATGCCACATGTATTCTATAATATTTTTGCTTGCAATTTTGAAATCATAGTACTGTGGAAATGGTTCATTCGAGATGAAATTTCTACACCAGATAGGAGCTCAAGATTTTAAATGACCGATACATGATGACATTGGCACTGTACATCGTAGCACCATCTTCTTTGGTCCTATACAATTATCCGGTGTGGATCCTTTTACTGTCCCAAGCTTAAAAGACATCCAACTGTTGCACAAGGAACTATTAAATAAATAATTCACACACATTTTGTAGCAACAAAACAAATGTTTTACAGCATTATCTTTATATATTTCTGTTTTATACAAATTGCAAATGTCAATGATATTAAACTATTATTTTAAATGGATAACCAATAAGATTATATACAATAAAATGTTAAAAATATTGGTTTTTATGCTGAAATGTATATAAAAATATAGTTGTTCGAGTAAGGTGCTTCAAGAAAGAAAATGCTAAAACGTGGTATGTTAAAAAAATGTTTTAATTTTTTTGAAGATACATGCCTCAATAAATTTTACTTTTTTGGATAGACTAATAATGAAGTAAAATAAAGGTAAAAAAAATTTTTCAATATATTTATGCCGCAGAAAGTTATGTCAGTCAAAATATTGGTAAAATTTGAAAAATGTGAAGTTTCAACTTCATATAATTAAGAGCGCATTAAATGTGCCTCAAATATATATGTAATTTTTTAAAGTGCTTTTGTATATCTTTCAAATGACATGTTATTTACCGTTTCAACTAGAAGGCGCAAGATGTAGTTGATCGTTGAAAATTGCAAAAAACAGCAAAAATGCTTCTTTTTACGACCTTCAGTGACCTTGCGGCAACAAATTGCCACAAACTTTTCACTCATTTTACAAAGATCAACATCCCTACTTTTCAGATATTTAAATTACTTGGAGGCACTTTGTGTGCGCTAAGAGCAGTGGGTCATTGTAATTTCCATGTCGTGCAAAAACGCTGAAATTTTCCTGCAGAGCTCCGAACTTTGGGGGGCCATAAAAAATGAACAACTCAACTTTGGGGTAAAAAATTTTAGATTTTGTCTTTTGACAAGATATATAACAACTGGTAATTTTTTGAAGTAAATCTGAGACGGCATGTATTTCAGGTGTGTCACTCTCTCAGATTCTTGCTCTTAATGAAATTAAAAAAAAATTTCCAGCTTTTCTTTAAAATTCCCTGATATTTCCAGGTTTTTTTCCAGTAAAAAAAAAATTCCCTGATAATTCCAGGTTTTCAAGGTGGGTGGCCACCCTGATTTATAAGTAAATTAGAAATTTTTTTACAGATTCTGTTTTCAATACAAAAGTTGAATAAAATCTCAAAAAAGTTTGAGAAATCATTATCAAACAAAATAAATTTTGCCTAAAATTTTATTTGGAAAAACAAATCTATAAGTACACACAAAAACTTTTTGATTCACTCAAAATGTCCCAGAGATCTTGTGAAATGCGAAAAAAGTAATAGTTCCTAATTTTTAACCTTTCTCCTGATTCAAATACTGGGACTATATTTTGCGGATTGTGTCTACCCCCCATAATTTGTAAGTCAAGAATTCATACCGACATAACATTCTTTAAAACTTATTCAGAGAGCCTTCGATTTGAGCCTGCTTTTGTAACTTAAAATATCGTCTGCACCAATTAATTATCATATTTAAGGCAAACATTAAAATTAAGGTAATAATAAAAACTTCAAAATAGCTATCTTGAAGATTAATACAAATCTATAATTGAAGACTTGAATTAATCTTCAATGGGATTTTAAAAATTAAACACATAAAAAAAAAAAAAAGGAAATTGTTTGATAGCACATAACATTTAGATTTTAAATTTATTTAATGAATAAACATCACCCCAACATTACACTTAAACAAGTAGAGAATTTTCAAGCAACTCACTTCAGACCATTAAAAATTTTAAATTAGCCAATTAGGCTCTTAATTAAGGAGATTTAAAAAGACAAAAAAAAAATCATAATTAAGTATATAAAAGTAAAAACACTTACATATCTTTTTGTACTTCAGCATCCTCAAACTTTCGTCCAATCAAACGTTTTGTAGCTGAAAGAGTATTTGCAGCATTTGTCACTGCTTGTCTCTTTGCAGGCATTCCTACCAAACGCTCACCATCAGCAGTGAATGCAACAACAGAAGGAGTAGTTCTGGAACCCTCAGCATTTTCAATTACTTTGGGTGTTTTACCTTCCATAATGGCAACACAGGAATTGGTGGTTCCCAAATCAATGCCAATAACATGTCCTTTAACAGTATCAGATCTGAAAGTATACCATTATTTAAAGTTTTATCAATTGAAAGGAAAAATATTACTTGAATATATATATGTAAGCAATTACAAGCCTTTAATTCTGGTTAACTTGTCTTGATAGTGAAAGCAGTTAAAAGAATTTTGTAAATATTGAAAACTTTAAACATTATGTTCTAATATATTATGCACTCTCGGTTAGCCGGGCATGAGTACATTTTTTCTTCTTACACTTAAATTTCATTTGGCAGAACCAGTACGTCTGTACGTGTTGTAAAACATATTTAAGAATTAGCTTTGTAAATTCGACCACGTGGCCCTAGATAAAAGGTTTTTGCTGTTTCTTTATTCAAAAGAAAAACTAATAAATTGATATTTAACTTGATAGAGAACTTCCCAATATGTTGTTACTCATTTAGTTAGAGTTAATAAAGTTATTTTGAATATATTAATCTCATCTATCAATTTAGAATGTTAGGACATATCTTGCATACAGTAGTTATTATGAAATTTAGAAATATATAAAGATGAATTGTAGATCTAAAAGTAAAAAAGTCTACAAACACAAAATGAAATAGGAGTTATGTTGAATAATAATGAGGAAAAAAAATAAAGCTGCAAGTCTACATCTTTAAGTACCATAAACGTATATATAACGACCCCTTTTGCGCCTAATGGGACACATACGTCCCAAGCAAATTTAAAAAAAAAATCTTTTGGGACAGAAACGCTTTTCTGTCTAATGGGAGGCTTTGCCCACCAGTCCTGCCAATATTTTTGAAGGTATTTTCAGTTACAGAACAAAGATGGCACTACCGTACATAATGCTGCCCTACTCATAGTGCATGCTACCAAAATTGTTCAGTTGTAAAAAAAAAAAAAATTGTTGCTAAAGGGTTAAGGAAAACTGCTTTGAAGGAAAGAAAATCGCCTGATGGAAAACTGTGTTACAGTTTCTAGATCTTCATTAGCAGAGCTTATGAATTGATTGAATTGCCAGCAAAAATATAATTTTTTGCTTGGTTGGTTAAAGGTAATAAATTACTATACAAAAGCTGGTCTATCTAAAAGAATTTTCATTTTGGTGATCTCATGAAATTAGTTAATATAATTTCAATTTCAGAGTTATTTTATTTGTATGATAAAAAAAAAGAAAAGAAAGATTTTAATGACTTCATTACACTACTTAAAATTACATTTTTAGATATGGCGAAATATATGCTTTGATAATATATAAAATTTCAGTTATTGCAAAAAAAAAAAAAAAAAAAACATTGTTATACATTATGAAGTCAAAAGATCTAAACAAGGGTATCTTTCTCTCGTAACAATATTGTTTAACTGAGCAATTAAATTGACTGAGCACATTTTTTTACTTAGCCAATTTTAAAAAAAGTAATATAATAAAAACTGAACTACTAACAAAAAAAAAAAAAAAAAAAAAAAAATTAATAAGCAACAATTGTACAAATTAGAATATGGATTTAAAAATACTTCATAATGCTTCTTAACGACACAAGGCTAAAATTTTTTATTTGATAAAATTCAAATATGTTACTTTCAAAAGTTCAATTCTAGGGATTACATCAATTAAATTCCAAAGAAACAAAAGCATTAACATCATTCCATGTGCTCAAATTACTGTAAACATATATATATATATATATATATATATATAAATCAAAATAAACAAAAATAAAAACATTTCAAACTTTAAACAAAAATAATATATTCAAAATGTTTAATATTTATTAGGCTTAAGCAATTTAGTTTAATAAATTTTTTGCTTCAACATAAAAACATAACTTTTTAAAGTTATACTGTATTATGTACAAGAACACTCTTACAACTAAACCCAAAAACTTCAAGTGATCTTTTATTATCGCGCTTCCTCTATAAACATTATAGTTATATCATAAAAAATTACTCAATATATGATATAAATATGCAATTTTAAGTATAAAAAAATTATGTATGATGAAAAAAAAGGCACCTATATTAAATAGAAAATAAATTACAAACTTTAGCAAAAATTTTATTGTTTTAAATATTTTAAGATCACATATAGAATATAATAAATTACTATGAGTGATTAAAAAAAAAACCATTGCAGTTAGTGATTTTTAAACTATACTTATACAGATCACAATGTGCAGTTTGTTAAATCATACAAATGAAGTTTTTAATTAGCAATTTTTAAAGTGAACAATTATGGATCACGTCTAAGGGATTTTCTAAATCGTGTGAATGTGAATGACAATATGTGATTCGTTTCTTTAAACAGCATCAATGCGAATCATGATGTTTAAGGCTTTAAACAGCCAAAATCCGTGATGAACTGGGAGTTTCCATGAATTTTAATGGTTCCCCCAGGTGTGCTTATACTCTGTAAAAAGGACACTTGCACAACTTCCAACTTGGAATCTTAACAGAAGATTAAAACCCATATTTCACACTGTACATATCTATTTACAAGTTAATAAACTTACTTATATCTTCTTTGCATTCCATATTTGGTTTGCAGTGGAAGTAAAGTCTGGAAAAAAAAAAAAAAAAAAACACATTTGTACAAAATTTAGATTGAAAAATATATAAATCTTATAAAACAGTTATCTATCTATTTCACATTTGCAACAGCACTTGATTTGAAAGTCATACATAACTATGAAACTTTACCCTTAAATTAAAAAAATTCATGCCCAATGAACATGATTACACGCGCACTAACATATTAAAAAAGGAAAAAAAGTTCGCAAATTGTTTTTTATTGGGGAAATCCTCATGGTTTTCTGACAGTTTCCAAGTAATGGCAAGTGATTTACATATTTTAATAATCACTTTTTCATGCACTTGCTTAGCGAGGATTGAAAGTGCACATTAATTTTTGATTGCCTTTTTGGCAAAGCAATTATTACAATTACTTGATGTATTTTTCATTCATTTCAACATTGGTTTTAAAACCAGAATACTTTTAATAAGGTATTATGTATTACGACACAATATTTTCAAAATTTGAGAATAATGCAAACTATAAAACTAATTTATCGAATGAGCGAATTTAACTGAGGAATTACTTTGGATTTAAACTAATTATCTTAATTTTTTAAATTTATTTTTAATGTATACTTTGATGTCTTAAAAGTAATGTAAATATTTGTGAACTAGTAGTATTTAGATTCAGTAACTAGTGCCCTTCCCTTTAAGGTCTAGAATGAACACTGTACCACCAAGTACATTAAATTAATTACTTTTAATAATTCATGTGTATTATAACATTAGTAAAACACTGATTCTATGTTATAAGGAATGACATACATAAAAAAAATATATAAGCACTAAAAATTTCGACTAATTATTTTAGATTTTTATAGCTATCAAGCTAAATATATAACTTACAAATACTATAAATAAATTGGGTAAAATTAAAGGCATTAATTTAGTCAATGCCGGTATCAAAATTTTCTTCGATTAACTCCATATTCAATACATAATATTTACACTATATCTATAACCAGAAAATTAGTAATCGGAATTCTAATAGATAAATGTGTTTAATTTTCTTTTATGAGTAATATAATTCCTAAGAACTTTAATTGACGATAAGAGATAATTAATGTTAATTTGCGCAGTACTGTTACATAACACCTTTATCGACTGCAAAATGAAGCGACTAACTTAACTCTAAAAATATAAGGCGAATTTAAATAGTTAATAATAATTTTTAAATAAAAAATAATTTAAATATTAAAAATATACTAACTTTACTATGTATTTGAGAAGCAACACTCCTTGAGCCGCAAAAGTTCTGCAGACAAGGTTTTAAATATGATGACCTTGAGCTTCGTAAAACTTTCAACATTTTAATATATTTGGAATATTTTAGAGAATCTAATAAAAAAAACAACAGTTTGAGCACAAACACAAATTAATGTACAAAGAGAAGGATAATATACTGATTAAATAGAAGCTGATGCAATCTCCGATCACTGCGCACGTTTTTCCTTGGAGCTCAGAGGAAGAAAAAGGCCGGTTACACATTAAAAGCAAAGTATTAACTGTAATAAAAAAGTTTTAAAATTTCATTAAACATTGAAGCTTTTTTCAATTTAATAAAGTTTCTTAAAATTTAAAAAAATGGTTACACTCAGTTAAACTTCACTCAAAATTGTATTATGAAAATAAATTTTTCAGACTGGTGGAGAAATTTTAAACTACGAAAAGATTGATCAAAATGTTGATTCTCTATCTCTACTCATTGTTATTAAATCACTTTTGGAAATGGACGGAAAGTGGAAGTTTTTGTTTTGTTGTTGATTTTAATGGTGTTTGACAACAATAATGGGTGATGGCTACCAGACGTTCATGTATGCAAACTTCAAGTGACAATTCCCATATTTGCGATAATGGTAGAGAATTATTTGATGCTTGTCGATATGGTGATGTTTCAAGAGTAAGAAAGCTTGTTACTCCACAGAATGTTAACGCTAGAGATGCTGCGGGACGGAAGTCAACACCATTGCACTTTGCTGCTGGTAAGTTTTGCAAAGTCATATAATAAAATTTTAATAAACTAATTCTTTAAATTCAGAGCTTTAGTTCCTGTATCTCACTATTATTGAAACAAAAATTATTGTCAGAGGTTGTTTTTAATAATCTGCTGCTAGTTAGTGTGTGCATATGTAAAATTTTTACATAAAATTGTAATTTGTTTAGTTTGTGCATGTAGTTTTATTATTTTATATCTGATTCATTATGTTCTAAATTTTAATTTTACTAGTTCTCGATGTCTAGCATTATTTTGGCAGAAATATGCTACTTAAAATTTGAAGCTCTTTGCTTAGCTTTAGATAATTTCCGAGTCTGGGTAATACTAATCTTGAAATAATTTATATGCTATTGTATAACGATTTTTTTTAATTTAATGGTGAAGCTTATATAGGCTGTGTGTAAATTTTTATTTATTTATTTAAAAATTGTTTTCGCTCTTAATTAATAATTAATCTCCTAATTAACTTTTAACTAAACCTAATTTGATTAATTTTATTATTATTGTAATCAGAAATTAAGTCCGAATCTGTATTCTAGTACCCTTGTAATAAAAAAAAACTTAAGGTTGCATTTTCCAATTAAAGGTAGAACCCAAACTATCTTAATTCTGTTTAGGGGATGGTCTGCATGGATACAATTCATGCTTTGAGTTGACCGTGCAGAAAATAATGTATAATTATTACATAGTAACTGACTAGTTAAAAGGCTATGTTTTGATTCCCCTTTTCTTTAAAGTGTAGCATAAAGATTCAAGTTCAAAAAATGCACTCAGTTAACATGTTAAATGGAAATTATTTATTATACTTATTACCAAGTTGAATCAGTTTTAATGATCATTAGTTATGTTATCATTTCTAAATCTGTTTTAAAGGAAATAATTAATTCTTCATTATATTAACTTTACTGTAGATATGAGTTAAAAAGATTTTAAGGAGTTAAATATAAGTTAAGTATTAATCAATTGAACAATTCTTTAATTTAGATAATGATTTCCATAATTTAAAGTGTTATTCAAATTATTTTCTGGATCTGTAGAATAAATATTTTTATGCTTTTAATGTTTTAATATATGAAAGATGTTAAAAGTTTAAATCCTCAATAGTTATATATTATATATAAACTGAATCAGATTTGTTTTATTTTGTTTCTGTAGTCTATAAAATTAAAAATATTCCTCTGGTTTTTTTCTACATTGAAATTCTTAATATAATTCTACCTTGTAAAAAATAATGTAGCAACTTTAAGTTAATTTAGATCTTAATTTTTATTAGGATTTGGACGTAGAGATGTAGTAGAACATCTACTTCAGAATGGAGCTAATGTCCATGCTAGAGACGATGGTGGATTGATACCTCTCCATAATGCATGCTCTTTTGGTCATGCTGAAGTTGTGCAGCTTTTACTAAAACATGGTGCAGACCCTAATGCAAGAGACAATTGGAATTACACTCCACTGCATGAAGCAGCCATCAAAGGAAAAACAGATGTTTGCATTGGTAAGTTCCTTTAATGTATGGTTCATAGTATAAATATTTAATAATACTTAGTACAGTGAAACCTGTCAAGTTGACCACCCTTGTAAGTTGGGCACCTGCATAAGTTGACCTCAATTATCAAGAACGGAATTTTTCCTATATACAGTGAAACCTGTCAACCGCCCCTCTATAAGTTGACCACTAAGACAATGCACCACAAGTGGTCAACTTACACAAGTTTTACTGTATTGACATATTTTGTATTATTGTTTGTAAATTCCTTTTGTGGGGCTAATGATAAATTTATCACTTAAGATTTTTTGTTTAAAACGATGGTTGCAGAAAAAAAAGTTAGCTTTCAAGAGCAGCACAGAATTTAATTTTTATGTCTGTTAACTATGACTTAATTATCCTTTAGCTCAATAATTTTTATTAAATATATTTTTCATAATTTTTTTAAAACTTATTTTTTATTATTTTGTGCTAATTTAGATCAAAATAAGTGAAAAATAATGTCACATTTGAATAATGTAATAAATGTCGCATTTTAATAATTCTGGTTATGAATTACAGTATGAAACACTAATATCTTTTTCTGTATTTAACGTAAAAGCGTCCAAAAACACAGTTCACTTTCTAACAATTTTTCACAGTTGCAATTACTTAGATTTAAGAGATATAGTTATTTATAATTGAAGTTTCTTTAATTTACAAAATCAATTATTGATAAATTTTTTAATATGAATGAAAAAAAATTTCTTTTTTCAAATTATTTTTTGGGGTTTTATATTTAAGTACAAATGTAATTACAGTATCTATTTTTCTTAAAAAAATCAGAAGTTAAAGTGTAACTAATTGTACAGTAAAACCTTGATCTCTCATATTTTTAATTTTTTTTTGTGTGACCATTCTTTGCGAAGGATAGAGACAGAGAAATGAGAAATGCTGGTCAACAAAGGATATTGATTTGAAGAAGTATGAAAAATACTTAGGAACTAACGAAATTGAAAATTGCAATCAGGTGGTCGGTTAAGCTGTCACTCACACAGCTAGTTGGGGATAGTGAATTTCATCCAGGTGGCTGACAAAACGAGAGTGTATGTGCTGCAAGATGCATTTTAAATCTGTCATGGTTGAAAGTCCCCATGTCCGTTGTGATATGGATTTAAAAAATAGTAAAATTAAAATAAGAATAAATTTTTTAATAATAAAATAAAATTTTTCTGTATAAAATTTGTTATATCGATAAATTTTTGAAAGCCAGTTTGTGTGTTGAGCATGGTGTATTTTAAATCTGTCATGCTTGAAAGTCCTAACGTTGGTTGTGGAGTGGAATTAAAAAATAGTAAAATTAAAATAAGAATAAGATTTTTTAAACGGAAAAATACTGCAAAAATATTTAAAATGCAAACGATAGATGAATTAACAGATTTATTTATCTAAAATAGCTACAAATTTTTGTTTGATCACTTTAAGCAATTAATTTTTCAACCTTTGTAATTCAATGATCTTTTTCTGTCAATTAGCATGAACTTTTTATTTATTTTGTTTTAACTCAAATTTTGTTTAAAAAAAAAAAACAAGTTGCTTTGTAAAATTGCCCAAATTGAAAAGGATTATTTTATTTTTAAATTTAGTTTTACTTCAGCATGGTGCAGATCCTTCGATACGAAATACTGATGGTAAGACTGCCTTAGACCTTGCAGATCCCTCTGCAAGATCTGTTTTGACTGGAGAGTATAGGAAAGATGAGTTGTTGGAAGCTTCTCGTAGTGGCAATGATGAGAAACTGATGTCATTGTTAACTCCTGTTAATGTTAATTGTCATGCAAGTGATGGAAGAAAGGTATATTATTTTTTAACAGAAATTTATGTTTTTTAATATTTTAGGATTCCTGAGATTAGTTTTTATAGTCTATTCAAAGCATAATTTTTAACTAATTTATTTAAGCAAACAAAGAGATTATTGGTATCTGGCTTCAAAATGTCTGAGGTTGGATTTTAAAGTCATGGGACACTTATATATTAACTTTGGCACGATTTCAAACAGTTTTTCAATTTAATAATATTCAAATTTATTTTATATAAAATTTTAACAAATAACATCTGTAATAAATACTTTGGTGTTTTTTTTAAAAGTATTTTTTATGTATACTTTATTTACTATTAAAAAATAAATATGAAAGGCATTTGATTAATATATATAAATTTATATATTAATCAAATGCCTTTCATATTTATTTTCATTTTTTAATAGTAAATAAAGTATACATAAATAAATTTATTAAGTTATTAATTTCATAATTTCAGTAAACTTTTTTTTTGTAAAGCTGAAGTGTTTTTTTTTCAAACTAATGTTTTTTTTAAAGAATATTTTACTGGAATAATAAATTTCATGTTTTGTTGGGGCATAGTATGCATTTATAATTTTTGTATTTAATAACATTTATACATAGTTTGCATTTTAATGCTGTTCAAATAATCTGTAATGATTTTTGAGAAAAACAATTTTTTTAATGCATTATACAACTTAAATTTCATTACTAAACCTTAAAAAATAACTTTTATACTTCAAACAATTTTTTTCAGAAAGTTACATCATTATATTATGATGAAATTAATTAAACTTACATTTTTACAGTCTACACCTTTACACCTTGCTGCTGGTTATAATAGAATTCGCATTGTCCAGCTTTTGTTACAACATGGAGCAGATGTTCATGCTAAAGACAAAGGGTTAGTTTTATTTAAATTTTATTATAGTTTTGGAAGTTGTTTCATAAAACCATTGTTAAATGTTTTGCCTATATAATGCTAACGATATATATATTTAATGGCATATTTTATCTAAAATACTGCTTAAACAAATTTTACAACAGGCACTATATTTAATTGACTTGAACTAAACACTTGATAACACTTGAATTAAAGTTAAGATAATTTAATAGGATGCAATAAATGTATTGTTATATTACTTTGTTTCTATCTTTTCTGTATTAGAAGAGATCAAAGGAAAGACGATACATAAGATTGAAGATAAGATATACATATGGATCTTGAATTTTTATTATTTTGCAACTTTTTTTTAGTTTCATGAAGGTATTTTTTTTATGTACATAAGTACTTCCAATGTAAATAAAGCTATTTGGTACACATCACTAAATTGAAGTAAATAAGAACAAGCTTAAGTAAATACTTATGCTAAATTTTAATATAGACTGTAGAATAGTATTCTTCAGATTTTTTTGTGACTAATCTCAATAATAATAAAAAATTCTTAAATGTTAGTTTTTTAAATTTTATTTCACCTGTTACATGATAATCCAGAAATACCAAGTTTCAGCCCATACTAAATATAAAGTGTATTTCTTTCTCTTTTAGTGGTTTGGTACCATTACATAATGCTTGCTCATATGGACATTTTGAAGTTACTGAAATTTTAATTAAAGTAAGATTTCATTTTTGTTATTCATAAAATTATTGGCCATTAGAATTTTTTAATTGAGAAAACTATTTCACATTTGTGTATTTTTATTGTTATAACCCGTTTTATATTCTTAGTGACAATTTCTCTCACTTTTACTCATTTGTTAATAAGAATGTTTATTTAAATGTTTTTATGTTCATTAGCATGGAGCTAATGTGAATGCCATGGATTTATGGCAATTCACTCCATTGCATGAAGCTGCTTCAAAAGCTCGTATTGAAGTTTGTTCATTACTTTTGAGTCATGGAGCTGATCCTACTCTTCTAAACTGTCATTCTAAAAGTGCAATTGATGTTGCTTCAGCTAGAGAGTTGCCTGAGCGACTGTCTTGTAAGTGATCTATTCCATCTTCTTGTAATAGGCCTGTTATTTTGTATTTCTAATAACTTTTTTGTGTACTATTTTTGTAAATTTACTTAATTTATGGTAGTTTGTTTAAAATATTTGTAATGAAGTGATTTTTCATAAAAGTCAAATTTATGATTCACTATCAAGAAAAAATCGTGGATTTTCTTTTGAAAACTGTTCAGCATTTAGTTACACAGGGAAAAGAATTTTTTTAGTTTCTACAAGAATAGTAAAATTCCTTTGCTAGCATTTCTTCTTGCCGAGAGAATTTGCTAGTAATTAATGAATAATTTGATAATTCCTTGTTTTCAATTAGCATTTTGTTCCTTTTTGCAGAAGGGAATTTGCTAGTAATTAATAAATAATCTGATAATTCCTTGTTTATGATTAGAATTTTTTTGTTCCTTTTTGAAAAAGGGAATTTGTTAGTAATTAATAAATAATTTGATAATTCCTTGTATATGATTAGAGTTTTGCTATTTTGTTTCATTTATCTCTTCGCAATATGTTTGTATTAATATTTCTTTAAAAGAATTTTCATATGAAATGAACATTTTTAAGTGAGTTGAGTTTCATATTATTAGTGTGATATTTTTTTCATGAAAATATTTCTAATGTTGTGCTTATTCTTGTATCAAAATGATTAGTATTAAACTATCTAATTTGTTTTGCATTAATGCCTTCTGTTGAGGAAGATAAATTTACTTCATGTAGGGTTCATGATTATTTAACCAATAAATTATCATTGAAGGATTCAAATTGAAAAATTTTTGTTAATACTTCTTGAAAAAAATTCAGCTGAGCATTTCTAGAAGAACAAGCCTTTGCTTATCAAGCATAAGGAATATAACAGAAAAATGAAAAATAGAATATAGATTAAAAATTGTTTTTTTTTTTTTTTTTGTTTTTTTTTGTTTTGCTTTTGCTCCTTTTTCATATTTTTTATTTTTATATTTTCGATTTACTCTTCATCTTTTACTTGTCATGCATTACTAACTTCCCTCCTATTCATTATTCTTCCATTTATATTTCTATTACATTCTTAGTGTCTTATAATTGTTCTTGAAATACCTACTTTTTTGTATGGTGTTTTAAGAAGTTTGAAGTAACATTTCACAGTGAATCATTCCCTAAATCTCTTTATAACCTATACCGTTATACGTTTTTCTACGAGGCTATTGTTTATAGTGTAATTTTAATTCTACACTATAGTAGCGTATTTAAAGTTAAGTGTTTGCTGGTATTAAGTATTGATCTTTAAAATTAAATTTTGTATTTTAAAGCCTTTGTGTAATGCTTCTTTCAGTCAAAATTAATAAGTTGCTAGATTTTATTTTTTTCATTTTTTTAAAAATAGTTAATGACTTACAAGTTTTTATTGAACATTTTTCCATATATTTTATATATATAGATGAGTTCAAAGGCCACTGTCTGTTAGAAGCTTCAAGACTTGCTGATCCTCAACGTGTAAAGAAATTCTTATGTCTTGATGTGATAAATTTTAAACATCCTTTTACTGGTGATACTGCCCTGGTAAATAAATTTTGCTTGTGTTTTCTATTCTTTGATGTGGTATCTTGCATGTGTTGAGAATTGATTTTCTATTCCAGCATTGCGCTGTGAGTTCTCTTTATCCAAAAAGAAAGCAAGTCTGTGAAATATTAATACGAAAAGGTGCTAGTTTGAATGAAAAAAATAAAGAGTAAGTTATTAGTTTGTTTTATATATAAAATAGGTTTAAGTATTACTTTTTAAAATATATAAATTTAATTTGTTTTTATGGAAAGTTAAAATATATGGCTTTAAAAGGAATGAAACTAAATTCTAAATAGAATGAGTGATTAAAATAAAGATCATTATAAGATAACTTTATGTAGGTAAAGGGGACTTTTTGAGTTATCTTCATTTATTATCACATTTTTAAACAACAGGCTTTCAATATTATCTGTGGTTTTGGATTGTGTAGTTGCAATTTTATGTTTTTAAAACTAATTTAATTATTTGCTTATCTGATTTTAGTACTAATTGTTGATTTTTAATTATTTGATATTGAGTTATTTCGTTAGTCTTTAACCTTTCAACTGCATTGCTTAAGCAAATAAATATTTTCTTTTCAAGCATAGTCCCTGTATTAAATAATGTAGGGAAACCGCCTTTTGCACAAGGAAACTACCAAGTTATAACCTGAACTGAGAATAAATGATATTAGCAGGGTGTGCATATTGTCCTTATACTCCTTGGAAATAAAAAAGTCTCTAAGGAGTACTTAGAGCTATTTAGATTTATAGCATATCAGTTAAAAACTCCTTAGATTATTGTGATGCTAAGTTTTTTATTTCTAATACAAGGTTGAGAATACTCCACTAACTTTCCCTTTTTATGATATTATCAGGCTTCCATTTTTTTATTATATTTATTCATTTTCTACTGTTATATGAATAAAAATTTGGATGCCACGGAAACAAAATCCAGAAATTTGCGATCAGGACAGCAATCACAAGTTTCTGGAATTTGGCAGCCTGGTGAACACAGTGCCAAGAAATTCCATATTTTTTTTCTTGTCTTTGTGCGAATCGTCTCTATTAAGGTGCGTCATAAAGGAATTTTTCAAATGCGGAATCTGCAGATTATCGCAGTATTATATCAAAAAAGGAATCAAAATTTCAAAAACCATAAAAATAACTGTTTGAAATTTGAATACAAATTCGATCTAAAAATGGTATCAATAAAGCCACATAGATTAACATTTAATTTGTTGATAATAGAGTGCATAGAAAAGTGATTTTATAAGTGCATGACTCAGATTTTTACCGGACAAAATAATATTGTATTATAAAATAGAGATTTTAAAAACCGTGTAAAGATTCGTATTAGTAACTACCTAAAAAAACAATTGATGAACCAGTTGGATTTTGGTAGAATGCTTGTCAATCAAGTGTGTTAAAAAGCTATTATTCAGAAGCTTAGTTCTAAATTTGTGGTACATTATATTATAATATTAAAGCCTTAAGATTTTAAAAATCTGTCCAAATACTGATTGACAAACTACATCGATTTATGTTTTAATTGTTGCTAATTGAATGGGTCAAAAATTACTCAAATGCGTGATTCCATATTTATGTTACATTATAATGTTACATTATATGACATTGAGATTTTAAAAGCTATTTATAAATCGGTTGCAATAACTGCCAGAAACACCATTATCATAAAATGGTTAAAGCTTAGAATTTTTCAGAAAATTAATAAAAATTGACTTACCTCAAGATCATGCAATATGTCCAGTACATTTAAGTAAAATTGATTAGATTAAAATTTTAAAATAAAATTCATTTTTAAATAGTCAAATAATCATAATTAATTAATTTTTGTTTACTGCATCATTGATTCGTGAAGGGGAATAACGTAAAAATCATAAATTTCAAATTCTGATATTTTTCAGCTTTTTTTTTTAATTGTGTGTTTTCATGCATGTAATAAATTATTATAAGAATTAAAAATAAAACTTCATTAAAATTTTATATAAAAATTAATTCTACAAATGGGGTAATATTTTTTTGTAATTTTTACCAAGGCATAAAAAATATCATTAACATATTATATGTTAAGCCATTAAAATTGTTGACTCCTTAGATACTACTTAGATTTTTTCTTCTTATCTCTGTATAATCCTGTATTAGTCAATAAAACAGCTTACTTGCAGTTACCAGCTTCTAAATGTATTTTTCTTACTATTTTTAGATTTTTAACACCTGTTCACATCTCCGCTGATAAATCTCATTTTGATGTACTAGACGTTTTACTTAAGCATGGGGCTAAGGTATGTTATTTTCGTGAAATGTTTTGTAACTGTGTATATTTTCTTATATTTTGATGTATATATATTTATCATTTTATGCAATTGGTGTTATTTAATGGCATCAGCCCATAATTGGCTCATGGCTCTGTCTTCTGATTTTTTACTTTTAACCTTTACTTGTTTTATCTTAACCTTTTATTAAATCTAATTTTGTTGTACTAGGTATTAATTAAGCATGGTGCAAATAATGTTATATTCATTAAATGTATGATAATAAAACTTTATTTGATTTTTTTAAATGAAATAACAATTGTTATAGCAAATGAAATAACAAACTATGGTCTGTTAAAAATAGATCTTACTGTTTTGAGCATTTATTTCTGACTAACATGCCTTTAAGATTCTTTTACAATTTTTTCTACTCTTTGTTGAGATTTTTTGTTTGAATTTTCTTTTATTCTTTGTTCCTATTTTCTCCATTTTTTAACCATAAATCTGGTTTTAACAAGATCTTGAGAAATATTAAGTATAGCTTTTTTATAATCTAAAAGGTTAAATCTTTTGGTGATAGTGGTTGAATTATTGTATGATAGTGGTTGAATTATTGTATGATATTGGTTGAATTATTGCATAAATTATCGGCTGAAATAGTGAAACTTTTAAATGAATATCATTTCAGGTAAATGCCTTAGATGGTCTGGGACAAACTGCTCTGCATCGCTGTGCAAGGGAGGGAAATGTACAAGCTTGTAGAATCTTGCTTTCTTATGATGTTGATCCTTCAATTATTAGTTTGCAAGGTTACACAGCTGCTCAAGTTGCTAGTGAAAATGTACAAAAACTATTGAGTGGTAAGAGTTTTCATTCTGCATTACATTTATTTGAACTTTCTTAACATCTTCATACATCAATAAACTTAATTCGTTACTTGATTTGTAGAGCCAACAACCATGAACATTGATATTGAATATCAGCTGCTAGAAGCTTCTAAAGCTGGAGATACTGAAGTTGTCAAAGTAAGCTATTTTAAGTAAAAGTTTATTTTTATGCATTGCAAAAAATTTGAGAGAAATTGAATGTCTTATTATTTTCTTACATACAGGTATTTTGGTGGTATTTCCATCCTGAACTTATGACAAAAGTTATATTTCTAAACTTTAGTGTTATTTTATTTATTTATAAAGCTTAACAGTTTTTTAGACTGTCAATGTACTCATATAGATAAATAAGTATGTAAGTAATTTAAGTTTTTTTTTTTTTTTTTTTTGTGCAAAATAGCTTCTCATGTTTTTTTTTTTTTTTTTTTTTTTTTTTTTCATGAATTGAGTTGATATGTATTTTTAGATTTCTTGTTCTTTTTCTACTCCTATTCCTGTAAATACTTTTAATCTAGTTTTGTAAAAGCTCTTTATTATATCAGCTTACAAATTTAATTCAAATTTAGTGTAATCAATTAATATTTTTATGTTATTTACAATAAGTTATCTCTTTTTTAGGCTATGATTTTACTTACATTTACAAATAAGTTAAAAGTTTACTATCAAAATTTGCTCTGGATAAATTCAAGAATTCAAGTTACAATTCTTATATTTTGTGCAACATCAGTATTCTGTATTATGAAATTTTTCGTTACCATTATTTTTGTCTTTATCACAAATTTTCTTTGTTTATTAAGTATGATCACTTACATAGTAATCAGTAGTATATTTCTTTTTAGTAAAAGTACTTTTATAATTTGCAGAAATTTTCTTTTTTTTTTTCATTTTTAAATAAAAATAATTATCAAGGATTGAAAGATTAAACTCAGTGTAAATGATGACATCACTTTAGTTAAGAGAGTGCCATATCACGGAGAAACTTTTGGTTGCAAATTCTCTTATGCTTCCATTGCTAATTTAAAATATAAATGAAAGAAAAAGGGAATTCAGGCAAACCTAGAGTAAGCTGCGAAGTTTAAATTGCTGGAAAAATATTTCAAAGTATCAAAATGCAAACAAATTATTGGAAGGGAACGTCTCCATTGCATAATCCTAAGTTATTTTTTCATAATTTATTTTCATTTTGATATTTTTAAATTTATTTTTTTTTAGTATTTGTAACTTCAGGGCTTTGTCTGAATGTACTTTTTCTTTAAATTAGCTAAAAAGGTGATAAAGAATTTGCGATGAAAAGTTTCTCCTATGATATAGCATCCTCTTAAGAAGAGAGGTGAATTTTGGTGGATATTTGGTTAAATGTCATGTTAAGAAAAGTTTTTTTTTTTTAAAATAAAAATATTCAGATTTTCTAGTTCATAAACTAGTTTGGAAAAAAAAATGTTGAGGAAAAGTTGTTATTGTTTAGATTGACAGAGATCTTTTGTCACTGGTCTCTTCATACTAATACCTTAATTGTCCAAACACTTGAATTTAAAATAAAATTAAAGACTCCATTTTTGTTTGCAGAAAATTCTCTCTAGCCATTTACCTGTTGTTAACTGTCGAGATGTGGATGGCAGGCAGTCTACTCCTCTTCATTTTGCAGCTGGTTACAATAGAGTTTCTGTTGTAGAATACCTTTTGCAACATGGTGCTGATGTGCATGCAAAAGACAAAGGGTATGTTTTTCAGTTCTATTTTTTTTTTTAAAAAATTAGTTTTTACTTTTATTTTCTTCATTGCTAGATTTACTATTAGTAATAAACTTTTAATACAATATTTCAAACAAATGTCAGATCATTATTTATCCAACCAGACAGGAATAAAGCGTACCTTTAAGGGTATTGCCACATAATTTTAAATTAATAGCTGTACCTTCGTCACGATAATAAATGTTAAAATTAGTTTTGTAATTTATTCACTTCAATTTATAATTCAAAGAGTATTTTAAAATATCAATATTTTATTAAATTTACTGAAAGATAGAGTTTTACTCTCAAAAGAAAAAATTTTCCTTTTTCCAACTTCTGCAAAATTAATAAATTTTGATCTATTTTTTAATTCTGTACTTATTAGAGTCTTCTTGTTCATTATTTATAGTAATTTCATAATTCTACATTTCTTAACACAGTGATTTTTTTATATGGAAAGGGAATCAGTGGTTGATTATGTTTTTTCCTAATTGACAATTTTACAATAAATTAATATTGTATACAGATGTTATAATTAACTTGTAATAATTATCCTCATTTAATGATGTTATAATTTTTTTAAAAACGTGTGTGCTTTTTTTTAGGGGTTTAGTCCCTCTGCATAATGCATGTTCATATGGCCATTATGAAGTTGCTGAATTACTTGTAAAGGTATAGTTTTCATTTAATTCTTCTCAGTAAAGTGCTAGGCTAATCAATGGCCAATTACTAATTTTATTATGAATAATTTTTCTCTGTTAAATAAAATGCTATCAAAATAAAAATCCTCTTTGAAAGATCGTTATCAAATGCAAAACACTACTTTTATGCAACTGCAAATAAATTTCTGCTAAAATAGTATGCAGAGTTTCCAAACTTCTGTAATTATATGTTTCTACTTACTTAATTCTAAACAAAATTTTTTTTCCAGCTACTGATGCTGTAATTTTTAAATAAAAATAATAATAATAAAAAAACAACACATTCAGTAACTGACTAGCGTTATTATGAAAGATTAAGAATTAATTTTTCTTTCAGTTTTAACTCTGTAAATTAATGCATGTGGTTTCAGTATACGAAGAATTAAAATATGTTAATTTATACTTCATTGTAAATTAAGAATAAAATTATTCATATTGTATTTTTCAATTTTAGTTAAAATTTGCTTAAATGACCTCCAAATAATCTGTAATATAATTTTGATGTTTTTTTTTCCCTATTTATTTTGTTTTAGTATGGTGCTAATGTAAATGTTGCTGATCTGTGGAAGTTTACTCCTCTTCATGAAGCAGCTGCAAAAGGAAAATACGAAATTGTGAAGCTGCTTTTAAAGGTTTAAGATGATATACAAAAATTTATTTCTATATTTTTTTTTTCACTTTCAAATAAATAATCTTTTTTGAATTTTTCTGTAATTGTTTTTTAATTACAATATAAATTGATTTTTAAGCACAATATAAAAATTAACTGCATTCTTAACTTTATGATCCATTTGTTTTTCTAGAAAGAAAATTGTTTCTCTTTGTTGTATTCTGTCTATAATTTTCTGAAATTCTCTCTAGTTGTTTAGTTTGGGAGCGTTCATATTTAATGAACAGTCTGAAATCAGTTAAAAGTTTATTTAGACTAAATTTGTTTGTTGTCGTATTATAAAATACATTTCTTTCTTTCTTTAAATTTATGCACGTGAACTTATTATTTAATCTGAAATCAGCTACATGATTAATTTTCCCAATTATGAGTTTGCTATATTTCAAGCTACCATATTTGTGTAACTAGCTAAAATATGGTCATTTTTCATTTACATTTATACTGAAGCGATTCATTTACATTTATACTGATTCTATTTATATAACGTTTCTGAAATATTGTCATAATAATGCTTCATTTTGAAGGATGGCGTCAATTTGATTGACTAATACTTCTTTACTCTAGAAGATGCCTAAATATGTATATTAATTTGTAGTATTATTTTTTTCACAAATCTCTTTGTTAAAGAGTTTTCATAAATAATATATATGATCTTTAAATTAATCTTTGAATTTCATCAATATTTTCACTATTATGTATGCAAAAAAAACAAAACAATATTTGTATTTACTTTTTTCCTTGAATCGTTTTCAAGATATTTTTTTTATTTTGTAATTATTGATAAGCATAGTCAGTTAGAATTTGAGAGTTTTCCAGTATATTTATAAAATGCAATAATTTTCACAATGTTTTGCTATTTATGTACATATCACTTGAATATTGCTATTCTATCTCCCCCATTTTCTTAAAAGTTTTAATCATTTTCAGTTATACAGACATGCAGAGGCTTTATTTACAAGTTTTTAATCAAATGTAAATGTTCCTTAGCGGCATCGGACCCTGCTAGTTCTGAGTAATTTAATGGTGCTTTTTTTTTTTAAATGCTAAATTCTGTTAGTTATTATTTGCTTACATTTCAATAGTACAAATTACAAATAAAATCATCTTTTTAAACTTTTGTTCTTGGTTTTACTTTTGTGAGTAATTTCATTTATACTACATTTTTTAATATTTATAAATGCAAAAAATATTGAAATATATGCATTTTATTTTGAAAAATTTCATAACTTTGAGCATAGAATATTGTTTCACCTTATAGTTTGCTTATCAGTGTCAATCATGATTATTGCTATAGATGGGCTTTTCTAAAAGTTGGCATGTCTGGTTATATAGTAATTCTTTACTTCAATCATGGTGACTAATTTTTTGTTACATCCATTTCTATTTTAGTCTTCTAATCAGTTTTTTTTTTAAAAATATAGATTAGCCAAAATCTATAATTTTTCTAGTAATACTAGAGCCATTTTTGGAAGGCTGCAATTTTTATGTCATTAAAGGATGAACTGGGAAACATAAATATGATGTGGGTCATTTATATTTTTGTGTTTTTTGAAATTATTTTTGTCTTTATGAATTTGTTTAGTCATTAAAATTTTTATTTTCTAGCATGGTGCTGATCCTTCTAAGAAGAATCGTGATAGTCATACTCCTTTAGATTTAGTCAAAGAAGGTGATCAAGATGTTGCTGATTTACTTAGGGGTAATGATATTTTTATGTTTATTTTTTAATTATTTTTTATTTAGTAAAAGCTTTCTATATAAGAAACTATTCATTTTACACATATTTTCTAAGGATTTATTTAGAATTTTTTTTTATAATTTTGTTTTAAACAGTTTGTGTATAAAACTTTATGGACTTATGTTTATAATCAGTTGTCCAAATTTTAGACCCAATAATGAATAACTTTAAAAAAAAAGAAATATAAATTGCAAGGAGAAAATGTAATGAAAATACTGAAATATTATGTATTATTAAGAAAACTTCAATACTGATATGAAAATATAAACAAAATTTGCTAAGGTAAAAATGGATAACATACATGTAAAGGGGGGGAAATATTATTTATCTTAAAATATTAACATTATTTTTTTCAAAATTTAAAATATTATTTATTGCAAAATTTAAAATGTTATTTATTGCATGCTTTTTACATTTACTTAAAATCATTTAATTGGTATTTGTTTCGAGGGACTAAAAAAACATATTAGATACTATATATTAGATACTATATATTAGATACTATATATTAGATACTATATATTAGATACTATATATTAGATACTATATATTAGATACTATATATTAGATACTTAGATATTCAATACTTAGTACCTCCATTAATTTTGCACCAGTCTCTTCAATAGTAGTTGGATGATTTTTTTAAACAAAAAAGGTAATGAATAAAGATGTATTCTTGCAATTCCATTGTGAGCTTGGGAGGTCATGGAGGTTAAAGTACCATATTAAGTACATTTTATAAATAAAAAAAAAAAAAAATAAAAAAAAAAACTCATTCTTATATTTAAATAATTTTAGGGGATTCAGCTTTGTTGGATGCAGCGAAGAAAGGGAATTTAAGTAGGGTGTTGAAATTGGTGTCTCCAGAAAATATTAATTGTAGAGATTCTCAAGGTCGCAATTCAACACCCCTTCATCTTGCAGGTAAACATATTTGCTTTTATATACATTCAAAAATTCTTAAAATTAATAAGTATTTTGGTTTGCATTTTTAAAAATTTCGTTAAATTTTTAAAAATGTGTTGAATATAATTATTTACTTTCATCTTACTAAATTTTGCTGGAAAAAAAAAATTTAGCTTTCATTCTTATTACTCCTTGTGAAAAGAAAATGGTAATCAGGGACCCTCTCACATGTATATTTTTTTACATGTTTTATAAGTTCTCAATTTGTTCACCTTTTGATGCTTAGTTTCAAATAACTTTCATAATTTCAATGATACATTACTTATGATGATGATGTAAGCATGTTCAAATTCCAGTTTAATATTTGACTTCATGTTTCCTTATGTTTTGAGAGAAAAGATTATACTTATGGTCAAAAGTATCTTTGTTGAGGACATATGATCTATAAATATTTCTTAATGCTATAATTCTGAGATTCCTAGTGAGTTATAATTCTGAGATTACTACTGAGTTATACAAATAAAAATTAAATGGTTTGGATTATTTTTTTTTTATAGCTATAAATTTTACACTTCATAAAATGGAGTAAATTTCATAATTTCTGCGAATAGAAAAACTTTACTGGCTACCATTATATTACTATTCTTAACATCTAGTATTTCTAAATATGTGATTTTTCAGAATTTTTACTGAATTTAGTCATTTTTCAGGGGTGTTTTCAGTATTTTTGTGTGCTAATTCTAAAATATCTCAAAAAAGATGTTGGCACATCACTTTGCCATTTCAATATTTTTTATTCTAGTAGAGTCTGATGTCTATATTTTATACACTGTATTAAATAATTAGTTTGCTTACTAGTATGTTGATGTTATTTTAAAACTATTCTTCACAAATTGCTGATAGATACATATTTACTTTCTATGCAGCTGGTTACAATAATTTAGAGGTAGCGGAGTTCCTCCTGGAGCATGGTGCAGATGTCAATGCTCAAGACAAGGGAGGGTTGATACCTTTGCACAATGCCTCTTCTTATGGGGTAAGTTGTTATCGTAATTTGAAAATCGCACATTGCTTGCTCACCATTGTGACAGTTGAAATATACAAACATGAAATGAATATTGAAGCTTTTGTTTTTAATTGAATGGAAAGTGTTATTACTGTGTAATGTTTTACATAAAATAAAAGCCACTTTAGTGTAAAATGAACCTGTTGCCTTCTAAATCTCGACCTAATTAACTCACTGACGGTTCTGCGCGTAAAAAGTCGCATTTTAACATGCAGTCTTATTCGGATAGCTAAGCCGGTTTTTCCACGTTATGAGATAGGGAAATAGTGTTTTGGGGAGAAACATTCTCTTAATTTTGCCCATTTGCTAAACCGCCAGTGGGTTAAATGAGATGCATTTTCTTGTCCTATATTTGTCAGACTTCTAAATTTTACCAGTTTTTCAAAGTGCAGATGTTACTGTAACACTTCAACATTTTCGAAGATTGCAGAATTTGCATTTTTATCACTTATCTATACATATCTTTTTTTAATTTTTATATCTATATATTTTTTTTTATATAAAAACTTAAAAGTATTTCCCTTAAGCTCATTTAATTAATTTGACATTAATGACAGAAAAATAAAAATAAGCATGAAACAAATTTCATTCAAAATCAAAGCTTTTATATTTTATTGCATGAAAGCATTATAACTCTTTATATTAAATATTTTAACAAATTTAGAATAAAACTGCCCATTTCCTTCTAAACCTATACCTAATTAAATGTTAATTTGTTTAGTCCTTGGTAACTAAACGTTTATCAAATAGACACTCATTTTTCCAACCTTCTTGAAGTTAGGATTTTATTGTGACAATGTTCTTCAAGTATTGCAAACACTGCATTTTATCACTTATCTATATTTTAAAAATTATTTTAAAGGCATTTCAATAAAGCTACTTTTATTTGTTTGGCAAAAAATGAGCACATTTTTAATATATATTCTGTGAGTCACATGTTCAGCAACAGAGGAATACTGAATTTTAATTTTTATGAATCAAATAAATGGAAAATTCTTTTACATTAATAAAATTTTTCTGTCATTATAATATATGTTTTTGCACATCATTATATCATATGTAATGGGAGGAAAATCACTATTTTATGCATACAAATATTTTTTTTATCTCTTTAAATACTAAAAGATTCACTCAATAATAATAATAGATAACTCAGATTCAATGTGCAATATAATTTATGTGTTAAACTACTTGATTTAAACATTTGATATTGCCAGATGCTCAAGTTCCAAACTTTTTTTTATTTTTAATTAGACTTAGTGTTTTTATTAATAATTAATTAGAAATGTTCAGATATTATAGATTTTGCAAAATTTTTTCATGCCAACATTTTGGTAATCACAATGATATACTTGTGATCACCGATCAGACCAGTGTTAGTCATGCCAGTTATTTTTATTTGCACATACTTTTTGGTACTTTATTTAAAATACACCTATTCAAATTCATAATTATTGATTAATGTGGAAAAATTTCAGACTTTTTTTTTTTTTTTAAATCAAGAGAAATGTTTCTTTAGGAATATACTATTTATATAAATTTGATGTGTTTTCGAGTTTATTTCATATATTTATTTCTCTCTTTTAGCATTTAGATATTGCAGCCCTTCTTATTAAATACAACACTGTGGTCAATGCTACTGACAGGTGGGGCTTCACACCTTTACATGAAGCTGCCCAAAAGGGCAGAACTCAATTATGTGCCTTGCTAGTAAGTTCTTCATCAAAAATAAAATTTTTATTGCTTTTTTAATATTTTGCCTCATTTTTTATATAAAGAAATATATACTTTCAGATATTAAAATTAATGAAAGTAAAGGGGTCTTAAATGAACTTAAAAAATTCAGATATTTTAAACCTTTAAAAGCAGCTTCAGAGGATGCTATATGACAGGAGGAACATTTCATAGCAAATTTTGTTTTGCCTCCATTGATGGTTTAAAGTAAAGTTCATGTAAACCTTGAAATTTCATGAGCTGAAAAAAATGTTTTCAAAATCTCAAAACAGTAACAAATTATGGCAGAATTTTTTTTCTTTTTAGTTTTTAAAATTTTATAATTAATTCTCAGAACCTGAATTCACTTTTTCCTTACTTTAAATTTAGAATTTGTCATGAAGGGTTTCCAACAATAAAAAATTTACAATTAAAAATTTACTCCTCTTTACTTTTCGAACTGGTTTTGTCTTTTATTTTGTTTAGAATTGTTAAGTGATTTTATATGAATAATTTAATTTGTGATGCTAAATATACTTTTTTTTTTATAGTTAGCTCATGGGGCTGATCCAACCATGAAGAATCATGAAGGACAAACTCCATACGACTTGGCTACTGTAAGTTTAAAAAATAAAAATACTTATATGCTTTTTAATTATTTTAATTGATTTAGAAAATAAGAATCTTATGAGTTTTGATAATTCAATTTAATAGTTAACTAATTAATATTATAATTTTGATGACTGCTGTTGATTTAAAAATTATACATATTTCAGATTATTTTTAGTTTTTAAAACTACTTTTTTATTCTTAACTATCTGATTTTGATTGCAACTAGTAAAATATTAAACCTCCTGTGAAACAATTTTTGTATAATTTTCTTTAGCTATTTTAAACAAAGATTGTTCTGCAGGTTGATGATTTTTTAAAATTATATTTAGTTCATCAGGACATGTAGCTTTCCTAGCATTTGTATTTATTAGGAACGAAAGATGGGAATAAAAAATTAAATGAAAATTTTTTTTGTTGCTATTTTTTGATACAATATTGAGATTACTTACTGATTCATTTTTCTTATATTTTTATCACACATTATGACAGTTTAGTTTTAATGGTGATGTTTTTTTGTGTTCTGAAAGTTAAAAGATTTTTTTTTCTTTTACAAATTTTGCTTTTTAAGTTCAATGAACACTGTAATATTTATAATATAACAATGAAGAGAGTTACATCATCAAAATTATTAAGAAAAAAATTACAATGATTAAATAGATAATCCTAAATACACTAAATGTGATACTAAAAATATTATCAATTTACATTTTATGTGATAATTTGAACTATTTTTGTTTTGTATTTGTTTCAAAATTCTCATGATAATATGTGCATGGTTCTATTTAAGCTAATTTGTTTTTAAACTTTCATCAGGCTGAGGATGTTAAGTGCTTGCTAGTAGATGCAATGCCTCCTTCTTCTTTGCCACCTTCAGCTAAAAGTAGTGCAATAGGAGCATCTGTGATACCTGTAATTCCATCTTCTAGGTATGTTATTAATTAATTAATTAATTTATTTATGATATTACATATATTTTCAATAAATCTTAATTTAACAAAATGAACATGAAAAATTTACTTTGCTTAACAATATAAACAATGAATATTCCACAAAACAATGAAACCATAAACAATGAAATATTCCTTTTCAAATAAATTTAATCTTTAAATCAATTTTAATCATCAATAAAATAACATACATGTTAAAGAAACATATAAAATATAAGTTTGAGAGAGTTAATTAGGTTTCATTAAACATTTAAGCTTTAACTAAAGTATTGCTAAATTATCTTTGAAATTAAGCTTATTTACACGAAATAAATTGAAAGTATTTTTTAAAAACATTTTGTATTCTTTTGATAGATAACTTGCTTATTTTTCAATAAATTTTTTGCTGAATAGCAAGTTATTACAGCAAAGTTTTTCTTATAATATTTTTGTGACCTATTTTCATACAATTAATTATTTGTTTTGATTGCTTTTCTGATTGAAATAAGTTAGGAACAAAGTTTAATAACTGCATACTTTGCATATTTACTGCATTTTCTGATTTTGATTGCAACTACATTTTCATAACTGTATACTTTGATGCAGTTTAATAAACTGCATCAAAGCACTAAAAGCGTAAATCATGCTTTTAGTGCTTTGATCCAGAATTTTATTAAACATATTTTTCATACTTTTTTAATTATTTTGTATTAATTTAGGTCAAAATAAGTGAAAAGTATCATATTTAGCATCATAATTTATGGATACAGCACAAAACACCAGTGTCTTTTTCTACGTTAAAAGTAAAATCTTCCAAACATGGCTCACTTCTAAACAATAATTTTTGAAATTTTTACTTATTTTCAGTTTAGATCTAAAAGAAACTATTATTCATTATATGAATTCCTTTAATTTTCAAAATCAATTATTGATAAATTTTTGAACATGAATAAAAAAAAAAATTTCAAACTACTTTCTATTTTTAAAAAATATTTTTTAACTAATATTATTCTGAGAGTCTAACAGTTGTTTTCAGTAACTGTTAGGCTATTTATTAGTATTAAAATATACCAATGCTTGTAATTAGAGCACCAGAAAAAATATATAAAAAGGATACCAGTGTCCCATCTATGACAAAGGTTAAATGATTTGAGATGTTAACAAATAAAAATTGGGGGATAAGTAATAAAAATATTTAAGTCTTTACAAAAAAGAAGATGAAATAGAGTAATTTATAAAGTGTATAAGTTATAAAATTTGTATTTTCATCTTTTTAAAAGCATTCTTCTGTTTTCAGTATTCCTACCGTCTCTCCAGTGACGGTTGTGTTAGAAAATGACATTCCAGTTTCCCCTCTCAATCTTTTTCCTTCTCAAAAACTGTCACCTATAGCCACATCATCAGGCTCTCAACATGGTGATGGCTGTGTTGACTTTGATAAAGCTGAGGCTCCAGATCCTACAATGCAGAATGTAGGCATAACTGGTTTTCTGATGAGTCTTGGCATGGAACATTTGACAGAAACATTCGAAAAAGAACAAGTAATAATACTTCATAAATACGTATAATTATAATTTCTAAATATGTCATATTTTCCAGTGTGTAAATTGAATCTCTGTTTTTAAATTCAAAATGGTGGGCTTGTTGTCCCATCAAGTCAAATACTGAAATTACACTTGCTAAACACAAATTTATAACCAAACATAAAATTCCATTTTTTAAAAGATATAAATTGATTATAAAAAATAACTCTCTATAATAATTTAAGCAAATAACACAATTCTAAATTTTTACTCTGAATTCATTTTTACTCTTTCGCTCTCAATGAATGATTGTTTGGTCTTCTGATGTTCTGATTCTGATGAATTATAATTCATCAAAATAATTATTGATGTTTTGTCTGTTTGGAGAATAAAAATTAAAAACTTACATGACTGTGTAAAAGTTTAGCTGCTTTTTTATGTTTGTATTTAGCTTTATATAGAAGTTTTTTTTATGTTTATTGTCTGATTTCAGGAATGAATCCATGAGTTATTCCTATACATTAACAGTATAAATGCAAAATATCACAATTAAGGGATTAAAAAGTTAACTTATAAACCAGAAATGATGCAGCTTTTTTAATGTAAATGAGCTCAGTTTCTAAGATTAAGGTGTTAAATATTTTAATTTTATATATATCTTTTAATTGCTGATTAAGCTGTTCGAGGAAACATATGATCTATATATTTTAATCTCTAATAGCAATAATCTGTTTTTGTGCAAGTACTTGTAAAGATGAATGTCTTTCAGCTACTGTAGTTTTGCACAATTACTATGAAAGTTAGGAAAGCCCTAAATAAAATTTTATTTCAAGTATTTTTTGTAATTTTCAATGATAACATACACTTACTCAGTAAATAACAGAATTACATATTAAATTGATTTCAATGTGAAAAATAAAATGAATAATAGGATCAATGAATAAATCAGTAAAATAACAAATTAGCAAATTGAAGAATCAGTGAATAAATGAATGGGAGAATTGATAAATAAGCAAATCAGTTAATAAATTAAAAATCAATGAACCAGAAAAGGAACAAATTAATATCTCAATGAATAAATGAACTATCAAATTAGTGTAAAAGTAATAAATAAGTGGGGCAAAGGGTCAGCAAATCAATAAATCAGCGTGTCAACAAATTAGTGAAATAGCCAATGTCAATAGCCAATGTATAAATAAATCAGCAGATTGAAAAGTTACTAATGCATTAAGTTTACTGTTTATGTTATTCATTTATCCACTGATTTATTGATTCAATGATTAATTGATTAATTTTTGTACTGATTCATTTATTTTCTCTATCATTGGTTCATTTATCTGTTAATACTCTCATTTATCGACATGTTCATTTATTTATTCTCTAGTTAAGCTGTTAGCTCACATTTTATTTTTTTAATTCATTGATTTGTTGATTTCCTCATTCATAAATTTGGTCTTAAACTTTAAACTTATTTGTGTAATCTAATAATTTATTTTTATACAATAGTTAATTGAAAGTTGAAGTAAATATCTGAAATATTGTTTCAAGTACTTGTTAACCTTCTTAGTCAGAAAGGGAATCTGTAGTAGTAAATCAACATTTTCTACTTCTTCAAATATAGATTTAAATTATACTCATTTTGAATTGTGTATAATTTCATTGCACTTATAATCATTAAAATTTTTTCATGCTTTATCGTAGTTTTGATTCTAATAAATTATTAACATTTATTTTAGTATTTAATGTTTGATTATTATCTTATTATTGAAATACATCTATAATAAATTTCCATTGAATTTTTTAAATATTTTTATCAGTATAATAATTTGTTTTAATTCATATCTAAACATTCAGCTCAATTAAATACATTTAATTTATTACTACTTAATGTTCAAACTTAAAATATTATTTGTGGCGTAAATAATTGTCTTAATTTGTAAAAAGATTAATATGGCATTTTTTTAAAGCATGAAACTTATATTTATATAAGTAACAATACTAAATTATATATTTTGTTATTTTTATTTTAGTTGCCAAATTTTTTATTGTTTAAATATTTTCTAGATATCTTTAGACATTCTGGCTGAAATGGGTCATGAAGAATTAAAGCAAATAGGAATTAATGCATATGGACATAGGCACAAACTTCTCAAAGGCATTGAGAAACTGTATACTGGTCATAGTAAGTATACTGTTGAAATTAATATCCTAACTGATATTAATTATTAATGTAATGAATAGTGATTTGGCCGAATATCGAATATTCAGCCAAAACAATCGACCGATTATTTAGTAGCCTATTATCAAAATTCTTTTTTAAAAAAAATCATTCAGAAATATTAAGGATTTCTTTTATATATATCCAAGAGCCGCGATGGCTCAGGGGATAGAGCGTTCGCCTTCCAATGAGGCGAACCGGGTTCGAATCCCAGTCGATACGAATTCCGCATCCGGCTTGCACTGACCACAGTGCTGACGTGAAGTATCCTCAGTGGTAGACGGATCATGGGTTAGAGTCCCCTTGCCGTCAGGCTAACCGTGGGAGGTTCTCGTGGTCTTCCTCTCCATGTAACGCAAATGCGGGTTAGCTCCATCAAAAAGTCCTCCACGAAGGCAAATTTCTCCCAATACTCGATCCAGGAGTTCCCTTGTCTTCTGGATTGGGTTCAAAATTACAAGGCTACGGAGTTGAACATTAGTAGCCGTAAACCCATTAAGTTGGGTCGGCTGTTCAACGACGGTTATAAAATATAAAATATATATATCCAAATAAGTATAAATAGTTTTATACATAAATAATTTTTGTCATTACTAAAAAATAAATAAAATTTAATTGCGTTATTCGTATGAGGTAAATGAAAAAAAAAACTATAATAGAAATATTTAAGATGATAAAGATGATTAGAAATATTTAAGATAAATGAAAAACTGAATTGAAATGAAAGTTAAAAAGAAAAAAAAAAAAAAAAAAAAAAAAAAACGGAAATAGAAAAAATATCCTCTTTATTTTTAAAACAAATCTTTAATGCTTAAAATATTTTAAAAATACAAAAAAAATTAAAAAAAATTATCTATAAAACGGTAAAAGAGATATAATCTATCAGAAACTCTTTTAAAAATGCACTGTTTCATAAAAGTGCCAATAAAAAAAATTCGATCTTAAATAAAAAAATCTATCTTAATTTTTAAAAGAAAGTTGAAATTTTCTTTCAAAAATTAAGATCTAAAGCTAAATATCTCTGTTTTCCAATTACTGTATATTCAACAAAAAAAGTGAAGAATTAAGTTTAATTGAGACTCTCTTAAATGCTGCGCTATAATAAAAATGTTTATCAAAACAAAATTTTTTTTTTTTTTTTTTTTTTTTAAAGCTAGACATAACCTAAAGCAAAAGTGTTTCTTAGTTTTTAAATAAAAAATTTAAACATTAAAAATCTAACTTTTTTACATTGCCATATATATATAGAAAAAAAATAACCATAAAAGAATAACGTTAAATAGACGCTCTTTATAAAAATGCTTTGTCATTAAAAAAAACTGGTAGGAAGAAAAAATAGACTTGTCTGTATATAATTTAAAAAAAAAAAAAAAAATCAGTAGTACAAAACTTATGGTTAAGTATAAAGTAATCTAGTTTCGATTCTTCAAGTTTCCCTTTTCTGTTTGTCTTTCAGAACATAAATTAACAACTTTTAGAACTTAACAAATATGTGTAAAAACTATTTATCATAATGTATAGTAAAAGTAACGATTTTAGATTATTCTTTATCAAATATTCAGCAATAGGGCCAAATAGTGGTCGAATATTCGTTACATCCCTAACATTAATCTAATATTCTAAGTGCTCATAAAAATAAATTATAGTTCCAATATATAAAGAAAAGTTGCTGAATTATAAATGCTTATTATGTATGATGCTAAACAATTTAAATTTAAAATATAATTTTTCTTTTGTGATACATTATTCATAATCTTTTTTTTTTTTTTTTTTTTTTTTTTTCAATTAAAGAATTCTTTAAGAGGTTGTGATTGTGATGAAAGTTTAAAAACTGCTTTCAGACCATATTCAGTATTATTCCTTTTAACTATTTTAAGAAATATTTTAGTATTTGCATAGTGTAATTTATTACATAAGACCTGAAACAATTTATTTTTTATTGAAGTCATTAATTAATCTCCTGAAAGAAAAATTTTCATAGAAAAATGAAATTATGGATTTTTCACTCCAATGCTATATTAAACACTAATTGTTTAACACTATTTTTGTATAAGAAGGATATAATTAATTTAGTGATCTGTTTAAGCAGTATATAATGTTCATATATAAATATTTGTTATTTTACTAATTTATAATACTTTTTGATAAACCATGCAATAAGACACTTATATTTTTAAGCATTGTTATAAATTTACGCCCTGAAATGGTGATTAATACATGAAGTCTTTTCTTTCTGTCTTTACAAACACTTTCCTTTTCTCTTACGTTATTATAACATTAGTTTATATTATATTACAATGTTAGATTTTAACAGCTTCATATTACAATATTAGTTAGTATTATATTACAATGTTGGTTTTTAAAGATTTATTTTAGTAAGATATTTATCATGCAAGGTTATAGTTAAGTTATTTAGCTCTGCTGCAAATTATCCTGGCGAACTCATCCGAAATTTGTTATTTTTATTTGCCCTTCTTTTTGGCTTAATATTATGAAGTTTATAATTATTAGATACTGCTTTTTAGCCTTGTCATAAAGCCTTTTTAGCTTAATTGGCACTTTGTATGTAATTTCTTTTCTTTTTTTTTTAAATCCCTCTTTTTTGCCCTTCTGGAAATTTTCTATAAAGTAGCACCCCTCTCTTTATATTTTTGTGAAATTTAATTGAAAAATACCTCAATGTGCATGGCTAAAAACGCAAACATGTAAGAGCAAAAAATAAAATTAATGTCACTGGTGTCCAAACTGGTTCTTATAAGTTCATTTGAGTGTTTGCTGTATGCTCTTAAATCTCAAGATACTTAAATTAGACATTAAAGAAAGTGGACAAACTGATCGACAGAGGTGGCTAGTATTACAACATTTTAATTTTTTTTATTGTTTGTTTACCTCTATTGAAATAAAGTAACTAGTACAAAAAAAACGGACGAAAAACATTTTTTATTGATGAAAAGTATTTTATGGAAGTGCATGCATAAACTATACCATCATTGTTTTCATATTGAAATGTCCCAAACTGTCTCTATACTTTGTAAATGAATTGTTTGAAGGATGTACTCTTTATCAGTATTCTCTTTCTAATAACATAACTCAGGGTTCCCGCGGCCTTGAAAAAACCTTGAAAAGTACTTTAATTTCATTTTGATTTTCAAGGGCCCCTAGAAGTACTTGAAAATGATGTTAAAGCCTTGAAAAATTCCAAATGACCTGGAAAAGTATCAGAAACTTGTGAGAACAGCCCTATTTCCTGCATTTCTGTGTTTAACTTTTGACCCTCATAAGTGTGAGAGAATGACTTTCCTGCCTTTCAGATGATGGCGCGTACTGTTTGATTTTAGGATTTTACGTGTGTTTGGCTGATTTTAGAAGTTTTAAATATTGGGAACTGCGTCGGATTCTGACAAAATCTCAATTCTTATTCAGGCGATTTTAATGTCAATCATCGATCTTTGTATTTAACTGATTTAAAAGTTAAGTGTTGCAATTCGTTTTCGTGTGATTCAAAAATCGTACTCACATTCCCATTCACGCAATTTAAAAATCTAATATCGGGATTCGTTTTTAAACCCCAATATCGCGATTAGTTTTTCCGCAAGTTTCAAATCCAATGTCGCTATTCGTATTCACACATTTTTAAAATCCAATATTGCGATTTGTTATCACGCGGTTGTAATATCAAACATCGATTTTCGTATTTATACGCGATTTGAAAACTACTCGTTGCGATTCGTGTTCATGTGATCATATCAAGTGCGTATGATCGATGCTACTGAAAAATATTTTTTATGTATGATTGGTTAATTAAAACAGTCAAAATGACCGAAATTGTAAGTAAGAATTTATCAGAAGATATTGAGGTGAAAGTTGGCAACTGTTTCAATTTAAAATGGTTGACCGGTAATAAATTAAAAATGATAATTAAGCCGCAACATCCTATAATTGATTAATTTTCTTTAATAGAGAAGTGGTCGAAATTTTAAAATTATATTTAAGAACAATTTAAATTTCACTGTCTAAATGCTTCTGCCACTTTAAATATTAAATAAAAATCTCCCGGCAGAGTTGTTTTTAAATATCTAGTTGATATCACAGTATTATATAGAACAATCCTTCCCCCACCCCCCATCCTCCCAGTGACTACGTTGGAGAAGTTCAGCTTTGTTTTAATTTTTGTCCTCTTTATTTGGCTCTTTTTTCAATTATATTTTACCACACACATTCAGAAATTATTTAGTATATATGTTAATGCTAGTTTTGTTCTTTACATATCATATAAGACGCTTGAGTTTTTTACAAATAAATATCTTTTAATAGTTTTATATAGTATGTTTTCTATTTCCTTTACTCTAATTGTAAATTTGTTATTACAAATAAGTTTAAGTGTACTTTGTTTTTATTTTTGTATAGATTGTTTGAAATGTTCCTCTTTTCTTCATGACTTGTCCAAATCTTTGCTTATTCAGAGGTTGTATACCTATCTTAAAATAGGCCTTATGTTAAATTCAAATCCGACGTTTTTATTCATCACGAATTTTATTCTTGACTTGATATCAACCACCCTTGCTTTTTTTATGCTTAGATCACTTTCCAAAATCAAGAGAGAGCAATGGAATTCTTATTTTTCAATACTGCTATTATCATCTAACATTTATTATCAACTAACTATTATTGTCGAAACATTTCAGTTTAAAATGTTAAAATTCAGTCTATCTTTTACTAAAATTTAAGTCCTTGAAAATTTTATAATAAGTCTTAAAAAGTCCTTGAAAAGTACTTGAATTTTATTTTTAAAGTAGAGCATGAACCCTGATAACTTGCTGTAGTAACTCTGGAACACTTTGTGTAGCATGCCATGCAGAGATTTCTTATTCAATCTTGTGTCTTAGTTCATGGATAATTTCAGAATGTGTGTGGTACATATTGCTTTGAAAAGGACGAAATCATGCTCACTAAGTTCAGGGGATTGTGCAGGCTAGGGAATGTTACTGTTATGTGAAGTGGCACATAATCCCATTCTAACTACTTAACGCTGTATGGCAACATATTTCAAACAATTGCTGAGGCTACAGTTTTGCCAACTTTAACATTTAAAATTTCCTGTTTGCATGGACTGCTTTGTTGTTAGACAAAATTATTAAAATAAGCTTCTTTCTTTTTTGCTATTTAATAAATTTAAGTGTTTCTAAGAAAATTTGGATAGAATTTTACTAAGGTAGATTTATTATGACAAATATTGACAAATCTTAGTCTAAAATTATTTCAATGAAATTTTAAAAAAAAATATTTGTTTGTTTAATTTTCTACTCATTATTATTACATTAAATTTTTTACCCTTTTTACTTAAACCAGATGCATCAACTTTTATGCCTAATAAGCCTGGAACTGTACTTGTAGAACTAACTTTAGAGGATAAAGAGTATCAAGCAGTTGAAGAAGAAGTAAGTTTTTTTTTAAGTATTGTCATAATTATTTGCATGAGTTTTCCAACTTTCATTTATATTGTATTTTTGCATTTTAAAAATAGATGCAAGCCACTATAAGAGAACATAGAGACAATGGGCATGCTGGTGGAGTTTTCATGAGATATAACATTTTAAAAGTAAGAATATTTATTTACCATCCTGTCTGGTTTTCACCGAAATTTCAGATTATGTGCACATTCAGTATGCTTGTTCAATGCATTCAATACACATTGTTTTATTAAGTAGTATTCTCCCTAAGTGTTTTTAGAAGGGAGGCCCGCCCCGCCTATATTTTGATCCTGATAAATGCACCCTCCTTGTTCTTTTTGTAAAAATAAGCTGCCACTCTTAAAAATACTGCCTTTTTATTTTTTTTTCCAGAAAAATATTGTTCTCTTTACCACAATTTTTAATGAAAAATCCACTTCTGATCTATTTAGCTGTTGATAGTTATTTAACTTCAATTTTTTATTCCATTGCTTTTCATATGATTTTTTTAAAATGTGTTATGTAGTTAAAATTCACATGATATTCGGTCCTTGAAATATTTTCATCCTTTATTTGGTGGTGGTGGGGGTATATTAATGAGTGTTTTAGGGATTTTAAATTTTACCATTATTTTTTTAATAAATACCTTTTATTTAAAAATGCACCTTTAAATGTTTGTTTTCTCATGATTTTCAGTTTAAAATTTAAAAAGTTGAAGTTCAAAAAGATCAAAAAATAAAAAGTAAAGTTCAAAAAGCTTTCAAGTTATTTATCAATTAATCCTTTTTTTTTAAAGTTTATTATTTTTTTTTTGAAGAAAATCTATACACAGAGATTGTTTTTTAGCTTGCTTTTAAATATTTTTCAAAATCTTAAAATTTTTCTGTTATTTTGATAATGGATGAGAATTACTTTGTGAATTATGCACATAAAATAGTACAAGAGGGTAATTTAAAAATAGAGGATCAAATTTAGTTATTACATAATATTTTAATAAATTTTAACAGTGGTAAGTGAATATCGTTTCAATATTCAAAGTGCTCTTTTCTGTGAGGAAGCACCCTGCTCTTTTTTATTCCCAGGCTCTGTAGTACGAGCAGATTTTAGTTGAAGGAAATGAAATAAAAGTAACTAAACTGAACGAAGTAAAATTGAGTGTGATTTTTGCATGAAATATCTTATTGTACAAAAATTAGAACACTCATTAGAATCTATTCACTTCTCTTGAAAAAAATATTAAAGATTAACTTTTTTTTGGCATGTATTTAATTTTTGCATATGTGTTGGATACCATCTGAAAAAACACAAAGCTTTTTAAGAATTAAAATATTTTTTGGGAATCGGATTTTGAAGGAACAGCCGTCAGTTATAAAAAATCTCTATCTTACAATGTATTGTACATTAGAGCATAATAAAATTGTTAATAAAAATGACATGTTTGCAGCGATTTTAGTTTTAAATGAGTAACTAACTTTAAGCTTGTTCCAAGTGTGATAAAATAAAGCTTATTATAATAAAAATATGAAGTTTAAATAAATTATAATGATTTTAATAATCTTATTTATTTGAATGTATGAATGTTTGGATTTTTTTTTACAGTTTCAGAATTAATTTTTTGTTCCTGAACTGAAAGAAATTTCTCTAGTTCTAGTCATTGACTCAAATGTGTAGCAAAATAGCATTTTACTTATTTAATGAAAAAACTTTTATGTTTAATTTATCTATTTTTTTAAACAAAAATTTGCTGAGAAATAAGTTAAGCCGTAAGAGTATATAGTTCTTAAAGAAATAAGCTGTAGGTTAAAGAATACAATTTTCAAGCATTGATATCATTTTTATTGCAAGCATTTTAATCTATAGACTGCTGAAAAACGTGTATTGACCTTTAAGCTGCTATTTGTTTTTGAGAATAATATTTTGAGAATGACTTTTTTTTTTTAGCTCACATTTAATAAATTCACGTTTTTAGCTAACTTTTCAACCTTATGATTTATTTGTGTATTTCAAACGAATTTTAAAATTTTTGTTTTATGTTAGTTATTTTATTTAAACTTTCTTAAACTTGTTTTTATTATTTTATTTCATGCGTAATTTAAATTTAGGTTCTTAACAAAATAGCATTTTTCATCATAATTTTTTTATCAGAAGGCCTGTGGCGGAATTTTTTTCGGCTTTGTGCAAGATACTTAAAAATAACAAATATACTTGTTGCTAATTTAACCCTTTTGTGCCTAACAGGACACATACGTCCCAAGCAAATTTCAAAAAAATCTTTTGGGACAGAAACGCTTCTCTGTCTAATGGGAGACTTTCCCATCTGCCAATATTTTTGAAGGTATTTTCATTCACAGAACATAGATGGCGCTACCGTACATAATGCTGCCCTACTCATAGTTTATGTTACCAAAATTGTTCTGTTCTAAAAAACAAAAAAACTCATCACGAAAGGGTTAAAGTAAGAGAAGTGTTAACTTCAAAAAATAAATAAAGAAATCGGATCAAATAAAATAATTCTTTTAAATTAGCGATGTTCTCACATTTTTTAGGAAGATAACACACTAATTATTTACTTTTTAGCATTTTGAAATTCGCCATCACATTAAAAAAGTTAAAAAAATTGTGAAATCTGGTGCAGTAACTACCAAAAAAAGAGATCGATGACGAAATCACACGAATTGGACTCTTCAAAAGCGGTTACTAAATGCGTGTTTTCATTTTGATTGTTGTAATAAATAATATCGTATTAAAAGTATTGGATTTTAAAAGCTATGTGTAAATCAGTAAATCTGCATGAAAAAATAGAAAGAAAATTTCTACAGAAAAGAAAACCAAATTTTTTACTTCATTATTCTTTATTTTTCATTATTCTCAAATGAGAATAGAAAATATTAAAAACAATTTTCCACTCTGATGTGCGAGAAAGGCATGTTTTGAATATAATTCTGTAGAAAAAATAAAATCTTTCAAAAATTTTTGAAGCTAAATTTTTTATTCTCCAAAGGTAAAATCTTTCTGCAAGAACTCCGTAATGTTTTAAGACAATGTTACCTTGTCACCACGACTCTGCCACGGGGATCAGAAGAAAAAATCTTAGTCGAATAAGTTTATGTATCTAGAAGTGGAATACGTGTCATTTTTCTCATTGAAACATTTTCCATTTTGTGTCTATTAACTCAGTTCATTTTAATAATTTAAACTACAAAATTTGATTCTTTTGTATTATTATTATAAACTCTGATTATTTGCTTAGATTCAAAAGGTACGTAACAGAAAATTATGGGAGAAGTATTGTCATAGGCGTAAAGAAGTTAGTGAAGAGAATCATAACCAGGCTAATGAGCGTATGCTGTTTCATGGTTCCCCCTTCATAAATGCGATAGTACAAAAAGGTTTTGATGAACGTCATGCCTACATTGGTGGAATGTTTGGAGCGGGTATGTTTTTATTTACTTAGATTCTTTTCAAATTATAAATTTTCAGTTGCTCTTTTTTTTTATACAAATAAATTTAAATAATAAATATCAATAATGACAATTATTCCTATCTCAAGCAAAAAACATATATATATAATATAAAATCCTGCCAAAAAAAGAGAAACTTAATTAAAAAAAGTTAAGAAAGAAAATCTCTTTCAGTTCGTGCTATATATGTATATATCACACAATAAATAAATATAAAAAAGGACAAAAAGGGAAAGAAAAAAAATTAAGAAAAACTATAAGTTTTATTATTTTGTAATTTTTTCCATGTTTTCTCTACATTTTGAACTTGTATATATGTATATTTGATAATTTTATATGAATTCATCATATTCATATATCAGTGATTCTGTAGTCTTTGGAAACCTCTTAGGTTCTTTTGGGTCCTTTTTTTTTATTACCAAAAACTATCTCCATTTAAAATTATTTAAACCTTTACTTTAAAAATATTTATAAAAATAATGACTTTATGATTAAAAAAATTACGATTATTAATTCATTCAGTAATGAGAAATCAACAAAGAATTAAAAAAAAATTATATATCAAAATTATTTTCTCCATTCACTATAATACAGAAAAATAACCTTGTTTTCTTTTGCCTACAAGCCTGTTGATTTGCTTTCCCCCCCTTTCTATTTTTGGAATGTTGAAGTGAAGCTTCTGAGGGAAGTATCGAAACTTTTTTTTTGCACCCTTCATAATTTCTGACATATTTGATGCACTATTAATAACACAAAAATATCTAATAATAAAAATTTTAATATGTAAAAAATAAAAATAAAATATAATATATAATTGTGTGTTTGCAAAACAGCACTTCATCAGGGGACACACTGTCTACAAACACACAGGAGCCTTTCTGTTGTTATTGACTGAAGCCAAAACTAACATTGCCCCGAGGCCCCGTAATGAATTTAATATGTAAAAAATAAAAATAAAAAATAATATATAATTGTGTGTTTGCAGATTAAATGCCTTGAGTGCTGTTCCAATTTGAATTGGTAAATTTTGATTCAGTGTTTTTTCCCATTTATTAATATTTTAGAAATTTTTATTGGTGTTTGGATATTTGATGCACTGTAATAAGTAAGCTTAATCGCTGATATATATTTTTGCATGTATTATCAGCAGTTATATTTTATGTATTTTAATTGTGTTATTTTAAATGATTCATTAATACCATTCCAGGAATTTACTTTGCTGAAAACTCTTCAAAAAGCAACCAGTATGTTTATGGAATTGGAGGTGGCACTGGATGTCCTCTCCACAAAGATAGATCATGTTACATTTGCCACAGGTAAGTTCTATATTAAAGTTTAATTATGTCATTTTTAAAGATTAAACTATTTTTTATTTTAAAAATATGTTTTGATGCAATGATCTGTATTTATAAAAATAATTGTTTATTGCTAAAGGTTTTATAAAAATTTTCTTTTTTCCATTTGCTTGATTATAATCACCAATCAAACAAACTGTTGGTCAAAGATGACAGACAATTTGAAAAATCAATTTCAAAATAAGAAATTAAAGTAAAAATGTGCTGCCTTTTGCTTAGGAGCCTACTATTGTTTCTGAAAAAATTTTGAAATTTATAAGTTTATCAGCAAATAAAACAGTTAACTGTGAAAATTATAAAACAATGTTTAAAAAATAACTAGTGATCGCAACAACAAAGGTGGGTTGTTTTAGGACAAAATTAAGGTGTTCTAGCTAGTATTTTAGATGGAATGGTCTGCCGACCAGCCTGTGTAGGGGTCAGAGAACTGCCCTCGCATCAGAAACGTTCTGGGTTCGAATCCTGGGCAAGGCACGGATGTTCTATCATTCTCTGTATTATCTGTCCTTACTGCAGGAGCAACATTTTCTCACCTAATATGGCGCCCTTGAAAAAGTTGCCAACAAATCTGCCCTTCAGATGCCTGTATGACGTTGGCATTGGAAGAAAAAAAGTTGGAATTGTCTGATAAGCAGCAGAAAACAGGGCTTATTTTGTTTTTATACTCAGCTTCACCATTTGTTGATGAAATTTGTTACTAATTATGAAATTTATTTTCTTAGAAACTTTGTACTTTGGTTTCTTTAATGCATTTTTCAAAAATGGCTAAATTTTTCTTGCTGTTTGTGAGATGTTCTGATAATAAATTTACAAGTTATTTATGTGCTATGAGATCGCTCTTTTTTAAATTTTTTTAAAAACATGATTCAAGTTTTATATTTGGTTTACAATTAAAGTGTGTTCATAATGGATCCTGATGGCGGTATTTTTTGCATATAATATCTAATGCGTATCTCGATAGATGGCGTCTCAACCAGACTGGTTCGTAATCCTACTCAATCCTGATATGTGACAAAAAAATCTAAGTATTCTATTCTGTTCTTAGGCAGAGGTTGCCATAGGTTGAGATAGTGCTCTTAGCGCCTATTGAGAGTGCATTTTTTAAAATGTGGATTGAAAATGTATGGATTTTTAAAATTTTTTTTAAAATTGGATTGCAAACGTATGTATCAACAAAACAACAACCTAACAAAATTAAATTGATATCTTTTTTAATCAGAAATTTTTCTTACATACTTTAAAATTACATTGTTTCCAACAAAAGTGAATTGAAATGTGAATAACTATGAATGAAAATGTGAATTCTTTTAATTATGCTGGTTCAACTTTTGCTCTGTTTTTCTTTTCATTTTAATTTACCATCAGGTGCTTTAAAAGTCAATCTCAGTATTTTTTAGTTGCAAAAATTATGTGATTACGAGTTCTGAAAATATTTTACAAATATATTTCTAACTGTATTAATATACAAATTCAATATTGTTTATTAAAATTTTTAAATGAATCTTAATTTTTTTCTTTTCTTTTTAGGCAGCTAGTGTTTTGTCGAGTAACTCTTGGCAAGTCTTTCTTACAATTTAGCGCGATGAAAATGGCTCACGCACCTCCCGGGCATCATTCTGTTATTGGTCGACCCAGTGTAGGTGGGCTTTACTATCCTGAGTATGTTGTGTATAGAGGAGAGCAGGTAAGAAGGCAATTTTTTGAAACTTTTTATGTGTAGTTTTGAAAATATTTAAGGATATGAAAATACATTTTTTGTTCTTAAGCTTGAAAGATTTAGTTAAACTAGTTAAAAAAATGTCATGTGACAATTTATTATGTGACAATTTATTAAATTATTTGGAAGAAATCATAATTCTTATATGCAATTTGCCTGGGACAACAATGTCTTTTGAGATTTCTAGGTTAGGTTTAAAAATTTTCCTAGTACAAAATAATTTTTTTTTACTAAGGATGGGATATTTATATTTGTTTGATATATTTTTTTAGAATTTAATTTCAAATGATAATAGATATATTTTTATTGAAAGAGGTAAAAAGTGAGAGAAGATTTGTTGTTGCGAGTTGAATAAGATTGTATTTATTAGACACATAGTTGCAGCCCTTTATTTTGATTCATTCTATAATGCACATGGTATCCAAACTAGGTTAGTTGCTGAACTCATCTATTATGAATGGTGGATTTATATTTTAAAATACTTCCCCTTAATTATTTATTTTAGCAAATTATTTTTTGAATAGAGCTTCTTGAATGAAAAATGGGCTGCCCAGAAAGTTTCTGCTGATTTTTAGTAGGGGACATAACTCAATCATGACCAAGAACCTAGCCTCATATTTTAGGGCTTTATCGTCAATTGCATCCTTGTAATTTTGGTGGATGATGTATCTGATGATGTGGATAGCAACTGTGCTGATACCACTCTTTCCAAATTTTTACACCACAATTAATGAAAGTATTTTTAGCCACAATGGATTTAATGTGTCATTGCTGTGTATAGATGTGGATAGTTTAGTCTACTCACATCATCAAATTCAGCTTTTCACCAGTAAAATGAGGGATACTTTTACTGGCAGTTTTACTAGTGGAGCTCTTTTTTTTGTTGAGATGCATGGATAGATCTAAATATATCAGATAAAGTTTGTCTGCATGATCTAAAGAAGTAAAATATGTGGGAAGACATTGCTTATAATTAGACAAAGTCAACAGTAAAGCAAAAAACATCAACAAATAGCAAATATTTTAATGATTTATGTATCTTTGACATTTGAACAATGACTTTTAGAGCTCGGTCATAATGTTCTAACTTATTCATACTAATCACAAGCTATTATGCCCTCAGATTTCCCGTTATTACAATAAAAACAACTAGCCAAGTTAAAAACTTTTGATGATGATGATAAAAAAAAAAAATTCAAGTTGCTTGAAGAAAGATGTTGAAAACTTATGGAGCAAAATGGTATTTAATATGATTTTATATGTCTATACCAGAGTTTATATCTATGAAGATGAAATTGATGACTTTTTTAAAGTTAAACATTTGGATTCTATTTTAAAGAGTATTGGAGATACTGAGTATGATATTAAGAGTAGAACCATCATTATTTAGATCATTGTAAAATTTCTAGATTTAATATAATAAGCAACTAAAATCCAACTGATACAAAACGATAATCAGAGAGCAGTGTTGCTGTGTGGTACAGGAACATGCTTCTTTAGTAGATTTGACATTGATAAGCTTGAAGTGGTTCAAAATAGATGTTAAAAATCTACATTTTAAATACCAGTTCCTAGTAAGATCATAAATGAAGTTTTGCTGAAAATCCAGAATAACTATTAGAGAAATATTTTCAAAAGAGGGTGAAGTTAGATGGACCATGCCTTAACTCCTAATGGCAAAAAGTAAAGGGATAGAACCAGGATGATCTTTCAGAGGCAAATGAGCGAACATGGGGCATATCAGATTAAAGGTTGCAAGGCACTGGACTAAAGACAAGAGAATTTTAGGAGTGAGGTTAGAACCTTTGCTAGATTGTACAAAGTGCTTTGTTATTAAAAAGTTTAAACGTGTTGTGTTTGTCTTTTTTTTTTCTTCAAAATTAGCATGAATTTTCAATGCGACTCAACATTTCTATTTTTATTCATGTGCTAAAGCTAAAAGTATATGTTTATTTTAATTTATAATAGTATATAAGTTTATATGTTAGAAGTATATAACTTAAAATTATAAATATATATTTGTTAATAGGCTTATCCAGAATACCTCATCACTTACCAGATAGTAAAACCTGATGGTGAGCCACCTTCATCTCCAACATCATGACCATAGAGCACGATAGCTTTGTTTCTTTTTTTTTTTTTTTTATTTTTAAAAAAATCATTACATCTTTTTACAATACTTTATACATTTTTTATATTGAGAAAAAGTTAGATTAATTAAGTTTTTTATTGCAATGTATTCAAAATAGAATATGCTAGTAGGCATTTTAATTTGTTGCAATTTCATTTGACAGTTTACATAACATTAAATGCAACATAGATGGAATGAGCTTACTATTAAAACTGAAATGTGTGGTATTTTGATAAAAGGAAACAAAATATTAGTATAATTAGTTTTTTTTACCAAATTAATTATTACATTTTTGTATTATATATATATTTAAAATTGATTAATTAATTTATATAATTAATTGTAATAATTCATCGCCAGAAAAATTTCATGTGGACTTTCAGACTGACCTTTGTATTTCTGACAACTTTTCAGACTGACCAATATTTTTTATCACGAAATATTGCTTAATTTTACTTTTTAATTGTAGAGTTTTATGATTCTATCATTTAAAATTGATATATACTTATCCAACATAATTTGTTTATTTAAAGTAAATTTTTTCCTTCAATGTTAGAATAGTTGTCATTTAATTTTATTTAATTAAAACTATTTCCCTCTTTATAAAATCATTTATTTTTTGCGCAATTGAAATTACAATTTTCTCTTAAAATTTTTATTTTGCAATTGGCAACACTATTTCTTTCTTCAGATTATGGTTCCATGATAGTTTGTAAAGTTTTGTTAGGTGAAATGTTTTTAATAATCCTGGCCAGATGCCATAAACAGATCATTAAACAATAATAATAATTAAACAATAATAATAATTAAACAATAATAATAATTAAACAATAATAATAATTAAACAATAATAATAATAATGAATAATAATAATAAATCCACTAATAAAAGATCACTAATAACCAAACCCAATAGAAACTTTATATCAATACTTTAAAGTTTCATTATGATGCTAAGATTCATATTCTTTCTTAACTTTTTTTATTGAATTACCCTAATAACAGTTCTAATAAGTATCTTAAGATGAAGAAAATGCACCTTAAGGCAGAGGACAAATAAAATCAACAATTTCTTTTTTAAAAATAAGTTTTCAAGGCGATTATTTTTGTTAAGCAATGAGATGGAGTTAGTCTTGATATTGAGTTAGAAAAAATCCTCCAGTACTTTTTTTTTTTTCTATAAGCAGCTTGATTTGTGTACTTTCTTGAGAAGCTTGAGTCTCTATATATCTTTTAAAAAAATAGATCATAAATTTGCTGAATTAGCAGAGATTTAATTTCAAATATTAATACTGTATCCAACCCTGAGGTATTCTGTCAATAGTGAGAAGACATACATAGTGTTGTCTTACTCACAGATTAATGTAAATTAGCTATTGTTACTATAAAATATTTGTTACTTTTGCAATTATTAACTGGCACTATGTCATTAACTTTTATTAAACTATTGATACTCAAGTTGCATTTATTTATTTATTTTTTTGTGGAAATCTACATTTAAAAACTTATTTCTGTCGCATTTTTTCTGTGTCAAAAATCACAAATTTATTTTAATTATTTTTTCATAATTTCAACTGTTTATATATTTCTAGACAAAATTAGAATTTTTGTATTTTTCTTTTTCCTTTCTTTTTTTTTATTAAAAAAAGACAGGAAGTAATTATAATTTTTATTTTTAAAGAAATTAATGCCAATATTTTATTAATATTTTTTAAAGATATTAATATCAATATTAAATAATTTAAAGAAATTAAAATTGTGCATTCCTAATAATACAAAGTTTTGTCATGTACATTTTTGCCTTGGCTACTAAATTTTAATGATGATAAAACTATATAATTTCTTTTAAAATATATAAATATTTAATTTAAAATTCTGTTTTCTATTTCTTTTATTTATCTTTAAAACATAATTTTTTGAAAAATAAATAATAAAATGACATTAATAAAATCAAAATATATTAAAATGGTTTACATTTTTTAAGTTACTTATAATATAAGTTGCCTTAGGACGACTTAAAAACTAATTCCAAACTTTGCATTTTTGACGAATTTATACACTTTTGTATCATTTTGTAGTAATAATTTTTTATGCATTTTAATTGCGAATTCTTAAATGCTTTATATAATTTTTTGCACCATGCATAAATTTTGAATTAATTCAAATAAGTGAGAAATTAAGAGTTTAATTTTGTTTATTCTAACTATTAATTTATGCATATTTAATAATAAATTAGTACACAATTAAGGTCTAATAAACAAAATCTTTTAAAGGTTGTTAGAATTATAATTACCATAAAAATCAATAATGAGTAATAAATTATGCACAAGTGAAAGTGTACTGAATAATTAAGCCACTCAAGGTTAAAAATTTTCTGTTATAAGTCAACAAATTTTGTTTTTTAACATGTCTGACTCCTTTATATCAAAGTTCTTGCATACATTATAATTTATTGTATATTTATATGTAGTTGATTCCTATGATTGCCAGCAGCTTACCTGTTTAATTTTTGTGTGCACGATAGTGTGTAAGCTTTAACAGGTTTGATTGTGAACTCTTGTGCCTTAGTATTTTTGCTAATACTATTTATTTTATAGATAATTTTACCAATTAATGCATTTTGACAATAGCTTTTCATAGAAAATAACTTAAAAAATATATATATATACTTATAAATATTGTATAAATCAAATGTATTTTAAGTTTAAAAAAATTCTATAATATTCACTCCTTGTGTTGAATTTCCGGCTAAAGCTTGATTTTTTAATCACTGCACTCAATATATATTTTCAGAAACTTTGCCGAAAAGTAAGCTTTTTTGGTGTCTGGTATTAATGCTTCCGCAAGGAAAATTTTTATCAAAATATGTATCGCTTCAGAGAAAGGCAATAACATCAAAATCAGTTTGATTGCATGATGAAACTTAAAGGCATTTTTAATAATTGCTTTTTAACTCTGTTTCTTCTCAACAGGCTTTCGGTCTTTTTCTCTTTAGCAGCAGTTTTGTTTGTTCCTCACTTAAATATTAATTAGCAAACCTTTACACATACTTTTTCCCCACAAAGATTCTAGAAATATATATATATATGTTACTGGCAAAGTATGAAATGCCGGCATTCTATAGAATGCCTAGGCATTGTATATAATGCCGGATGCTTTTAAGCAAAGTATGAAATAGAAGTATTACATACTTTCCCTAGGCATTGTATAATACCTAGGCATTCTATAAAATAACAAATGCTATTTAGGCAAAGTATGAAAAAAAACGTCCTGATGAGGTTATTATGTAAATGATGTGCATGTTACTGTGAATGACCGAAATCGGTGGTTGTTGACTTTCACTGGTGAATGTTGACAATCACATAGTCGCTTTGGTGAATGTTGGAAATATGTATTACATCCGATCTGATATTAATTTATTCGTGGATATAATTACATTTATTTGATATTTTTATACTTACTGACGATAGATTAGAAGAAACATCAGTGTTTGGAGTATCGGGCAAATATATACCGGGCAATGGCACTTGACCTTAAAAAAATATCAGTGTAGGGTATACCGGGCAAATGTATACTGGGCAGTGGCACTGAACCTTAAAAAACATCAGTGTAGGATATACCAGGCAAATGTATACCGGGCAGTGGCACTTAACTAGACCTAGTATGACTAGATTTGGTAAATGTCCGAAATATATAGTTGGTCTAGTTAAGTGCAACTGCCCGGTATACATTTGCCCGGTATATCCTACACTGATGTTTTTTTAAGGTTCAGTGCAATTGCCTGGTATACATTTATTCAAAATGTGTTAAGAAAAATAAAAAGATGTTCAAAATAATAATTTATGCCTTTCTTATTAAGGGAATTTTTTTTTTTCAAATGAGGTTTTGAATTTGTCATTTTTGAATGACATTTTGACAAATCAGAAATGTATTTTATACTTTGCTGGTTTCTCATTTGGCATTCTATAGAATGCCTAGGAAATGTGTGAAATATGAATAGTTTCATACTTTGCCGACTAGTTTTAGGCATTATATTATATACAATGCCTAGGCATTCTATAGAATGCCTGATTTCAAACTTTGCCGGTAACATATATATTAAGGAAAGTGATTACAGGGCAGTCCGCATTTTATATATATTTTTTGTCTTTGTTTTTAACAATACAAACTGTTTTTTAATATTTCTATTTTTGGCTTTGTTTTTTATACATTTTTAAAGTCTTTCTGTTATTTATTTCTCCCAACAATTAATAAATTATCAATATTTCTTTTTCTATCAAAGCGTTTCTTCAGAACTCCTCTCTGTATTTGTTTCTGTTAATTAGTTTTAAAAATTTAGAATTAACTTAAGTCATACCCATACATGAAGCTTTTTTTGCTTTTCTTTCCACTATCATTCTAAAAACATTTGAATGGCGCATCAATTCTTATTAATATTTTAATAAGTTGAGTACATAAAATGACCATTAATGATTCATGTCCCTTTTTCAACGTTCAAATCATATCCTAAAAATGTTGGTATGAAATTTTTTTTAAACAAAATCTTATTATGTATTTATTTGCTAAAAAGTTTTTCTTTAGATTCTTATTTCTGTGATGTATATTATGTTTCAAAGAGACTGAAAACATTAATTTATTATGAATGTTTTTTTAAGTAGCTCACACATAAATATTTGTTAAAGTGTAAATAGATGTTATTTTTTTAAATGTAATTTATTGTTGTGTTATTTATTTGTGTGGGAAACTGGTGTCATGCTGTAATATGTCTTTCTTCATTAAGCTACTTTGTATAAAGTACTTACATCATTTCAATCTAAAAGCAATAGTGGAACTGCCACCACACAAGCATTCCAAAAGGAACTTTATAAAATGTCACATGACTGTAAAGTTATTTAACAGCATTCAAAAATCGATGATTATTTATTATAAAATGTATATTACAGGGATGTGATTCTTTCGCGGTTTCACGGATTTCCACTTTTTTTCCATTTTCCCCGCTAATTTCCGCGAATTTTTTTTTTCGCACAAGTTAAAATATTTTATGAGGAATTTAATTTTCCGCTGAGCGAAGGTATTAAAGTTCTCCTTCCTCCCTCTGAAGTTCCTCTAAAAATAATTTTCCAGGGATAAAACTGGTTGACATTTATACAGGGTTGAGATTTTTCCGCTTATTTCCGCTATTTTCGCTTTTGTCTCTCGAATTTTAGTCTTTTTTTAAAAAAATTTTTTTTTAATCAAAAACTCCAATTCTCTAAAAATTTTTTATATTTTTTTTTGTATTTTTTATTTTTGTTATTGTTATTATAAATATCCCCTTTTTTTTATTTTTAAAATTCAGTCGTTGAAATAAAATAAATATATTTATTTACTATTTCCAAAGATAAACAGAAAATTCAAACTACGTCCTAGCTGTTAACCCTTCCGCATTTTCACTTATTTTAGCTATTTTCTCTTATTTTACTTGCAGAAAATAGATTTTCCGTATTTTTATCAGTCCGCAGGATAGCTCGTATTTTCGTAATTCAGTAGTCGCTGTTTTCTGGCGTGAAAGCAAACGGAAAAAAAAATAGAGGTGTTATTTGCGGTGAAAATATTAGCTCATTCAATTAATCTTGTAAACTTTCATTTATTATGTCTAAACAAAAACATTACAAACAAGGCTTTTAGAAATCCTAAGTCCAGACTCTGCAAATATCTCGATTCTTATTCACGCGCTTTTAATATCAATCATCGATTTTCGTATTTACCTGATTTAAAAGTTGCGCATTGCGATTCTTATTTACTCTATTTAAATATCGTACATTGCGATTCTTATTTACGAGATTTAAAAATCCAATTTCGCGATTTGTATTTACGCGTTTTTAAAACCCTATGTAGCGATTCGTATTCACGCGAGATTAAAATCCGTATTTACTTGATTTAAAAGCCTCATATCGGGATTCATATTCATATATTCATACAATTATATATATATATATATATATATATATATATATATATATATATATATATATATATTCAATCTTGCATTTCCTCTTTTTTACTTTCTGGCTACTCTTATCCCTGATATTAGCATGTTTGTCTTGCAGCATGTTTTTTCTTAGTTAGGTATGGTATATTGTTAAAGAAAATTAGAATGTTTTTGAATTTTTTTTCTGTAGCTGCTAATGATTTTAAATACATCATTTATAGTTACTATTTGCATCCTATTGCTTAAAATGCTAAAGTCTAATTACTTTTTTTTCAATAGGCATGAAATTTATGGAATTTTTATTTTTTTCTTCCAATTTAGAAGAAGTAACTACTAATCATTTATAAAGCATTAGAAAGCATTTTCTTTAACCTCCAGGATACAGATATGCTTTGGATTTGAATGAAATTGCAGAATAGGCAAACTAATGAAAAAATTATGTAAACAGTAAGAATTTTTCGCCCCTTTTAGCGAAGAATTCAAAATTGTTGCATGGAATTTGATGAATTCTTACGATATATTAAAACGACATGAAGTTCAAATTAAAGTTAGCATAAAAACAATCTACTTAATTGTTCGATTCTGTGGAGCTTTTTTTTTTGTTAAAAAAATATTTGGTTGTTGGTACTAAATATGGTTTGAATGAACCAAAGTAGGCAATGAAACGTTGGTTTTATTTTAATTAATTTTTGATTAAGATTTTAAATTTTGATTTGATTTTATTAATTTTTAATTAAGTTCTATTTGGTTTTAACCTAACTGCTAGAAAAGTTTAATTTAAATATCATTGCATAAGCATGTATTTGCCATTATTTCATTTCCAATTTTTAATTTACAATTATTAATTTGTAAAATTTTAGCACCTGTTCTTAGGAAATATTTCCGGTAATAAAAAGTATACAGTTTGAAATTATAGAATACTCAAATTAATTTAAAAAAAAAAAAAAAAAAAAAAAAAAACTGTGAAGGGCAAATTTATAAAAAATTCATATTTTTTGCTTGGATATTTTTAATACATTTTTACAGCTCAGAAAAAAGATAATTGGTGAAGTTCAAATCGAAGTTAGCACGCATCTACTTAATTGCCAAATTCTTTGGACTTTTTTTAATTTTTTAAACAATATTTAACTGTTGGTATTAAATGTATGGAGGAAGCAAAGTAGTCTACTAAGCTTTCGTTGATGGTGGTTCTACTACTTGAAATTTGTTATTATGTACAGTTGTATATTTTCATTATGTACATTTTTGCGCAATTCCACAGACTCAAAATGTTATAGAAAACTGTTTTATTTTGTTCAAAGAGAAAACAAACCTGTTACAGTGAGGCATTGAGTTGTTAAAGTGTTTAATATATTTTATGAACTTTTAATTGTAAAGTTTGTGTACATATTATTTATAATAAGATTTATAAATTATATTTATTTATGCAATAAAATTTCAAACAAATCATTGTGGTGTTTATTGATTTTACCTTATGTTTTGTCACATTTTTTTGAAAATAAAATCGGTCGGTAACAATGAAATTTTAAAGTCAAATCTAAGTGCATGGAAACAATTTACTGAATAGCTATTAGAAAAAAAAATCTATATCTTATGTTCAAAAATTTAGATTTACACAAATTTAAATTCATTTCAAAATTATCTCTTACAACTATAACAATTCACTAAAATATTTGGAATGAGGGGAAGGTCTCAGAGGGTTCTGTGAGTTAGGATTTACATTCAACAAGTAATGATTTTTTTAAAACCTGTAATAGATTTGTAGTCAACCGATAATCCATTATTAATTTAATGTTAAGGTTTTTGTTAAATTATATGTGTAAAATTGCAATAAATAAATAAAAATTTTTAAAAAATACATATATTTTTTCTAATAACAATGCATTAAATAAATTGCTAAATGATATATGTAATTACTGCATCAGTATTCCTCAACGAACTTTGAAATTCCAAATAAAATTATCAAATTCAAGAATTAAGAAATATTTCTCTCTGATAACCTTTCTCACAATTTATAATAGTGTTTCTTTCAAAAGTTATAGTTCAGCTTATTTTATTCGATTTCAACTTTAATAGCAAAAACTATTACTGGACTTACCTTACACAGCAAAAAACGTAGTCTCTGCAGGCTTTCGAATTCAACTGCTTAACATGAAACCTAATTTTGAGACATTAATCACACTAAATGTTTCTAAATTAATCTGATTTTTTTTCTTATTAGTTTGAATATTTACACCTTCTAATGAACGTTTTTTAAAAGTCAGGGTTCCACCAAAAGTAGTTCGATTGTTTAGTTTTCCGTTCTTGAAAAAAAAAAAAAAATTGGGAACCACTGGTTTAGATATAACACAAGCAAACAATTTTTCTGATGAATTTGCACTTTAGTTCGTAACTTCATTTTTTAAAATTTTAATTACCATTGGTTTTCAAAATTGAATTGATTTTCCATGTCGAATCAAAAATAAATAATTATCGAGGAACCTGCTACAAACTTGAAACTCGCTTTTGATAAAATAACTAACACGGCAAATGCATGGTGCGTAGAGTTTTAAAAAAGTGCTTAAATGTGCTTTTTTCATGGACTGTTTTTAAAAACTACTTGATTTTCCCTTTTCGAAAATGAGGTTTTTTTTTTTTTTTCCATGCCAATTTTCGCTGTGTGTTATGCTAAAGCGTGGTTTTCGCATTGTTCTATTCTTCATTTCATTTAACCACAATCCAGGCCGGGATAGCCTGGTCGGTAGGGCGCTGGGTCCATATCCAAGAGGTCGTGGGTTCGATCCTCGCCGGCCGAAGACTCCCCGTGTAGTAAATGGTGACTGATGCACGTTAAATCTGTCGAGTCTCAAAGTCCTCCATGTTCCCATAGCAAATCAATACCTCTGGGGGTACTGATCCAGGAGTTTCCTTGTCTTCTGGATTGGTTCAAAATTACAAGGCTACGGAGTTGAACATTAGTAGTTGTAAACCCATGAAATTGGGTCGGCTGTTCAACGACGGTTAGAAAATAAAATAAAATCTATTTATATATTTGATGAAATACTTGGGAGGAACTACTGAGCTGGGTTCGTTGAGATTCTTACTCTCTCATGTGCAATTCTACTGCATTTTGCAAGATATTCTCAATTTCAGGCTTCGTTTTCCATCCTCTGAAATCGAACCGAAAAATCTCTTATCTTTTTATGGTGGCTAATATAATCACGAAAAGAGTTCTTTGTCATGAACTAGTTGATTTTATCACAATTGGGTATACTATCGCCTACGTCACATGTTGTGTTATTCCTACTAAATTTAACCCGTGAACGGCATTTTCTGCGAGCCTGACTTCAAGCCACAAATAAACAAACGGAATGTTCGATCTTTTAAATAGCTGCTCGCCAGATTATATTGTTATTATAAAGAAAAGTTCGTTTTGTAATAATTGATTTTGTTGTTTCCTCTAAGTAATTTAATGTTTTTAGTAAACATATTTAAAACTCAGTTTATAAATTAAATTAAAAGTTTTTTTTTTCTCTTCTGACAACGAGAGACATCAAACCAATTAAACTTAACGGACATCATTCTATAGAATCCATATTTTAAAAAAAATCAATGTTTTCAATTCAAATTAAATTAGCGCATGTAAAATATTAAACAACAACCACTATCTTCCATTCATTTAGTATTGCACGATAGTATATGTTATTCCTACTAAAATTTTCGAAGTGGAAGTAGTTGTGTTTTTTTTTATATTATACCCAATCATGTAAAGTCTTTAAAAATTATTTTGCATTTTGCTAATGTATATAGTGCGTAAAAAAGTTTTTTGAGTGCTGAAAAAGTACTTAAAAGGTGCTTTCTTTTTGTTGAGAGATTTGGCTACACACTCTGAAATATCGATGACGTCATCTTTCAAATGCTTTATAAAACGGTATCATCTGTAATATAGTTTACAATATGGTCAATGCAATATGCTAAACCAATGCGAAATGCTCATTTTTTACAAATCCCTCCCGAATGTAATTATCTTAACCATTTTAATGATCGGGTGCTAATATCGTGCTTCGCACACCCTGCTCAAGATTCAGAGTCTTTGCACTAACTGTTCTGGAGTTATAAGAAACCCATACACTCAAAATCCTTCTACTAGCTAAATACCCGTTCTTCGTACGGGGTGAAGAATAGTAAGCAATGTATTAGTATTGAACAACACTACGAAATTCTGCATAGAATTGAAAAACATGTACCAACGCACTAAAATTAATCCATTTTTTAAATATATAATTATATTTTGTATTTTCCGGTGGATATAGATAAAGTGTGATTAGATAAGTTCTTAAATAAAGCCACACACGTTTTAATTTGTTCGTTCTGCACTGTACTGTACTGTATAAAACATCTGGGCGCTTGCGATCCTTTTCCCTTTCATCGTTAGCTTAATCTTTGTGGTGCTTCGATGAGGTTGTGGAATGCAAATGAAGTAAAGGAGTATTCATGAGGATCATTGAGGTTTTGACTGTGTAATTATATGCAGTAGGGTGATAAGACTATATTGTAAGAGTATGAACTTTAGCTAAGCTGATATGATAAAGATGAAGTTATGTATATGCTATTGATGTCGAGAATATGATGCATCACTGCAATAGTATGCCGCTATTGCCTGATGTTCTTGTCTTTAGTCACATTTTCAAATAGATTCACTGCAATTTGCTGTAGAGCAAGAGGTGCTTTTTCGAAGAATTTGATATCTAATTTAGCTATATGTTTGTATATTGCATCGATTTTAAAGTCATGGTGTATTGCAGCATTTCTTACGAACCATCTGGTTTTTGTTATCCTTCTTAATATTTTATCCTGGCAGACTATTAATTTATTTAGCTGAGTTTGTGTTACATTTGTCAAGACTGGTGAAGCATATGTAAGGATGGGGCGGATCATGGATAAATAGAGCAATCTTTTGAGTTTTAGTGCCATGTTGGATTGATAGAGAATTACCTGTAGTTTACAAAATCACTAAAGTCAATGGGCTTGCTTCTTTTGGCCAAGGTTATCTTGAAGTTTCAGTTGAAGGTAACAAAGCTTTATGCTGAATAGCATAGGTTATCACTGAATTTTTATCAGCAAATAGAACATTCGCTTTACTGGGTATGCTTTTGATAAGTTGGTCGTTCTATGAAAATAAAGATTAACTATATTTAGAATAATTTGGCATGATACTGTTGCTCTAAGCCAACTCGCAATAGTCGAAATTTACCACAATCATTCGATTTTCTCCAGTACTTATTCTTTTATGGACCGTATTAACTTCTACTCACAGTATCTATATTGAAGCTTCTCCAGTGTTGATGTGGTTTTAATAGGTATCAAATATAAAACGGTTTACCTGTATTTGCATTTTTGGTACCTATAAAATTGCACCAATTACTAACAGTAATGACTATTATCAAAATTAATAGGACATCATTAAGTCATTAGCGTTAATTATAATATGGCGATTTCTATGCGAATTAGTGCCATTTGTGTATTGTTCGTTATAAAATAAAAGGAAATAAATACTTATTTGTAATAAAAATTTATTGTGCAAAACATATGACCAAAGAAACTTTCGTTAGATTCCTTCTAATGTCTGTTTTTCAAAATCTGGCAATATTTTAATAACACTCATACTAAGTTTTTCGATGTATAGAATGCATTTTTATTTAGATGGAAAAACAAATGGACGAATTTTAATCTCAACAGTGGATAGTGATTTTGTATAGCCTTTCCATGCAAGCCAGTATGTACCATTGGTATTAACCATTTCTTCGGTATAGTTTCCTGTCAGACGCACACCGTTGAGACTAGCTCTAGCACAATCAAAGTACCACCATCCACCTTTTCTTATCATTGCACAGTCTATGGTACCCGAATTGCTTTTATGGTCTTTTGTTGAAAAGGTCATTCTATGATGATCTACCATAGAATCACCTGCGTAAAATATAAAAGCGTTATTTAAATTACATCACATATTTGTTATTCAGCACTGTAAAAGTTTTTTTTATTTTTTTATCAATAATAAGGTCACTATTATTTATTATTTAATACTAAAAAACATTATATTTCGTTTAATCAGTCCGTATTATATTTTATTTATAAAGCTATAAACACAATGTTTGAAAACAAATTAAGTACAAACGTTGCGAGAGAAAATAAGTATGGTCAAAATTACCAGAATACGGTAAAATTTACGGTGTATATAGCTCTATGGGAGCACCAAAAATTCGGTAGTTTTTACCTAAGTGCTTTGGTAAAATTAACAATGAAACAGTAAAAACCATAAGAATTAATTTGGTACAATTAACAATGAAACAATAACAATTACTTTATAAAATGTGATAAATTTTGGTAAATGTGTGCTGAAGTTAGTTAATTTCTGTTAATGATGTTTATTTTAATACCAGAAATACCATTACCATACATTATGGTAATTTTGTCGGATTTTTTTTCCGGGTGGGTATCAAATCTATAAAAGTACTGCAATTTTTTTTTCTCACTGAAAAACTCTTATTAGCAATATTTTTATTAGCAATATTTTTATTTTATTTATAAACATTTTTAATATTAATATATTATATAATAATAAATAAATTTTTATTTTATTTATGAACAATATATTTGTTATTTATAAACAAAATCATACACTAAATTTAAAAATTATTTAGTTAAATGATCCTGGTTTTATTGAGACAAAACTTAAGCCTAATAATTTTGCTCGGTACTATAATCTATAATTACTTAAGAACTTTATCTATAATTTTGTTTTATAAATTCCAATAGTTTTTGTTTACCAGAAAAAATACTTTATTTTGCCAAATAAATTTTTTAATAATAGTGCAAAAAGTTAATTTATAACAATGCTTCGCAATTTTGAATTCATTATTTTCCTTGCATATGTTGACTTGGCACTGTTTCGCGCAAAGGTTATTATAAAAGTAAGTTTATCATTAGAAAATCTTTAAAGGAAAATTATAATTATTTCAGGAAAAAAAAAAAAAAAAAAAAAAAAAAACTACAGTTCCACCGTATTTCGATATAGATAATCTGTATTTGAGTTCTTCATTTCCAATCGAAAAGGTGTTTAAGCTGTCTCAATGTCAGTTCCGATATTGAAACGAACGGAGTATATTTTCTGATTAGTATTTTGATCGGTAACTATACCAACTTCATCCATAACTTTATTTTTCAAATTCGAATTATTATTTAATTCACCATAAAAATTAATTGAATATTTCGCTTAAGAGATTATTCAGTAATAGTGCGAAGAGTTAATTTCCAACAATGCTTAGTTAAATGATCCTGGTTTTATTGAGACAAAACTTAAGCCTAATAATTTTGCTCGGTACTATAATCTATAATTACTTAAGAACTTTATCTATAATTTTGTTTTATAAATTCCAATAGTTTTTGTTTACCAGAAAAAATACTTTATTTTGCCAAATAAATTTTTTAATAATAGTGCAAAAAGTTAATTTATAACAATGCTTCGCAATTTTGAATTCATTATTTTCCTTGCATATGTTGACTTGGCACTGTTTCGCGCAAAGGTTATTATAAAAGTAAGTTTATCATTAGAAAATCTTTAAAAAAAAATTATAATTATTTCAGAAAAAAAAAAAAAAAAAAAAAAAAACTACAGTTCCACCGTATTTCGATATAGATAATCTGTATTTGAGTTCTTCATTTCCAATCGAAAAGGTGTTTAAGCTGTCTCAATGTCAGTTCCGATATTGAAACGAACGGAGTATATTTTCTGATTAGTATTTTGATCGGTAACTATACCAACTTCATCCATAACTTTATTTTTCAAATTCGAATTATTATTTAATTCACCATAAAAATTAATTGAATATTTCGCTTAAGAGATTATTCAGTAATAGTGCGAAGAGTTAATTTCCAACAATGCTTAGTTAAATGATCCTGGTTTTATTGAGACAAAACTTAAGCCTAATAATTTTGCTCGGTACTAAAATCTATAATTACTTAAGAACTTTTTCTATAATTTTGTTTTATAAATTCCAATAGTTTTTGTTTACCAGAAAAAATACTTTATTTTGCCAAATAAATTTTTTAATAATAGTGCAAAAAGTTAATTTATAACAATGCTTCGCAATTTTGAATTCATTATTTTCCTTGCATATGTTGACTTGGCACTGTTTCGCGCAAAGGTTATTATAAAAGTAAGTTTATCATTAGAAAATCTTTAAAGGAAAATTATAATTATTTCAGAAAAAAAAAAAAAAAAAAAAACTACAGTTCCACCGTATTTCGATATAGATAATCTGTATTTGAGTTCTTCATTTCCAATCGAAAAGGTGTTTAAGCTGTCTCAATGTCAGTTCCGATATTGAAACGAACGGAGTATATTTTCTGATTAGTATTTTGATCGGTAACTATACCAACTTCATCCATAACTTTATTTTTCAAATTCGAATTATTATTTAATTCACCATAAAAATTAATTGAATATTTCGCTTAAGAGATTATTCAGTAATAGTGCGAAGAGTTAATTTCCAACAATGCTTAGTTAAATGATCCTGGTTTTATTGAGACAAAACTTAAGCCTAATAATTTTGCTCGGTACTAAAATCTATAATTACTTAAGAACTTTTTCTATAATTTTGTTTTATAAATTCCAATAGTTTTTGTTTACCAGAAAAAATACTTTATTTTGCCAAATAAATTTTTTAATAATAGTGCAAAAAGTTAATTTATAACAATGCTTCGCAATTTTGAATTCATTATTTTCCTTGCATATGTTGACTTGGCACTGTTTCGCGCAAAGGTTATTATAAAAGTAAGTTTATCATTAGAAAATCTTTAAAGGAAAATTATAATTATTTTAGAAAAAAAAAAAAAAAAAAAAAAAAAAACTACAGTTCCACCGTATTTCGATATAGATAATCTGTATTTGAGTTCTTCATTTCCAATCGAAAAGGTGTTTAAGCTGTCTCAATGTCAGTTCCGATATTGAAACGAACGGAGTATATTTTCTGATTAGTATTTTGATCGGTAACTATACCAACTTCATCCATAACTTTATTTTTCAAATTCGAATTATTATTTAATTCACCATAAAAATTAATTAAATATTTCGCTTAAGAGATTATTCAGTAATAGTGCGAAGAGTTAATTTCCAACAATGCTTAGTTAAATGATCCTGGTTTTATTGAGACAAAACTTAAGCCTAATAATTTTGCTCGGTACTATAATCTATAATTACTTAAGAACTTTATCTATAATTTTGTTTTATAAACTCCAATAGTTTTTGTTTACCAGAAAAAATACTTTATTTTGCCAAATAAATTTTTTAATAATAGTGCAAAAAGTTAATTTCTAACAATGCTTCGCATTTTTGAATTCATTATCTTTATTGCATATGTTGACTTGGCACTGTTTTGTGCGAAGGTTATTATATTAGTGAGATTATCACTAGAAAATATTTAAAGGAAAATTTCAATTATTTAATAAAAAACAAACCTGCAGTTCCACTATATTCCGATATAGATAATCTATATTTGAGTTCTTCATTCTCAATGGAAAATTTTTCATACGTAGCGTAAGCCGTTTCAGTTTCTGTTCCAAGATCGAAACGTACTGAGTATCTTTACTGGTTAGTCAAAGCATAGATATTGTTGTTTCCTGAAACACATAACATAAATGATTTGGAAAATTTAAGAAAAGAAAAATATTGCACTTTAAGGAAAAATGCTTCAAAATACGCTCCGAATAACCAGTCTTAATTTATGGAGAATCCTTACTGAAAATGACGAAAGGAAAATACATACATTAGGGGATACAAACTAATATTTAAGGAAAGGTAAGGAAAGGAAATTGTTACCAAAATTTTGATAAAATATTAACGAGGAAGGCCCGTACTAAAAACATCGAAATCAATTTGGTTGCGCTTAAGGAGACTAAAGTAAGGTTTGATCATTAGAAAAAACTCATAAATTAATTTATCTATTAAACTAGTTTTAATATTTTTAATCCCGGCTTTCTCGATATACATTTGTGAAACTTAAAAAACTTTTTTAATTTTTGATGTCAAATGTGTTTACTTTTTCTTACTGTATTTTTGACAAGGATTCTAAAAATATATATTAAAGTTGGTAATTACGGAACGTCCTGCATATCGCTGTGTCAATTTTTGGCCAGCTTTAACATGAGAATTTTAGCATGCATTTGTTTCAATTAAAATTATCAAAATAAAGTCTTGTATTAAGTGCTTAAGAGGAAGCTATACCAAGGGAGAAACTTTTCATGTCAAATTTCGTTTCACCTTTATCGGTATATTAAAAATTAAAGTATAGAAAAATGCGAGCCCAGGTAAACTTATTCTATTTTATAACCGTCATTGAACAGCCGACCCAATTTAGGGTTTACGACTACCAATGTTCAACTCAGTAGCCTCGTAATTTTGAACCCGATCCAGAAGACAAGGAAATTCCTGGATTAAGTGTTGTGAGAAATTTGCCTTCGTGGAGGACTTTTTAAAGGAACTAATCCGCATTTGCGTTACATGGGAAGAAAAACCACGAAAACCTCTCACGGTTAGCCTGGTGGTAAGGGGACTCTAACCCATGAACCGTCTACCTCTGAGGATATTTTTTGTCAGCACTGAGGTCAGAGCAAGCCGGGTGCGGAATTCCAATCGACCAGCTATCGCTGGGTGTAAAATATGAAGTTCCAATGCAGTAAATATGTTTTCAAAATATCAACAAAATGCAAACAAATTATTGCAGAATTTCTTTCCCATTGCTTTATCCTGCTATAATTTGTTTGCATTTTGTTAATTTAAAAAACATATTTCAACTTTTTAAACTCCAAGATTTCTCTAGATCTACCTGAACTAACTTTTATTACTCACTATTATTTACTACTTTCTTTTACTTACGTATCGCTTTTTTTACTCACTTAAATTACTTGTTTTATTTTGGTGAAGGGTAATTTGTTATGAAGGACTTCTGTCTGTTACGTTCTCTCAATAATTAGTTTTGTTATAAATTTTTTTAATTTGCCATGTTTTGTTCAATTGGTAATTGGCATATATGGCGGTTTTTAAATATAATATTTAAAATATAGGCTCCGAGTAAAATATTTTTATTTCACTTGTTCAAAAATATTTGATCATATGTATTAAATATAATAGTTAAAATGTAGAAAAAGGAGCAAAATAAAAATACACTAGATAGTAATGCATAAAATTATAATATTACCATGTTACTTTTAGCAATTATTAGCAGTGTATTTATGTATATTATACTGAAGTCACTCCAAACATACAAGATATTTATTATAGTTTACAAATAACGTTTCTGAAACATATGCTATTTACATAAAAAAAGAAGTCAATAAATTTACCGAGCCAAAATTCTTTTTCCAAATGTCCAAATCCATTCTTGTATTCAGCCCAATCTTAATGAAAATAATCAGCTAGTCTGTTAAAATTTCCTCTTCGTTGAATGACTTGAAATATTTAATAAATTGTATTGATTTAAAACACATTAAAAAACGTGCGAACATAACCAAATGTTTAATACTATATTTTTTTTAGTTTGTATTTCAGTTAATCTATACTTTATATTCCTTCGTCATTATTACAAAGATACAGATCGTCACGGTAAATATTTTTAAAAAAATAAATGTTAATGTGTTAACAGAATCGAACAGTAAGTAATAGAGCATTTACATTTATTAGCTATATCAATTGATTTAAGTGGATTGCATAGTTTTTTTTTTCTTTTTGAAATCTTAATCAAAATTTTATAAGGAGCTATAAATTAGCATAAATAAAAATGAGAAAAACTATGTTTACTAACATGTAAATCATGGTTTGAAGTCTTTTGTAAATATCTAGTTAAGAACAATATACATTGAAATGAATTTGATGTAGAATAAAAATGTCAGGGAACTAAAATTAATAAGAGTGTTTAAATTACATGAACTAAACAGTTTTTTAAAACTATATCTTTTGATTAAGAGTAACACTTTCCGAAAAATTAATGTATTAAATTTTGTATGCATAAAAATCGAGTTATTAAATTTTGGTATATCAATCAATGTATCAAAACAATGCATCAATTGATGTATAAAAATCAAGTTATTAAATTTTGGAAATTACTTAAACGTGTGAAAACGGACAATTTTTTAAATATAAACCCTACACATTAAAATAGTTGCATTTTTTAAATAAACTAAAATAGTTGCTTAGTTCTTTTATTTACATTTAAAATATTTCCGAAACCAATTTCATTAGGAGTTTTAGTGTTAAATTCTTTTTATAATAAATGATATAAACGATTATAGTAATCCAAATTTCTTGGTTAAATTCCGAAATTTTTGATGTTCAATTTCAGTAAATTAAAGCAGGGATTTTAATTCTATTTATTTTTTATTCAATTGGATAAAATCTAGATAAAAGATACAATGGCATAACTGCTTAAAATATTCTAAATTTTCTTATTCAACTTTATCCGAGAAATATATTGACATTAATAATTCAATGTACTGAAATTAACCGAATTAACGATTCGTCAAATAGTGACAACTTTCCTTTCGTACATAATCAACTATTTCTGAACCACATTAAGGACATCCTAAATTTTAAAAATATGAATTTTGGACTGTGTTTTAAAAACATCTCATAAAATAGATGACCAAAAAAATTATAATTTGTGAAAGTGTCAGAAATACAGCAATACCATTTAGGTCATAGAGGAGATTATTAAAAATGAACTGTAAACTGCGTATAACTGATTTACTGACAAGAGCATGTGAATCACATTAGAGCATGTGAAGTGAATGTAAAGTCGATTTAAGGATGCACCCAGAATAGAACCATGTGCAGTAATACAAATTTTAGTGACAGACGGTGTTTGATAAATTCCTTTCTCTGACGCATTTCACGAACTATGTGAATCATTTCGTGAATAGTGGCAATTGGTTCATTTGAGTTCGCGGCTTCTGCGTGCTATGGTTTTGTGAGATCCGATATTGATGTGCGCCCTCCGCGAGAAACTCACACCATTTATCACTTCCGTTATTTCCTAGTTTATCTCTAATGTTAACTATAAATATCCATATTAGGCATTATGTTTATCTTCTAAAACTAAAAACTTCTTCTGCACATTGTTTTATTCTGCTTGCATTCATCTTTAGTACGATTTAGCATTTACTTTAAATTCCCTCAGGTGAATTGCATAATTAGTTACATGCAATCTGCGATGTACTTTCATTTCTCTTTATAATTATAAATAAAGACTGCGCTGTCACTAGTGTATTTTGACGCTATTGCGCATGTACACTTTTGATTCGAGCAACCCTTGTATATTAAGCTTAAGATTGGCAGTTAAAGAGAAAAATGTCTTACAGTCCAGCCTCCACCATCTGTTTTCATATCGCAATACACTCTAATATCTTCACATGACACGACTTTGTTTTTGGGATAAATTTTGTACACTCCACTGGTCTTGTAACCGTTTTGATAAACTTCTGCACAGTCAGCAGGTTTTGAATGTTTAGGACCTATAAATGACGTAAACTTTAATAAATAGAAACTTAACATAATTTGTAAAGCATACTTAAAATATTATGTATGTTAATTAAAATGTTGCATATGCAATAAACTTCTTGATATAGAACTTTTGAGAGTTCATAAAAATCTCTGCTGTATAAAATAATAAAGAGGAACTCGATTGTGGGTTTCTTAAAAGTTCTGTTTCCCTAAATGAATGCTTAATATATAAAATAAAGCATCCATATTTATTATTTTGAATAATAAAATAGGCACAATTAAATACAAAGCACAATTAAAATAGTTAAAATAGACTGGCTTCTGTTTCAATAGTATGACATCATTATCTATAATAGCAAAACGGCATTCTATCTCTTTTGAATGGCAGACTGGCAGTGGTTGTGTACTGTTGTTGATAATAGAAAGTACAACATCAGTATTCACAGTACTAAACGATTGTCTGTTTCTATTTATTTCTTGATTTGAGTATCATATGTCTTTTCTTATTGTTCTCCAGTATATTTTTTATACTTATTTTTATAAAAATTTACTCAGGACAGGGAGGCCTAGAAAAAGAGACTAGAGGCCCTATGTGCCAGATGGCGCAAAGAGGATATGAGGTAGGTATGGGTTTATAATGCATATTATTGCTTTATTTATTACACTGTAACATATCTAGTTGGCATAACATGTAACATATACTTGCCGGCACTTTGGATACATCCTCCGTTAAATCTATTTTGCCGTAATATCCATTTTTATCATAAAACATTATACCGTTATTTTTACACTAATATTTATTTAATTAGAGTGATTCAGTGATTTGTAATTATTTCTGTAATAATTATGGAATATTAGTTTTTTGTTCCGAAACATGTTCTGGTAAAAATGAATTTCACGGTAAAAAGAACCGGCTCCTTAAGTGCTGATAATTTTTAACATAATTTGATCCAGATTTTTTTTTCCAGTTAGTTATAACTTCCGTTTTTAGGGAACTATTTTCAAAATTGCTATTTATCAGATTATTTAGGCCGGGATAGTACAGTTGGTAGGGCGCTGGGAACAGATGTTCGAATCCAGACGGACAAAGACTAAGGTGTTGTAAATGGTGTTTGGTACACGTTAGTTCTGTCGGGTCTCAAAGTCCTCCATGTTTTCGTAACAAATTATACTTTTTGGTATAAGGATAATTCTGGGTAGAAGTAATCATAATTTTGATAGTTCTCTGGTTCAGGTCAAAATTATGATCTGTGGATGAATGGATGTATGACAGGGTCCACCATATAAACGGGTGTGATGAATGGGTGTAACAAATTATACTTCTAGGTATAAGGATGATTCAGGATATAAGTAATCGTAATTTTGATACTTCTCTGGTTCAGGTCAAAATTATGATCTGTGAATGAATGGATGTATGAATGGGTCCATCTTATAAACGGGTGTGACGAATGGGTGCGGCAGAAGTCGAATTCTTGGCCATAGAGAGAACAATCGCAACCCCTGGTCTTAATGACCTACGACAATAACAGCAACAACAACATCAGATTATTTAAATATAATAAAACCAAATTATTTAAATTTAAAAGTATTTTTTCCTCATTAAAGAAAATTAAATTGCTGCAAACATATATTGATGAATAAAGTAATAAAAACAATTAAATGAAAAGTTTATTTTTTGAGATTGTCATAGTATTGTTTTATAAGAACTCAGAGAAGAACACACATTGTTAAATGAACAGTCTAATAATCAAAGTTAATTCTTGGTCATTAAGCAAATTTCCAAGGGATAATTTATATTTAGACTTACAGTAACTATTCTGTGTGAATTCTTTACTAATATCTTGATATTTCAAAGGTAATATTTCATCATGCTCCAATTTGGTGAGGGAGCCAGGTTCACTAGCATTTAAATCATACTGGTTAATTGTTGCGCCATAGCTCAAGGCAAAAGCCACTGATGTTATGAGGTGAATTCTAAACATCACTCCCCTACATGGTGGAAATAATATTTAATAATTAAGATGCAAGCTTGTAGTACAATAGTTATTAGTCATTTTGGCAATAAATTATTTCTTAGAATCATTTCCAGGAAGGTGTTTAAGGGGTCCGCCTGCCTAAAAATAGTGAATTTTGCCAAAAAATTTCAATTTTTTTTTATTTTGTAAGATGATTCTACGTATTCTTAGGTTTCTAAAATCGTTTTGTTTTTTATTCTACGATTTTTAGAACCGGAGATATCGTTTGTTTATTACAAAGTGACATCTGTCAAACAGAACCGGAAGTGTCATTTCGAAACCGGAAGTCAATTTAAAATTGATGTTTTTCGATTTTATTTCATTTTTAGAATGACTTTAAAATTAAAATAATAATTATAATAAAGGTTTTAATTAACTTAAGTAATATTTTTGTTATATAGAATTCTTTTACCTTTTAAAAGTTGGCAATCTTTCATTCTGCTATTCTATGTTTACATTCCATTTTGTTATCGACTCTCGCTCTTGAAAATTAATATTTATAGCTTTTTTCATCTAAAAGATATTGTTTTTTGACTTTAATTTAGTTTATTATATTTCAAATATGGGTCAAAGGAAGAATTATAGCAAAAAAAAACGTAAGTTTACTGGAAATCGGTATACTAACTTACAATCAAACACGCCAAAGTTTAATGATGTTATAACTGCAAGCACATCAAAATTAAAGGACAATGAGACCTTATTTCAAGAAGTAAATGCTCAAAAAGTGTCTGAGAAACTTTCTGGACATAGAATTATTGATTTAAAAATTCTTTTGAATATAATTATGGTTCTTTGCTGCCCAGTTTGTTTGACTAACAATATTACGTTGATCGAAGATTCACGAACTGGATTGTGCTCCAATTTTTCTGTGAAATGCCAGAATTGTTCTTTTATTACTGGATTCGCTTCGAGCAAAAAGAATAAGAACAAATCAGAACTGAATACTTTGGTAGTTTTAGCTCTTCGACTTATTGGGAAAGGCTTCGTTGCTGGAAGGAAATTGTTTTGTTTGCTAAATTTACCTTTTATGTCCAAAAGCACATTTAGGAGTCTGGAAGTTAATTTAAAAACAACTGTTGCTGATGTTGCTAAAGAAATGATGATGAAAGCTGCAGAGGAAGTCAAATTTCTAAAATCTGTTGCGAAAACTGTTGTGAGCTGTGGAGTTTCCCTAGATGGAACCTGGCAGAAACGCGGCTATTCATCTTTGAACGGCTGCATCAGTTGCATATCAATTGACACAGGAAAAATTTTGGACATAGAAGTCATGTCTCAGCTTTGTCGATCATGTGGCAGAAGTGGGAAAAATGACAGGAAAAATCATCTATGTCGGAATCACGAGGGATCAGCAGGTAGCATGGAGTCTGTCGGTGCTTACAGAATTTTTGAGCGCTCTGAAGAAGTACGCCAGCTTCGCTACACGGAATATTATGGGGACGGTGACTCCAAAGGATTTAACACTGTAAAGGACATTTATGGTTTGAATACTGTTAAAAAATTTGAATGTATCGGCCATGTCCAAAAGAGGGTAGGGTCTCGACTGAGAAAATTAAAAAAAGCAAAGAAGGGGCTGAGTGGGCGAGGAAAGTTGACAGATAGTGTGATTGACAAATTACAAAACTATTATGGGATCGCTATACGTAGCAACAAAGGAAATTTGGATAATATGCAAAGTGCAGTAATAGCATCTTTCTATCACTGTTGCTCTAACAAAATAACATCGTATCACGGCCAGTGTCCTGACGGAGCTAATAGCTGGTGCAAATTTCAGAAAGCTAAAGCTTTAGGCAAAAAATTTGTTGAAAAATCTCCAGGACTGCCAAAAGATGTTATTAAAGCTATTAAACCAACTTATGAACAACTGTGGGATAGAAAATTATTAGAAAAATGTGTACATGGTAAAACGCAAAACGCGAACGAAAGTTTCAATGCAATGTTATGGAATATTATTCCAAAAGAAACATTTGTGGAACTTGGAACTTTACAACTTGGCACGTATTTGGCATTAGTGCAATTTAATGAAGGATCTGGAGGGATATTAGCTGTTCTTAGTAAGTTAGGCATTGAAGTTGGAGACTATACACTCTTAGGATTGAAGAAAGTAAATTACGAGCGTATAAACGATTCGCTCCGCCACTCAACTCCCAATGCTAAATTGCAAAGAAAAAAATTACGTGCCAAGAGATTGAGAAAGGGTGTTCAAAATGAGTCAAAGGAAGGTGTTATGTACCTACCAGGAGAATTTTAAATTTAAATAATTGTAAAAAATTAGATTTATTCATTGATGAAAACTTTAAATGTATTTTTCTCCATTTGACATTTTTACGAAACGGTCATCACCGTTTTTTCAATAACTTGAAAAATTTTCAATATTTTTACTTAAAATTTGGCATGTTTTTAGTAAACAATATTAACTATGAAATGACCTAAAATAATTACATTTTATTCTATAGTTTTTGATTTATGGGTGCTTTTATCAATAATTTGCTATATTTTTTAAGAAAATCTCATCAATGTATGTATATAATAGCACATCTTTTTTCTTTTTAAAAATATTTCTTAGATTTTAGGTCATTTTAAAGATTATTGTTGTATAACTATTGTGTTCAATGGATATTAAATTTCAGTTGTTAGTTTTTTTTCTAGAGCGATAACCGTTTGCCAATATTTTGATGAAATTTACCTTAAAAAATCAATTTTTTAAAAAAATTTATTACAAAATAAATTATTCTTTGTGTTTTTTTAATGTTTTATATCTGGTTACTATATAAAAATATAAAATTAAAAGAATTGAACAATTATTTAAAAAAAAAGTTGTCGATGGTAGGCGGATCCCTTAATATATTTTCGGAATTCCCTTCAGATGGCTGGTCAATATACAGAGAAACTTTATTGTTGATATGAACATATTTTTTTTCTTTTTTTATTAAAAAAAAGTAAACAAAACAAAAATTTCTTTAACAGTTTTCAAGAATAGAGCTCATCCTTATTTTTTTCTTCAGCTATAAATTGATTGTAAAAGTAAAAATTATCGAGTAGCATATATTTGTTAGTTACATTTATAAATAATTCACGATATTTCCAAACAAAATAAATGCATTTTTGTCAAGGTTTTCTCTGTTTATTATTCTGTTTCTATAAAAACTTAAAACAGTAAAAAGATTTTATCAGAATATTTTTTTCTCTTATTAAGTTTAAAATATAACTTTGTTTCTAGCATACTTATAAAGTCAGAAAATAAATTTTGATTTACGTTTAAAAAAATCCTATTATCCAATTAATTGATATAAATTCGAGCTGATATTGTAAACAAAAGATAGAAATTCTTGCGTTGTGCTATAAGCAGCAGAAGTGATTGCATTCAATGTTGTAAGAAAAGAGGTAAAGCAAGATCCGTGTTGTTTACGCATTTGCTTTAGTGACGAAAGTAGGTTTATTGTACTAAGGGAAATTGTATGCTTTAAATGAAGATTATATTTCATTAATAACAACATCAGTATTCACAGTACTAAACGATTGTCTGTTTCTATTTATTTCTTGATTGGGCATCATATGTCTTTTCTTATTGTTCGCCAGTATTTTTATTATACTTATTTTTATAAAAATCTGTCTGTTTCTATTTCTATGTAAGAAAAGAGGTAAAGCAAAGACCCGTGTTGTTTACGTATTTGCTTTAGTGACGAAAGTAGGTTTATTGTACTAAGGGAAATTGTATGCTTTAAATGAAGATTATATTTTATTAATAACAACATCAGTATTCACAGTACTAAACGATTGTCTGTTTCTATTTATTCCTTGATTTGGGCATCATATGTCTTTTCTTATTGTTCGCCAGTATTTTTATTATACTTATTTTTATAAAAATCTGTCTGTTTCTATTTCTATGTAAGAAAAGAGGTGAAGCAAAGACCCGTGTTGTTTACGTATTTGCTTTAGTGACGAAAGTAGGCTTATTGTACTAAGGGAAATTGTATGCTTTATATGAAGATTATATTTCATTAATAATCGTAATTGTTTAAGTGTTATTTGTCATTTTAAATATAGAGGAATGATTTTAGTACAACTTTCTATTAATTTAAAGAAAAATTCTATTACTAACTAATTCTTATGAAAACTAGATTAGATTTAATCATGATCCTGTTTGTAGAAGCCCTCCAACATGGTGCCGGGTGCACACTGTAAAAAATTCCGGATCGAATTACGGTATGCGGTATTTTTTACAGTAACATTTATTTAAAGAGACTGATTCAGTGATTTAACGTTAATTATTCCTGTAAGAATTACAGTTTAGCAGATTATTTGTTTCGTAATATGTTCCGGAAAAAATTGATTTTACGGTAAAAGTACCAGCATCCTGAATGCCACTACTTTTTACCGCAATTCGAATAGAATTTTTTTTTACAGTGAAGTAGATTATCACAGCATTTGCATCTGGAGACTATACATTTTTTAATTTTTTTTTATCTCGGATTAAAACAATTTATGGAGAAAATTGCTGAGACACATTTTCATACATCTTTAAACTTATTTCGAATTAAAACTAATTTAATGAAACGTTGAACAAAAAGTAGAGAATTTTTTTCTGTTATTCAATTATAGAATTTTATCACGGAAATAAAAAGTCTGCTAAAATTACCGTACTCTATGCTATTGTCATTTCTGCTAAAAAAAAAAAACTCATAATTCTGGCTAATAAAACCAAAATATATAGTATTTAGCATTTGGTAATTTTCTCCGTTTATATAGATGCGGTTTTCCAGAAATTCAGTTATTAAAATTATAGTTTTTATTAACGCACATTTAGTAAAAAATACAAAAGTGGAAATTAAATAATGGTAATAAGGTAATGGTAATAATGGTAATAGTGGAAATTAAATAATTAATAAATGGTATTTATTCTATGTTCTAAAGTATCATGATAAAAATAATACATTTTACCAAATTTGTCAAATTATTTGATAAATTATGATTGATACGCAGATTATGCAAAATTATGATACGCAGATTATGCATTTTGGTAAATTACCAAATAAAATTGGTAAATGTTGGTAATTCATTTGGTAATGGTTTACCAGAAATTCTAATTTTCCAAACTATAGTTTATTACCACACATTTAATTAAAAATACTAAACTGAACAGTAAACTTGTGAAAATAAATGTTTTTTATGCCATGTTCTAAGGTATCAAGATAAAACTGCCAAATTTTACCACATTAACTAAATTTTCACATATCACATATTATAAAACCACATGTCATTTTTAATTTTACCAAAATCAATACCATAGCTCTTCTGTAAAAATTTACGGAATTTTCTATAGATCTAGAAATAACGGTAAATTTTACCATATCGCGGTATTTTTGACCATACTTTTTTTCCTGACATTGTCTCTAAATTTTTGCCAAAAGGTTTCCTTGTTAAAACAGCATTTTTTTTATTATTTATTATTGCACACCTCTCAAAGAAAAAAAATGGTCCACCAAAATAACTTTTGATCTAATGGTCGGAACTTTACGTTCTAGGACTCAGTCTTAAAAGTTTGAGGAGGGGTGTTTGAAAATATGCTAATTAGTTAGTGCAAACGATATTTTCAGTTAACGATATTTTCAGACACAAAACATACTTTTTTTGAATAATCATACCTTTTTTCGATGGATTCAGATTTCTGACTCTCAAAATATAGAGCTTAGCCGTAATCGGATAAATATCACCACAATAGTTAGGCCAGGAGAGTGGTGAAAGTTTGGGTTAATTTTATTTTCTGCGTATTTTTAGTATTAGTAAATATTATCAATTTTATTAATTCATTCAATGATAGTCAGAAAAATTTTGATTTGTGAGGTATACCACGTAATGTATAAAATTGTTACGTAATGTATTGCGTAACGTAAAGTATAAAATTTTTTACGTAATGTATTTTTTACGGATTGTATGCAAGTTACAAGAATGTAACTTGCATGGCAAAATACAATTTTTTTATGAAATCATTCGGATCGGAGAATTCGATTTTAGAAAAGTCGTATTCATTTAAAAAGTTCTCCAGATGGGGAAATACTAAAAAAGAAAGAAAAATTAGATTAATATTAAGACAATGAGGGAACCATACTTTGGACCGCTCTTTTTATCTAACTACTGGGGCTATCTATATATTGCGAGTTAGAAATCCGAATCTGTTTATGTTTAAACTGCTGAAATACGTTTTTGTATCTGATTATGCACTTATTAATTAGGCATATTTGAGGTCATCTTCTTGAATCATTAAGAATGAGTCATGAAGATCGATCTTTAGATCAAAAGTTATTGAGGGTAGTCAATTTATTTTTTTGCCCTCAGTACATCCCCGATAATGGATTTCTTTAATTGTAGTTTGTTATCCAATAAGAAAGAATGAAAATATTTTAGTAAACTTTGGGGAAATAAACTCTTATAGAAATTTATTATTTAACTAATTACGAAAAATAATTTAACAGTTATTCTAAAGTGGTTATATAAAATAATAATGTTGACTTTTGTTTCTGAAGAAAAGAAAATAGAAAAAGAGTTTTATGCAACAATAATATTAGAAGTAAATTACCTTCAAACATGAATGATTGTATCGGACTATAGACACATTAGAATACAATTAATTTGAAATTTATAAGTACAGAAAAGAAAAGAGTATACTATTTGCAAGAGATTAAAAACGAAACTACTTACATTTTCAAGTGTGTACTTATTGTAAATTGAAAACAGAAAGTAAATTGCAAACAAAAATCACTCCTATTATACATAGTTTCAAGATATTGTATCTTCCATTGTATATGTTACCGGCAAAGTATGAAATCCGGCATTGTATAGAATGCCTAGGCATTTTATAGAATGCCTAAAATTAGCCGGCAAAGTATGAAATGATTTATATTTCATACATTGCCTAGGCATTCTATAGAATGCCAAATGAGAAACCGGCAAAGTATATATGACAAATTCAATGACAAATTCAAAACGTCATCCGATTTGATATTAATTTATTCGTGGATATAATTACATTTATTCGATATTTTAATACTTACTGACGATAGATTATATTTATTCGATATTTTAATACTTACTGACGATAGATTAGAAGAAACATCAGTGTTTGGAGTATCGGGGAAATATATACCGGGCAATGGCACTTGACCTTAAAAAAATATCAGTGTAGGGTATACCGGGCAAATGTATACCGGACAGTGGCATTGAACCTTAAAAAAATTTCGGTGTAGGGTATACCGGGCAAATGTATCGGTATACATTTGCCCGGTATACCCTACACTGATATTTTTAAGGCACTGGCACTGAGCCTTTAAAAAAACATCAGTGTAGGGTATACCGGGAAAATGTATACCGGGCAATGGCTCTTGACCTTAAAAGACCTAGACCTAGTATGTATTTCGAACATTTACCAAAGGTCTAGTTATACTAGGTCCTATACCATTGCCCGGTATACATTTGCCCGGTATATCTTACACTGATGTTTTTTTAAGGACATGTGCCATTGCCCGGTTTACATTTGCCCGGTATACCCAACACCGATGTTTTTTTAAGGTTCAGGGCCACTGCCCGGTATACATTTGCTCGGTATACCCTACACTGATGTTTTTTAAAGGTCAAGTGCCACTGCCCGGTATATATTTACCCGATACTCCAAACACTAATGTTTCTTCTAATCTACCGTCAGTAAGTATTAGAATATCGAATAAATATAATTATATCCACGAATAAATTAATATCAAATCGGATGTAATAAATATTTTGGACCTTCACCAAAGCGACTATGTAATTGTCAACATTCACCGTTGAAAGTCAACAACCACCGATTTCGGTCATTCGTAGTAACATGCACATCATTTACATAATAACCTCATCAGGACGATTATTTCATACTTTGCCTAAATAGCATCCAGCATTCTATAGAATGCCTGGGCATTCTATACAATGCCTAGGCAAAGTATGTAATACTTCTCACATTTCATACTTTGCCTAAAAACGTCAGGTATTCTATACAATGCCTAGGCATTCTATACAATGCCGGCATTTCATACTTTGCCGGTAACATATATATCAGTTTCTTCCAAATTGAGTGTGAATTATATGTCAAGTATTAGAAATAAACTGATTTTATTAGATTAGAGAAAAATAATGATCCACTTTTAACATTCGATACTTCAAGAGATCCGTGATTTAAGTATTTAATATCCATATTTATCAAGGAGATAAATGTTATTTGGCATATTTAGTGTCTAATTTTAACGATATGAATTTAATAATTGTAAATATAAGATAAAATCTGAATAACTTTTATGTAATTGAGTATTCTTATCAATCACTACGTCAATTGATGTTTATTTAAGTTTTCAATATCTCCGAAATAAGGATTTGTTGTTGTTTTATGTAATTTTATTTTACTTTATAACCTTCTTTGAATAGCCGCATGTATAGCAACGTATTTTCTTTGTACTTAATTTCTTACAGGAAATAAAAGAACATTAAACAATTAAATTGCAAGTATTTGATAATTTTGCAATTCTTATATTAAATATTCGCTGTTCGAAAAGGCATTATAAGTTGAAGTTTAAATGAACAAATTCAAAGAAAATGTCTTGAAATAACAAACTGGCTCATGTAAACATGAATAAATATTTCTTAATTATTCTCTTATACTTAATATACTCCAATTCGTATTCAAAATCATTTAGAGCTTAGGGGTAAAATTAAGTTTTCCCGCTAAGTTCACGTCCTTAAAGTAGTTTGTAGTCACTACCGTTTAAAAAAAGTAGTTGTAGGTAACTATATTTGTAACAAAGTAGTTGAAGTTGTAGTAAACTACAAAAAGAATGTAGTTTTTTCGACCACTGCATCAACAGAAACAAAAGTTCAGCGTTTTAATTTGTAAGTATGTTTTTAGTTAAATAATAAGAATACTTTGTCTCTGCAAGCTGTATTAAATTTTAGAATGTATAATTTCCATCTGTTTCTCTGTTAGGCCTAGTCTAAATGCGTCTTACTATTCACCTTGTGCTACGCATATGCTTAATTTACAAACTAATTTTATTTTAAGGATTAGGTATATATACACTTGAAATTAACAATTCCTACTTTATATTGTCTCGTAAAAATAACTTTTTCTGACTATTATAGGCGTCTTATCTTACTGCAATTATAAATATTATTAATACTAAATACCTAAAAATGGTGGCAGCTACTTTATACCTTGTAGTGCAAAAGAAAGTTCTTAGTGTTTCACTACCTTGAAGAACTGTCCTCGGCCCACCACTTAGGTGTACCATTAACATTTTTAAAAAAAATCTTTGTCAGAATATGTGCAAAAAAGAGTGAAAAAAGTTTGTTTGATTTTGTACGCTTCTTTTATTTGTTGTCGCTTATGTATAAGTTTGTAACCTTTAAAAATATATTGATTAAGAATATCCAAAAAGGAGGATAGGTATAAGTGCTTTGTACTTTGCAGAATAAAGTAAAAAAAAAAAAATCGTACTTTATTCATGTTGTTTTTCCGCTTTAGTTTATTGAGAATGGCCGTTTGGGAACAAGAATTTTGAGAAGAATTAGACCGTTGTTAAAGTCAATTTATTCAAATATTTGCTCAAACATATAAAGAGCAATTTATGCAAACATCCTCGCTAATAAATTTTCAAGAATTAATAAATAAATAAATGAAGAGACGATCGCGAAAATAGCAAAAAATAAATAAACTAGATAAACAAGAAACTTAAATATGCTTTCATGTAAAAGACAATCACAAAGGCATTGTCGTCACAACAACTGAAATGTTTTAAATTACCCCCATTGGTAATCTTAATCCTTTTTCCAATTTAGCATAAGTTTAAAAACTAACAAAAGTTTTTTAAGCTCAAGCTAGTATTCCACGTTAACGATTTAAGTAGTTGTATGTTTATATTAATAGATTTACTGGTTCTGCAGCTCAAATTTACGTTTTAGATATAACTATTTAACTATTTATATAAATGTTGGTGTTTATCTATATGTATGCTTTCATATTTTTATTTAAAATAAGAATCTTGAATGTTTAGTTAAATCTCATTATTTTTTTCATCATTTTTAACTGATCCAATTTTTGTAACACAGCAATTTTGATCGGAAAATAAAGAAAATACTTATTAAAATACATTGAAAAGACAAGCACTTATTATACTTAACAGATTAATCGCTTGGAAAATATACAAATTGAAAATAACACTAGACATGTTTCAAGCGTTCAAAAACAGGCTCTCATTTTCAAGACTTGCCAGACGTGAATGAGAAAAAACAAAAGTGATTTGAAATATAAAATTTAAAGTTGCCAACAAAAAATAGAAAAATTAAGGTGAGAAATAAAACTAGAAAAACTGCAGTAGTTGAGAGAGAAAAAATATAAAAAACAGAACAAGAAAAAAAAAAAAAAAAACCTACAGTGGCCAAGAGAGACAAATCAGATTGATTTATCTTTTCAAGATTAAATCTTAACTTCTTATGCCTGAAATATTAAGAACACTTACTTCACAATGAGTGAAGTGAATTTTTATTGATATTAGATCTTATTTTTTGATAAACGTAGTGCTTGATAAAATTTTTATAAATTTTATTGCTCTATAAACATAAAGCCATGTTAACTGTATTTGAGGAATCACAACATTTAGTTAATGCGAAATATGTTTATAAAGCGTCCCTTACAAAAAAATAAGGTGTCTTTGTGGTTGTTTTGAGGTTGAAAGGTTTAAAAATATACACCTGAGGTGTGAAATGAGCTTATGTTATGCCCCAAAAATAACCTCCTAAATCAGCCTCCATTACAACCTCATTTATACCTCAAATTAGACTCATATATAGCTCAGAAATAAATTTAGTTGAAATAGAGTGAAATTATTCTTATCACAAATATGAGAATGTAGAAAAAATAACCAGTACACCTCAAAAACAGCTCCTCTAATCTGCTTGCTCTATGGTAGATTTCTATCAATCTCAAAATAACCTTAAGCGGTAAAATTTTTTTTTTATCATCTTGATTATGAACCTTGGGGGGGGGGGGGGTAAATTTTTAAAGTTCTTTTTGAAGTCAACTTCAGATAAATCTCAAATTAACCTTTACACTTAAAAGCAATCTGAAATTTACCTCAAAAACACCTTCTATTTTTGTAAGGGGCTCGACCATAATTTGCATTGTCAATAAAAACCGGGCATGGGGAAAGTAGGTTTTAAACATGAGTAAGTATAATTATTGTAGCCATAAAGCTTATTTTTACTTTGAATATATTTTTACTAATGAATGTATTTATGGGGTAAAAATTATTTTAAAGTATTTAACTAATAGCTTAAAGGAAACTTTCGATTAACTTACTTTTCGTCATCTGGTAATGTTGTTCAAGTCAGATCAAACTATAAATTTCGGTTAATGTTTCAGGTATTATTTTCATTTTATGTAAAGTTTGTCTTAAAATATGTTGCAAGAATTTCTTTTAAAATGTTTAAATGAAGCAGATGATAAGTCGGCGTTTTATAATTAACAATAGTAACATCTAATGAACCGACGAATTTTCATATGCTTGCTTTAAAAATTTTATTAAAAATTCTTGCAACACATTTTAAGGTAACTAAATTAACATAATACCCGGACAATTAACCGAGTTTCTTAGAAGTTACACGTAAATTTTTTTTCTTAATTTTTCTTGCAAATCCATAAAAATGTTTTTTTTTTTTTTTTTTTTTTTTAAACTAAGTTGCCGATCCGTCACTTCGATTATCAATATATATTTCTATTGCCAGTATTCTCAATTATATAATAGGTTTATATACTACCACTATTTATCAATTGCTTATACTATTGTTATTAATCTTTTATTTTCAATAAGTACATTATTTAAATTTTTAATATGTATCCATTATCTTTATTATCAATACGCATCTGTAGCTTGTATTAGTATTCAATATTTATTACTGTAAAAAATTATGGATCAAATTACTGTATAAAGTATGGACTTGCCTTTAGGGTGCATCATCTGTAAAATTCATTTTTTTGAAAATATTATACCATAATATATATTTTTTTAAGGTAATATTCATTTAATTAGAGTGATTCAGTGATTTTATTATAATTATTACATTAAAATTTACGGGATTTTAGATTTTTTTTTGTCTCGTGACGGTCAAATTACGGTAAAAAGTACCGTCATCCTGAGTTCCGTTTTTTTGTCGTAGTATGATCTGGAATATTTATATATATTATATACATATTGTATTTATATTATCTTGTTTTATCAATGTTTGTCAATTGCTTATTGTATCCCTATCTATTACATGTATTATCAATAACTATCTATTACTTGTATTATCCAAAAGTACATATTGTTTGTATTACACTGGGAAACACATTTTTTGTACATACAAATGCTTGATATTGCTTGATTGGGGAGTGGCAATTTCAAATTTGAAAATAGTTTTGAACCTAAAACAACAGATTGTTTTTAAAAAATCACATCTTTAGTCTATTTTTTTGTCGAAATGTACAAGTTTAAAAACGTTATATATAACACTGCCGTGCAATTGAAAAATCAACGTAAGTGCCAAAAAATTCAAAATTGAGATTTTTATATATTTGGCATTTTTGTACGGTAAGCTACATACTGCAAATTTTTTTTTTCAAATTAATTTGTTTCATCAGTTTTTTGAAATTCTGTTTCATCGTCCATAGCATTAAGAAGGAAAATAGTTGTCAAGCCATTTTTCTCTGAAGCTACCTTTACCTTTTTTTCGTGAAGCACCCACGTTGCTTTTTGAATTGCACTGCAGAACAAGGGTGGCGTGCTTGTTCTGACGACATTTTTGGGGAGTTGGGTCACATAATCATGATTAAAATTATGAACCCATGCATAGAAATGTCGTCTTGTGTCACTAGCGGCTCTGTTTCTTGGTGTGCTTTTGAACAAGTATAATACATAATAGAAAAGAGCTCCTAGCCACGTAGGAGGACATTTTCGGTCATGGGTTCCTATGCGATTTTGATTCTGATGATGTGTTCTAACTCCCCAAAAACTTTGTCGCAACACTTATGAGACCCCATGTTACATATAACTCTTTTAAACTCGCTCATTTCTACAAAAATAGAGTAAAAGGCAATTTTTAAACAAAAAACTGTAGTAGCTTGGAAAGAGAAAACGATTGGAAGATATGTTAGAAAATATCACGCAGCAGAAAAAAATTCCCCAGCTTTTTTTTTTTTATTAGTACTTATCTGTAACTTGAACTATCAAGTATGTGTATTAATTGTATTATTAATACTTGTCTGTTGCTTGTAACATTGATCAGTTGTGATAAAAAGCTTCAGCTTTTACCAATAATCTTTTTAGCGCATAAAAAAAAAAGAAATATCTATGCAAGATGTATTTTAGATGTATTTGAAACACGAAAAGAAATGCATGACATATTTTTCCTGGATGAAATACGATAAAAAAGATATTACTAATATTTTAAAATGTTATGTTTGAAAGAGATACTAAAGCACTATTCAAGACTCAAAATAATGCAAATTCTTTCATGGTTTGCTTAATATTTTGTAAATAAAAACAATGTTTCATTTTTTTATCTTATACAAACACTTGCTGGTTATCTGATTGCACTTAAAGTAATTTCTTTGCTCTTAAAGTGCTCTTTTAATTTGAGTTACAAGACAAACTTCTTTTCAAACTCTTTAAAAAAAAAGAAAAGCCTCTCGAAATTTTATCACTTTTCAAACTTGTTTTAGTGTAAGTAGTGCTTACTTTTTTTGTTACTAAGAAATTAACTTTGAAAACATATTTTTAAGCATCATTAGCTTTGCTTAATCAGGATTTTCTTTGCAATTAAAAGGTGTTTAAAACAGTTAAAAGATTTTTTAAATTATCTAAAATTTTCTATTTTGTTATTAAAGATAGATAGTTCATAACTGTTTGATCGTTTAATGACTCTTAACAAATTGGTAGTCAATAAATGCACACATTTATAAAAAAGCACATTTAAGTACTAAAATTAGAGCAATCTTAGATCGCTATTAAACACAAAGTTAAGTCATTAAATAAATGATAGACGAAGAGGAGTTTATTATTACGCAAAAGGCTGCTTGCAAGAATTTAAAAAACATTAATTTAGCTAATCAGATAGTTAGAATAACTCTAGTTTTTTAAAAATGTTTTCGTAGGTATTTATTTATGAATGTGCAGGATCAAAACATTATTACAGGATGATTACTATTTGCTATATCATCCTTTATGAGAAAAACACTCGAAATATTTAACATTTACACTAACAAAACAAGATATTTTTACCTATAAAAATATTTAAGTGATATATATATATATATATATATATATATATATATATATATATATATATATATATATATATATATATATATATATAATAAAAATAGAAATAAAAGTAGCAAAGGAAATAAAACAAAATTAAAAATATGACCTCTGAAGCCGACGTCTTCAGGGGGTACCAGCCCCAGTGGCCAAAAAACAAAACCTTTTCTATTGAGGAAGATGGCAAAAGCCTAAAAACCTTCCTCAGTACCCCGAAGGTTTTGTTTAAAAGTCCAGGAGAAAAAAAACATGCAAGACATAAAACTAATACAAATTCATCAGAAAATAAAAATCAACAGAAAATAAAAACTCACATAAACAAGGTCAGACAGCGAACTCTAAAGCAAACCAAATGAAATGGAATCACTTAAACCAAAAGAAAAACAACGCCCTCTTTTAAAATGCGCAGATTGAGAAAATGATAGAAAAAAGTTGTCAAGCACCAATCTACTAGTTACTGTACTGAAAAGTAGGCGTAACTATCTTTCTTTAACGAATTTTACTATATAATTTGCTACTACTTTATTAAAACTATTCCAGAAAGCGTAGCAATTGGCATCCCTGCTCTATGTCGGGGTACCTTTTCATAGATGAAGGTTGACATTGTCTATAGCTACCATCTCTCCACAATGTAAAAAGAAATTTCCAGTAAGAATTATGATAAGGTAAAAACATAATTCTACATTATCCAGCTATGTTTTACATCATAAATAAATTTTAATATAAGTTCTGGTCCTAGTGTTTTTATTTTATTGGGCACATGGGTCGCGAAGCGGCCCCTATCCCATTCATCTGGAATTTTAACACAGTTTTGGTTGAGCATTGAGGTAAGCAGGCAGTGGAGTTGCTTTTTATGAATGTTTCAAACACTTTGCTTGAATATCTAAAAAGGAATCAAAAATAAAATAAGCAGCTTGCTCTAAACTGTTTGTGTTTGATTTTGGAGTTGTTCAGAACTGTATCAGCATGAGGAAAAGTTATTTTCAGAAAGGTTGATGATATTATTTGTTTTGATAGTTATGATATGAGGCGTCGAAGGTGAAATGTGCAGCTATTGGTCTGTAGTTTTTATCTTTGATATAATTTTCAAATTTAAAGACTTCATTAAAATTTGCTGTTTTACATTCTATGGCTTTACCGAAAAAATCTGCGTTTAGCTTGTATATATGCTGTGATAGAGTTGGTATTTTGAGGTCTGCATGTATATTGGTATTTCGTATGAACCATCTTGCACTGGTTATTTTTCTAAGGATCTTGTTTTGGCATTGGTTTAATTTCTTCAGTAGATGTTGAGGTATCGTTGTCCAGGCAGGTGAGGCATAGGTGAGTATTGGGCGGATCATTGCTGTATATAGTAGCTTCTTTAGTTTAAGTGACATATTCTGATTATATATTAATGGTTGTATGGCTATTATTGCTGCATTTGCTTTATCTATTGTGCTTTTGATATGATCATTCCAGGTGAGTTTGCTATTGATTATAAGGCCAAGATAATTTGCTTTTTTAACTATTGGTATTGGTATATTGAACATTTTTGGTTGAAATTGTGGAAATATTTTAATTCTTCTTTTTTGTATAATTAATATTTGTGATTTTCCAGCGTTTACTGCAGTTTTTCATTTTAAGCACCAGTCTTCGATTTCATATATATGGTCTTGTAGTTTTTGAAGAGCATGATTTGTGTTTCTGGATTTAATAATAATACCGGTGTCATCTGCGTAATAGGCTGTCATGCTATTATAATCGGCTTTGTTTATAGGAAAATCATAAGTGTATAATATGTATAAAATCGGTCCCAGAATGCTGCCCTTAATATAAGTCATTTTAAATTACTGATTTAAACATGCCAATCTTAAAAATAAACAGGTAAATGCTTAAAGGTGTTTGAATTGTAAACTTTTCAAGCATTTGAACCACTTAATTTCACCTTTCTGCAAGAAATCGTTTACTTGAAATAAGATTTGAAATATTTTCAAAAAATTTCCTAACATTGTAAAATATCTTGTTCAATCTAGTATTCTTTATAAGCAAAACTAATGAATTAGTATTTTATTTATCTCTTTTTTAAAATCAATGCACTTCTTGAGTTTAAACTGTTTTGAGCCGCCTAATTTCACCTTTCTTCAAAAATCAGCTTACTTGAAATAATATTTAAAACATTCTAAAAAATATGCCCAAACATTAAAAAACAATCCAGTTTAATCTAGTCTTCTGTATAAATAAACTAAGGAATTAGTATTTTATTAATATCTTTTTTGAAGTTAAAGCACTTCTTCAGTTTTTGAAATTTTTCTAAAATTACGAGCGCTTAAATTCAACTTGACATTAAGTAACACAACACAAAATGTTTTATTGACAATCTACTAACTAGTTAAACTGCTTTCCAGAAAAAAAGTAACAATGTTACAGAAACTTTGACGTTCAATGTAACGAAGATAAATTCCTAATGCCAAGCAGTTTTCTCGAAATTAAAGATTTTATTTTTATTACTTTCAACTGAATGACAAATTACCAAAGAAAGAAAGATTTTTGCACTTTACATCGTTTCTAAATAACTTTTCCTTAAATTAAAAAAATATTCATTGAATTTCTTGATTTATCAGAAATAAAGTGTTTTAAACACTTCAAATTGATTTTTTTGAACTTTAAAATCTCGATTCTTGCTTACATAAAGGATATAAGAATTAAGTTGCCCTAAGTGCCCCTCGCCAACCGGAATTATTTTTTTTACTGATAGTTTTCTAGCTTGGGAAAAAAAAATTATAAAATTTGTTTTGTTATTTCGAAGTAAATATTTTGTTGTAAACTATGAAAAACAGCAATTTTTAACTTGAATAACAATTATATTAAAATTAATGCATACTGCAAGCAAAATAAATTGTTGGGGCTATTACCTTCATTTAATTGGATACTTGTAAATCGAGAAGAAGTAAAGTTATTATGCCAAACCATGTGATTTAAACGAGATTTAATTGGATTTCTGTAAGAGAACTTGATTGGTTTCTGAATAGACAAATGCAACTATTTACCTAAAATGGTGTCACTAGCAGGTTTGCAATTAATTTAAGACTTTTCTCCTTAATTAAAAACTTTTATATTTCCCTTTTAAAGCTAATTTTAGAATTTAATTTTTAAGATTAAACTAGAATAATAATTCTATAATTTTGAATACTACATTAAACGGTTACTGCACATTAAAAACAATTTTAATGATAACAATTTGTTACCTGAACTAGAACATGATTAAAAAATCGTCTAACATTGATTTTTTGCCTTATTTTTACCTAAAACAGACCATTTAATAAAATAATAATAATTTTTTACTAGTTTTATAAGTTTTGAAGCATAAAACAAATAAATTAGTTTTTCAAAATTTAGTATTAGTATTTCAAAAAAAAAAAAAAAAATTCGAAACTAGTAGGATACATTAAATCAACAAGAAAATTGTAATAAACGAATAATACTCATAATTCTAAGACACGAATAATTCTATACGAATAATTCTAGAATAATTCTAAACGAATAATACTCATAACTTGATTGGTTTCTGAATCGACAAATGCAACTATTTACCTACAATGGTGTCACTAGCAGGTTTGTAATTAATTTAAGACTTTTCTCCTTAATTAAAAACTTTTATGTTTCAGTTTTAAAGCTAATTTTAGAATTTAATCTTTTAAGATTAAACTATGAAATTAGAATAATAATTCTATAATTTTGAATATTACATTAAAAAGTTACTGTTATGTTAAAAACATTTTTAATGATATCAATTTGTTACCTGAACTAGAAAACGATTAAAAAATCGTCTGCAATTGATTTTTTGCCTTATTTTTACCTAAAAATGACCATTTAATAAAATAATAATACAAATAATTTTTTACTAGTTTTACAAGATTTTAAGCATAATAAAACAAATAAATTAGTTTCTCAAAATTTTATATTAGTATTTCAAAAGAATGTCGAAACTAGTAGGATACATTAAATCAACAAGACAAATGTAATAAATGAATGATACTCAAAATTCTAAGACACTTAATTTTAAAAACTCAATTTAATGTTTATTTATATTATCAAATATTTAGTAACATCTTGTAGGCATATTGTTTTAAAGCAGAAATCTAAATTAATTTTAACATTATATCAATTTTTGTTTTGCTTTAAAGATTTTCTTTTGTATTTGACTTGACAGAAAGATTTAGGTATTTTTTATTTAATAGAAAGAGAAAAATTTAAATGACAATAAAATGGAAAAATAATTTAACAAGGTAAAAATAATTTAACAAAATTAAAAGTACTTAAATCTTTTTTTAAAGCCAATATGTAATACAATTTTAATCATGTTTACAGTCATAAAGACAAACTAAAATTTAAATTTTTTTAAAAAGGTCGTATTATTTAATGTCAAGAGATATAATTATGTAGTAATAAATAATCCTTAAATGGTAGATTAATTATTTTTAAGAGCTAGATTTTTTATAAATGAAAACAAGCTAAATTTCTGGGATTGCATACATTTTCTTTTTAAGCAATTGTACTGCGCAAGTATTTAGGGGTAAAAATAGTAAATCTTTATTTTGTTCTTATTTTTAAAATTTTGTTATTTTCTAAATATGAATGCAAACAAATTTTTATTTTTAAGTGCTTATAATAACTGTAATTTCAACCACTTTTTTATATTTTCTTAAAGTATTTGATTTTTTCAATTAACTTTCAAGTTATCAAAACTTTAATAAATTTAAAAAACAATTCCAATTCTGTACTTCTTCTCAAATAAGCATTTTCATGGGATGAGTAATCTTTAATAAAAAGTTGTGTTAAATACATGTTTCAAATAAATTTTTATCAATTTAAAAAAGCATAAGAAAAATAATGTTATAAAAAAATATAAAATACGATTATTATCAAGGTCCAGATTTTAATGAAATTTGCAATTCCATTTCTCATTTGTCCTTTTTTACTCTTTTTTTTTTAATTTAAGGAATTTTTGAGATTATATTAGGCTGTTTTCATACTTTGAGGTGTTTTCTGATTAAACATTTATTGTTTTTTCGTGGTAAATCAATTTTTAAAAGTATTAAAATTTATTTAAATTTATTTAAAAAACTAGTCAAGCGTTAATGTGTTTTTCCTTCTTCAGTTTCTTCTATGTGTATTAGCATTTATTTATTTCGAATTTCACTGCACATATTTTACAAACTAATTTTTTAAATAAATTTTAATAGAATCATGTAAATATAATTGTAATTTAGAGAAAAGGACGCTGTTTTAGATTAAATCTCGAATTTAGTTTTTAGGAATTTTTATTACTTTTAAAAGCAGCCATTGCGATCATTTCCAAGAAAGATATGATATTTATTTTTTTAAGCCATCTAAAACCAGGTTAAGTGAGAAATCAACTTAAAACTAATGATGAATTTAAGAATACTATGATAAGTTTTTAAAGCAGATAAATATTTTATTTTAAAAAAGCCATTGTTTTTACACTCACAACATTTTTTAACGTTTCGCTCTCAGAGTCTATTTTAAAGAGAAAGTAATATTGTAACCGAAATATAAACTGTCAAATCAGTTAGATACGACTCATTATAAAGTATTAGCTGATTATCAGTAAATCAGTACTGAGAAACATGCTCAAAATTAAGGGTTAATACCCATGCAACTGAAGAACTTGATGGAAGAACCAGGTAAGTGACATTTTTAAGGGAACTAATTCATCAGAGAAAATAACATGAAATTGTTAAATCATTATCGTTATGCTTAACAGAATTGTTTTTGCTTTAGCTTTAATTTTAACATAACTAATTTACATTAGTTTTTAGTATAGTTGCATCATTTTTATTTTCAAACTAGGCAGTCTTAAATAAACTAAACTAAACTAAACTCAGTGGCGCGACAGCCCATTGAGGGCCAAGGCCGACTTTGCCCATCTCAGTTTTCTTGACCTTGGGCTCAGGGATGCAGGAGCAGATGTCTGGTCAGGTGGTCAGCCAAACGCGGAACCCCCAGTGTTTAGTTCCCAAGCATGCTTGGTACTCATTTATCGATCACTGAAGGGATGAAAGGCTGAGTCAACCTTTCCCGGCCCGAGGATCGAAGCCAGGACCTGTGGCACGGGAGCACAAAGCGCTACCACTCAGCCACCGGGCGTCTAAATAAAATAAGGCAAAGAATAATCACTCCCACCTTCCAATAAACTGGTAATAAAAAGCTCGATTATAAATTTTTTCGTATCCTGATTATAGCCACTCTAATAATGCCTTTCACCTGGTTCTTCCACTGAGCTCTCAGTCAATAAAGCTAAAACAATTTCAATTTAGTTATTATTATTTGTTACCTTATTTAAACAAAAGTCGTTTTTTGTAGTTTATCCCTTCAGAATAGAGATTAACTGAACTGTATTTTTCATCGCTTGTCATGATGCTATTGTTCGTGGTCAACTCAAGATGGTCAAAATTTACCACCATCTAGTAATTTTTTTCGGTCCATATCCCTTTCGAGGGATCGTTAAACACTTATTTCCACAGTACCGGTATTAAAACTGTTAAGTATTGTTGTAGTTTTGATAATCATCTAACATATCAATATAATGGTTTATATCTATAATATTATCCTTGGTACTTATTACATAACCTTCTCTCATCCTGTTTGAACGGTTTATTGTAGAATGTTCCAATGTCGACGTCGACTGTATATATATATATATATATATATATATATATATATATATATATATATATATATATATATATATATATATATATATATATATATATATATATATATATATATATATATATATATATATATATATATATATATATTCGATTCAGATAATTCAAAACACGAGAAAGGTCACAGTCGACGTCGACATTAGAACAAAAAATTATGCTACTGTATAGGGACCAGGAGTGGCATATTTAACAGTGTTTAGTTTTTTAAACATTCCCCCCTTTTTTGAAAAATCATTTCAAAAATGAAGTAAAATTTTAAGAGCTAAGAATGAAATCAAGTAATTTTCAGAATATTATAAATAATTCTTAATATTTTCGTGTTTATAAAAAATTGATAATTAAATGCTCTTGGGGTGCATTTTTGATGATAAGAAGTGATTTTACCCTATACTGCCAAGATAAATTTTACAACACACAAGCCAATGAAGAAAAATTAAAATCTAAATATCTAAATTCATTTATAAATTATATAAAATAAAACTTAAAGGTGAATTTTTTAATAGCATTGGAAGATCTACTTAAATTTTTTTTTTATAAAATCAAAGCAGTTACTAAAACTTACTTTTCAAAGCCATTACAAAATCACTTACCTACTTTTACAACACAGTTGTTGATTTGATTTCTAATTACGTTAATATTTAAAAAAATTTACTTATTTGTTTAAAATATTTTATTCAAAAAATAATTGTGGTGTATTCTTACTTTTTAATTTTTTTTATAGAAATCGCATTACGAACAAAAGAAATTAATGACATAGTTTTGTTCCATCAAGTAAATAGAAGAATGCAAAATTATTTTTTTTAAGTTTAATACTTTCACTTACAAAAATGAAAAGCTTTATTTCTTAACAAAAAAAGGGTAAAACATTCTTTAATATATTGCAACAATAGTTTCCTTTCAAAACGCTTAAGTAATTTTTCTTTACTTTTATCAAACAAAAACTACACATTCCTGATTAAATAAAAGGCGCTTTGTACACTTTTTTTTTAAAGATAACTAAAACTTCAATAGATTGTTTTTCAGTAAAACACATTTCAAAAAATCAAAATATTGCTTTTAGTTTCTATTTATTTTATTTTTTACTTATTTTCTGAAAGTTTTAAAGTATTATACAATTTAAAATGATTTCTATCAATTTATTTTTTCTGTTTTGACCATAAACAACTCGGAAGGACTACGAATTTTTTTATACGCATTTTATAAAATATGTTTTCCTTTATTCTTAAATCTTTAAAAACTGTTCTTAAATGTTATCCTTGTTAAATGTTGTTTATATCGATAAAAAAAAAAAAAAAAAAAAAAAACTCGCTCTTTTTGTTTTGTAAAAATGTATAAAGAAGAAATTAGTATTTAAATGAATCTCCATTTATACATTTTTCAGTACTTGTATATAAGTTAGTCATAATCAGCAAAAAAGTTCTACACCACACATTTCTTGCATCACAACATATTTAGAGTATTATAAATATCTTGCTTAATTTGCGTGTGGGTATTTCAAATCTGTAATAATCTTAAAGTATACAACATTAATGCCAACCTTCAGACAAAATTGGATTCAACAACGTAGTTATGCTTTTGCATTCATTTTATGTTCCAAAGTCAATTTTTCACTGACCCAAAATGAAAACCGACGGCATTTTTTACACACACTCACGGTGCATTAATGGTGTGATGTCAACTCAAAGATACTGTACCGTACCAAATTATTAGACGCACTATAAGATTCTATGTAAATTCCTAATAATCAGATGATACTATACAGCTTTATTGTTTTTACGCGACTGAAACCAGTTTGCACTTGTTTACGCTCGTGTATCAATTGGTTAAATTAGAAGACATATAATATAAATTCGACGATTAAATAAATTAGACGATATATTACATAAATATAGACTATTTATTATATCAGGCATTGCTGTTGTTGTTGTTTCTTATCCCCTTGATCTAGAGCCCTAAACCAAGTCCAGAAGATCATGTCACATCAGCAAGTCATTGACAGTCTCTCCATCACTCATCAGTTGCCTCACAGAGGCACCAATGCAATCCAAAAGATGAGATGGAGAAGCGATGGCCGAGTAATGACAATAGGCATAAGTCTCTTCTTTCGCTCTGAAGGTCAAACACTTTATATGGCTGGTCCTAAGTCTTGACAAAGCTGTCAGGTACTGTAATAGTATATTATAATAATTAGAACAAATTATTAGAGGCTCTGTAGTTTTTTAATAATTGCATGTTTTGCACGAGATTATATGCAATGCTTTTATATTTGAACATACACGTAATGGGTTTTTATTCAGGAGATTTTTTATATAATTCCTATTTGTATTTATTCTTAACGTATTGCATTGCGATGTTAACCAATTAATACACTAATGTAAGCAAATGCAAACCGGTTTCAGCCACGTAAGAAAATATTGCTGTATAGTATTACCTGATAATTAAGATTTTAAAAAGAATCTTATAGTGCGTCTAATAATTTGGCCAGGGACTGCAGTCTTGAAAAATAGTTGAAAGAGCGGACTGATGTATGCTTTGTAAAAATTAATAAACCCCAACGAATTATCATTTTGCCAATTCAAATTATAGTCGAATATTTTTTTTAAACAAACTTCGTATTGGTAATTGGTATAGCAACCAGATTTAGTTCACAAAAATAAATCTTTATAATGCAATAAAATTAACAAGTATTATAAATAACTATCTATTTTTTAATAAGCTTATAATAAAATATCTATAGAAAGAATTCCAGAAATATTCACGCTCAAGAAGTTTTCGTATTATTTCGATTATTTAAACATATCTTTAGAGGGAACAAAAATAAATGTTTTCTGAAAAGATATTAACTAAATGGTTCGAATTAACCAAGTTGTTGAGGCAAGTATAATTATTGTTCGAGTTTTCAATCCATTTTAATTAGTATTTTCTTTATATTCCCATCGAAGTGTTTCGTTACGAAAATTGGATTCGATGAAATTTTTGATGAATAAAATAATGAGATTTTGCGTAACACTTAAAATTCTTCTTTTGAATAAAAATATAAAAACATAGATAGAGATAAATCTATACAGTTCTATATCATAATTAATCGCACCGGTGAGCGTTTTATATTAAATATTGCTCAAATTGCATGTTTGAGAACATAATCATAGCTTAAAATGCGTATCTAAGAGATGGACATAGCTCAAATACGCATTTTTGAGCATAGTACGCGTTTTTGAACAAAATACGCATTTTTAGACATAGCTCAAAAAGTTTGTAGAAGAAAATGGACATAGTTTGAGATGAGCATTTAAAAATAGGCAGAGCTCTAAATGCATACTTAAGAAAATAGGCATACAACTCTAAATTCTTATTTAAGAAAAAGAATACTGTCACTTAAGAAAATCTACATTGCATTTTATTTCGTTTTCTAACTTTTCCATGTGTATTGTTTTCTTTTAAAAGAATAATCCTGTAAGCCATGATGCCGTCCTTTTGCATAAATCCTTTAATACATTTTTTTACGTAGCTTTTTAAAAATATTTTATATGTCAACTATTCTTTTTTGAGTCGCTATGGATCGTATAAATTTAAAATAGTGCTTGTTAATTTATGTTCGAGAAATTTCGATTTTCAAATACCACATTGTCATTCAGAATTCTGAATGCGACACTTGAATAATTCACCTGATATGTTACATTTGTTATGTACCCAGCCATCTCGACCTCGAAATTTGGGACTTTGCTCCGAAATTATTGTGTTAAAAGTCTTAGAAAGTAAGAAAAATTCCTGATTAAAATGTTAAAATTTGAATTAACATTGAAAAGACACATTTTGTGTCGGGTCCATTTTCTAAAATACGAATTTTAAGATATGTTAATTTTCTTAAATACACGTTTTGAGCTATGTCCATCTTCTTAAATACGAAATTTGAAATATATACATTTTCTTGAACTATGTCTATTTTCCTAAATGCGCATTTTAAGCCATCTCCAGAATAAAAAGCTCACCAAAATTCTGTACTATAAATATGAAATTATTTAAAAAATTAATACGGAAAGCTAGATTACAAGCAGAAGCAGTTTTAATTTTTTTAAAGCTTGACACATCATGACAAACATTCTATTCACTTAAAATCTTTTAGACCTAATGAAGTAAGCAAACAATGAAATTAAAGTTTCCGATTTCCTGACTATACAATTGGGACCACATTTTTAAAATTACAATCCTTTGTATTTTATTCCTTTGTAATCCTTTGTAAGTATTTGCTTGCCACTAGGTGGCTCATGATAGGTATTTAGTTGATATATATTCGGTATTAAAATAATTTTTTTTACTTTTATTCACTAAAAACAGCATTCAAATAAAAGCGCTCAAATCTTTAAAGGAGGTTTCAATTAAGGTTTTCAGTGCCATTATGCCACTTTTAAGGACGTACACTTGATAAATGAAGTGTTCATATTGGGAGTGAAGATCGTTTCTCCATTAACTTTGATTTTTAGTAGAAAGCATTTTTTTTCTTTCAATTGAAGTTGGTTTTAAATTATTTAATTTTTCAAAAACACACGTTTGAAAATCGCAGCTATAAACAAAATTAATTCCTGGTTTCAGATAACTATAGGAGTACAAATTCGGTGACGTAGCCACGCTATTCACGTTGCTCATTGAACTTGTGAAAATATTTAAACAGTAAAGAACGGACAATAAACTCCTAAACAGAATCACGTGCAGTTTAATTTATAGCAATGGCTAACGCAAAACCAATAAGAAAAATTCCTTTTTGAAACATCTCTTCTGAACCAACGAATTGAAATTTTTTTTAAAAACTATTTTTAGGATCTTGGATTTAAATTTCTTTTTGTAGTCGATGTCCGAATTTTAGAACTCTAGCGCAAATGGTTCAAGAGTTATAACCTTATAAATTGATTTCAGTTTTAAATATACTTCATGTTTGTAAGAGTAAAATTACTAATGGAAAATTGTTTGAAAAAGTCATTGGTTTTGAATCGGTGGGAAATTTTGCAATACAAGAAATAGATAGTGCTAACTAAAAGAGCACTGTGAGAGTAAGAACAAAAAGAAGGAACTTTTAGACACAGAAGTCTCAGGACGTAATATCCTACATTCGTCATTAAATAATTTTTATTTTGTTAAATCTGACGTGGTCTATAGTTATTGAAAAATCCACTGAGCCTCGAAGCTAATTATTGATACTTACTGATTATTGAATTTGAGCACACCAGATAGCATACTAGAGATAGATTTATTTCATTGAGTGGCGAAATTATTATTAACACCCCCTTAATAGACTGTTGAACTACCTTTAGCCTATAATACTGCTCGAATTCTTCTCGGTATAGATTCTATGAGACGTTGGTAGGAGGAATTTGATTCCATATCCATCGAACTGCACTTTTTAATTCTGTCAGATTGGATGGCACTGGAACCAGCCGTCTGATGCCCCGTTCGATCTCATCCCACAAATTGTCAATTGGATTGAGATCTGGTGCTTGAGCTGGCCAACGAAGCAAGGTAAAGTCGCCGTCATGTGCTTGGCATCCATCTGACGACAATACGAGCTGTATGACAAGTAGCATTAGGTATCCATCCGCGGCTGGGTACACCATTAACATAACAGGATGTATTTGATCTGCGATAACACTAAAATATACTTGGGTATTCAGACCACATGACCCTTTCTCAGTCATCTACAGTCCAATCCTTATGTTTCTTTGCAAACTGGAGACGTCTGCTCTTGTTCAAAGCTGACAGCAGAGATTTTCGAACAGGTTGTAGGCTCCTATAGTCCATACGGTGAATTGTTCGGTGCACAGTTCGTTCAGAGACGTTCGCAGTTGCACCTTCATTAAGATTCCTCTCTACTTGACGCATTGTTGCTGATCTGTTGAACTGGGCAACTCTGGCCAGTCTCCATTCAGCTCGAGCATTCAGTAGCCTGTGAAGACCACAAGCCTGATGTTGAGACCCTGTTTTCTGCTTGGTAGTCTACTCTTTGTTCATGGTAATAACTGCTGCTCTTGAACACTTCACAAGAGCAGCCATTTTGCTGATACTGGTTCGACGCTTCGAGCGCCTTAAAATCATCCCGCATTCAAACTCAGTTAAGTCACGTTTTTTGTTCATATCTTCGAGGGTAACATGATGGTTTAGTTGCCTTGCATACCCTTTTCGTAGTTATCTCTCTTTTATGCATAAAACTGCTTCCTTCTGTATAGTTTGCATAAAATTGTCAGGTGGTCATAATAATTTTGCCATTCAGCGTATAGTATGTATAATATTTATTACCAAACACGCATTTATTATGAAAGCAAGAGAGTAGTCTAAATGAAAATTTCCATAAACTTACTAAAGTGTTCTCTAGTAAGAGGTTAAATTTATCTAGATTGAAGTATTTAATTTAGTATTTTATTCAGGCTTTAAGGAAAAAATATTTATAGATCTAAATAATTATGCGGAAAAGTATCAAATTTTTATTATTAGGTATTTATGTGTGTTTTACAAAAATGTTTACCCTAAAGTGAAAGATGTCTTTGAAAAAGCAGATGTTTTTATTTTATTACATAAGCTGGCAAACTTATTTCGTCCTTAGGTTCTATACTTCGATCGGATAATTAAAATAGAAATTGTTGGTGTAAATTTGATGTCAAGTGCTTCATTTAACAGTAAGTTGATTATCACTTTCATAATCAAAAGCCTATAATTAGCTGATATTTTGGAAAAAGCTAAAATTTGAACCCAAAGTTTGACGACCTAATTCAAAGAATGTTGTTTAAGTTCTGAAATTATAGATATCGTAAACCAAATTTTTAATGTTAATTTATAAAATGTCCATTGTTTAGTTAGAATTTTAGTCAATGTTTGATAAAAAAAATGTTTTTGTGACTACCATTTTTTGGACAAAGTCATGTTTTGATGTTGAAAAGTAAGGTATCATATTTAAAAATGACTTAGGTAAAAATTATTATTTTTTTAAATTTTAGGTAACACGAGGAAAACATTTAAAATTTTCTTTAAATTTATTTAACATAAACAAAGCTATAAAATTGTCAAATTTGACACCAAAATTGATTTCCAAAAACTAATGGTAAAACGATACCAACCTTCCCCTAAGTGTTGAATGCTATTGGTAATATGCTAAGTTTAGAAATCACTAGCTAAATAAAAGTTATACAATTTAGAAAATATTTTGGGTGATATAAATAAAATAATATTGAAAAGTAATTTTCATGAAAGAAATATTAATAAAAAAAAATTATTTTAAGCAAAATATAGGTATATAATGCTATAAAAAGGGCTACCATCATTCTTTTTATGTTTTCAATCAATAAACATATAATTACTTATCTCATTTTTATTTTATTTTTAAAATTTCACATGAAATAAAATATATTGTTTATTCCTTTCAGATTGTAATTGCGAAAAAATATGATTTGCAGCAAAGATGAAACCGAGTTAAAGAACAAACACTTAACTGTTTACATTGAAAATAAATAAAACATTTTATCATTATTTGTTTTAAGTTCTCATGCAATTCATCTATCCGTGTTTTCGTTCTTAATTTAAACCAGGGTCTAAATACAATTGAAAAATAAATTTGCGTATTTGGTAAATGATTTTGTGTTTCTAAAGATGAAGATGATAGATAATGCAGTTACAAAAATATCACTTCAGTTTTAATTTACTCTTGCCTCTCATTTTCAGCGAAAGTCAATTAATTTTCTAGAACGGTTGGTTAAATTTCTTTTGATGCACAAAATCAATGGCGTTAAATTATCGGATTTTCAAATCATTCGTTAATTGACAACAGAAAGTTTGGAAATTAAATTTAAAATAGTAAATTTTTACAAAGGTTTTAGAGTTAATCATTTTTATGTTGGTTTAAGTAAAAAGAGATTTTATTAATTTTAATTATTATTTTAGAGAATTTTAAGCATTATATATATGTATATATATATATATATATATATATATATATATATATATATATATATATATATATATATATATATATATATATATATATATATATATATATATATATATTATATATATATATATATATATTATATATATATATATTATATATATATATATATATATATATATATATATATATATATTATATATATATATATATTATATATATATATATATTATATATATATATATATATTATATATATATATATATATATATATATATATATATATATATATATATATATATATATATATATATATATATACATTCAAACAGCCAAATCAATTCAGAGTTTACGACCATCAATGTTCAACTTGCAATCTTGCAATTTTGAGCCCAACCCAGAGGACAAAGAAATTCCTGGATCAAACATTGGGCCAAATTAGTCTTTTTGATCGAACTAGTCCACATTTGAGTTACATGGAGAGGAAAACCACGATAAACTCCTATGGTTAGCCCAACGGCAAGGGCATTCTGAACCATCATCCGTCTACCACTGAAAATATTTTACGCCAGCTTTTTTGCGCGGTGCGAGTCGAGAGAACGATTTGTCACATCCAGCCTCCTCTGGGATTCGAATTATTGTGTCACTTCATTGAAAATCGAGAGCTCTATCCCCTGACCTACCGTGGCAGAGGAGAGCGAGATTGAAATCATCGAATCTGTTAGATACTTGAAGAAATGGAGATGAGGTGAAATGCTTTTATTAAGTTTCTTCCAGCAATCAAATTGGTTTTTATGCTTCTAATTACACTTCTTTATTAGTTATTCAACAGATTTTAAAAGCGGTTCTCTATCTTCCAATCTTAGAAATTAAAAGATTGTTTTGTAACCTTTAATGTAGATGTTTCTTTTAATTTCATTTTTAATAAGGATTCCAAAAATTTTAATTATTGGTGTTCAAAATATACTGTACTATGATTTGAAAAATAAAAGGAAAATAAAAACAAAATAAATGTAATAAAATATTTTGATCACATCTACTATGAGTCGATAGTTTTTAGGTTTACTTAAGTTTTTCTTTTTCATTTGAAAATATTTAAAATATTTCATGATGAAGGAAAATATCTTTGGTTACAATTTTAAGGCATCAATATTTATAGTATGACGATTTTCTAAAACTTTATTTGTTACTAACACTCTTTTTGATATTTTAGTACTAAATATTAATTAATTATTTCAAAAATTCATTAATTATTTCAAATATATTTTTTGGAGTGATGAAATACTCTTATTTATAGACTCAGGATTTGACACCCGGTGGCTGAATGGTAGCGCTTCGCGCTCCTGAGCTACAGGTCCTGGGTTCGATCCTCGGGCCGGGCAAGGTGGAGTCAGCCTTTCCCTTCAGTGGGTCGATAAATGAGTACCAAGCATGCTTGGGAACTAAATACTGGGTGTTTTGCGTTCGGCTGACCACCTGACCGGAGCATCTGCTCCTGCAGCCCAAGGTCAAGAAAACTGAGATGGGCACATTAGGTCTTGGTCCTATATGGGCTGTCGCCTCACTGAGTTTAGTTTTTAAACTCAGGATTTAAAAAAATCAGATAAAATAAAGCCTCAAAATTAAGTATCATTTACCTCACATACTTGCCAATAAAAATTACATTTTCTTTATAACAACCTTGTAAAAGTCGAAATGTTTGAAGACTTCAAACAAGGCCCTTATTAAGATAACAATACATGAATGTTAAAAACAGAACAGATTTGAAATATGAAAAGGCACAGGCGTCAATCAAAATATTGTGAAAAAAATAAAACCTTAAATAACTTAGAAAATAAAACTATTGCCGCATATTGTTGGCACTTATGGCATAACCAAATAACTTGCCAATTCATACACTCCAGCCTATATTGATGCTCTTCAATCTTGTTCCATTCATATGGATTTCGATTCATAAGTAAAAGACATCAGTGAGGCTCCACCTCTATATTTGGCATGGAAATGCATCGTATTCAAATTTACCACAGGAAACCATCATCCTATCGGTCACAGTGGTCTTCTTGTTTTGTTTCTGCTTTATTTTTTTTCAATATTTTGTTGGCAACTGAGCGTTTTCATAATTCATATCTGTTCTGTCTAAATCATTCTCGCGTTATAGTCTCGAGAATGAGTGCCTTGTTCGAGCGCTCGAAGAATTTCGCCTTTTTTTGTACCTATAAAAATAAACAAATGGCATTTTATTCGAGAATTATATCTTTCCGCTTCAATCTTATGGCATGATTCGTTTTAATATCTCATTCAGTAGTTTTTTTTCTTCCTAAAACATAGTTTTTGAAATAAAAGTATTGAGAATAAAAATTACTATCTAACTATAATCTAATTATACTATAAACAGAGAAAAGAACAAAATGAAATTTCTTATAAAAAAAATTTATATAGTAAATGAAATCAATAACACTTACTCGTATTGATTCTTCTATAAAATAAGAAAAGGATCAAGGCTGCACAACAAATCAATTGAAAGGATTTCGAAAAATTCAATTACAAATAATAAAAGAAAACAACAAATTTCTCTTCTAATTAATAATTAAGTTTTTTACCAAAGTACGGCGCTTTACCCGTTTGGTTGAAAAGTGTTCTGCTTTTGTAACACCTTGCAAAAAAAAAAAAAAAAAAGATTAAAGTGACAGTTTTTTATTATACAATTCCTTGTATCTTTACTTTTTTACAATTTTTGACTTAAGATATTTTAATTAAACTCTACCTTTTTTATTTTTAGTACCTGCATGCAATGAAAAATTCTATTTTAAGAAAGATTTAAAAAATTTTGTGTCTTATCTTTTATTTCACAAGATTATTAAAATTTATTAAAATACAATAAATTTTACTGTCCTTTTTTATGCTTTTTTTTACTTTCATATTTTTAAATTTAGCTTGGATAGACACTTTTGTTAACTATTTTTCTGTAACATGAAACTTTATCTGACAATGTTGGAATTTTATCACTTTCAAAGAAAGTTAATCCTTTATGTGAAATACAATACGGATAGAACAAATAAATCCTGTCAAGACTAATCTAATCCTCATAAAAAAACAATTGCTTCAACTTTTAGTGTCAGATAGTTTGCTATTCTTTGATTAGTTTCTTTTGTATAGATGTTCTTTTTTTATCAAATTACTTAAAAAAAGAAGATATTTTCCTTTTTGATAATGTAACTTTTCCTGTTGCTAATAACTTTCTTGTTTGCTAACTTAAGGTTATGAAAGACGCATAATTAGAAAATAATGATGAATTTTATCTTAACTGCAAATTTTCCTAACAAATTTGCAGATTTTAAATTTAAAAATTGTTTAAAATATTTTAAAAGATTATGATTAAAACTTTAAGGAAGTGTTGTTATTTTAGCAAAATTTGTATCAGTTTTAATAAGGAGAATCGTAATTTTTAAGTAGCAAAAAATTTAAGAGCTTTGAATTAAAATTTTATGCTATTCAAATCAATATACGGACTAATATAAGTTTGCCTTAAAGCAAACTTATATGACTTTTTTGATAATGCCCTGTTTTAAAAGCTATTTTTTTTATTAAAAATTAATTGTTTTCATTACACTGTACTAGTTTTAATCTATATGTTTTTATTATAGTTACCAAATTCTTTGCATGGTAAAAAATTGAACATTTTAAGAAATTTGATGATAAACGAGGGAAAAAACGGCACATTAAGGCACTCAATGGTAATTACGTTTCTGGTAAAAAATAAAATTCTTGTAAATAAAACAAAAATATATGGTATTTAAACCATTCATTTGGTAATTTTTCGATCAAATGGTTATGGTTTACCAGAAATTCTAGTTTTAAAAATTATAGTCCTTATTACCACAGTCTTAAATTTCTTTTTAACCGAATAAATTGTTTTCATTCCATACTCTAAGCTATCATGATAAAATAACCAAATTTTATCGCATATTATAAAACCATATTTCTTAGTTAACTTTGTGAAAGTCATCACTTTGGTAAAGATTACTAAACTTTTTGGTGTTCTTATAAAGCCAAAAACATGGTAAAAAACATTCGGCCAATTTTGACCCTACTTTTTTATTCTCAATCTAATCTTACACGATATTTTAGACATTTTAGTTTAGACCTTAATATTTTTAAGCCTGTTCTTATATCATAAATAATTGCTACATCTGGAAATAGAGGAAAGTAAGAAATTGTTTTAAAAATTGCTGTTTGGGCCAAATATGGAAACCTGAAGTTTGTATTCTCTCTCGAGGTGATTCCAAGCTAACACCATACTTACACAAGCTAACATCAAACATTACTATCTGGACCAATGAGGTATTGTTTTCAATGTATATTTTACACTGAATAGAATGGCATCAAAATCAAGTGGATAAGCCTAGAAGTTCAGAAGTTAAAAGGGATTTAATAATTTTAAAGTATTAAAAATACTATTTTTTGTTAGACCTATTTACGAGTTTGAAACCTGCAAATGAGATGTTTTTTCCTATGAATTTTTTATGCCTAATTTAAATAAATATGAAACTAATTCTATAGGATAAATAAGTATATAGGTAAATAAGTTTAAGTCTATAGGTTCTGGTGAATTAATAATTATATATATATATATATATATATATATATATATATATATATATATATATATATATATATATATATATATATATATACTTTATTTTTTTTAAATAATGTCAATTATAAATCTTTACACTGACTTTAATTCATTAATTCATCTACTTCAATGTTCAGTATTTTTAATTGAAACTTATTTAAAACTTTCTTGAAAATTTTAAAAATCAGCCAATTAATATTCACGTTTATGATAAAGGAAAAGAAAGAATACCTGAGACAATCACTGATAATAATAAATCTCTCAAAGGTAAATATCAGACATTTGTTTCGATTCTCATAAGTATATGATTATTTTCTCTAATCTTTTGAGATTAAAGCAATTATGTGAACTTAAATATCACCCACACATTAAGGAATGTGCATTTTTAATGGTTTATTAGCTTAACACGTTTAAGCTTTCAGGTCGAATTTTATTTCTAAATGATAAACAAAAAGCATAAAATGTAAGTACTATACCTACCCATTTTATACAAAATATAGTTTTTTTTTTCTCCAAGCTGTTATGTTTTTAGTTTCTTATTTTAAAATTTCTCTTTAGAACGTCTTAAAATTGGTTATATTTTGTTCCTAAAGGATATTTTTTTCTTTATAGGGACATTTCAGTCTTGTTTGATACTTTGTAATGCGAGTTGTTATAATAAAAAAGACTGTTCTGCTAAATGTTAAAAAAGTCGACATTATTTTAATTTAAAAAAAACTCCATTTATTCTTGTTTCAAAGGACGAAACTTTTTATGTTTTAATATAAATTATAACTTGAGATATTACGTGTTTTTCTATCATTAGGCTTAATGAGATGTTGAGAATTTAAATGCTTTTTTTTTGCTTAAAGGTATTTTTTTTTTAAAAATTCAAAATCATTGTATAGCTCGAAATTTCTTAAAGACGATTCTATGAAATACAGATATATTATATATTTTTTTACTTTAAGTTGAAAAGTATATTTTTGGTTTTGATTGATAATTTGTTAAATTTGTAAGAACATTGTGTCTCGAAAATTGTTAAAGATTACTCTATTAAACATATATAGACATATTATATAAATTTGTTTCCTGTAAGTTGAAACTTATATATGATATTTTAATTGATAATTTTCGTAATTTAAATACATTGTACCTCGAAAATTTTAAAAATGACTCCATGAAGTAGGGATATTTTAAATAATTTTATCTGAAGTAAGTTGAAAAGTAAATTTTTGGTTCTGATGAGTAAATTTTTAAAAAAGTAATAAGAACAAAAATGTGTTATATTAAATTTATAATTATTTTAATATTTATTAAAGATAAAAGCAAACGTTATTAAAGTTAAATTAAATTCCGAATATTTTTATTAAAAATAAATTGCACGCTGTATATTTTTCAACATATTTTTTATTATATCAGGGATATTAATGTCAAATTAATAATTTTTTTTATTAAATGGAAGAATTCCCCCCCCCCCGAAAAAAAATAAAATAGATGTATTTTTTGAAGAAAAAAAATTTGAACTGCTCCTTGGATTCCATTATTAAGTTTGCATTTCTTGGGAATATAGCTCTTTTATGAGTTTGCCCTTTTATACTATGCATTTTTTTCTGTTTGCACAATAGATTAAGCTACAAGTACTTTTCTTTTAGTAATTATTAAAAAGTTATGGTGATTTACTATTTTTAATACATTTTATTTTGTGTTTGTCGTATTTTCAAAAGTTAAAAGCTAAAGTTATTTTTAAAATATTTATATATCAAATAATATTTTTGATGGGAATTATTTATTTAGTTAAAATTGTTATAACATATTATATGTTATATAACATATTATATGTTATATATTTTATATAACATATAACATATTTGGCAAGAAATTGCTGCGCATGCGAAGTAACTCATTCAATAGCATACAGTTGTGAATTATTAGTATGAGGTCATCAAGTTTGAATATTTTAAAGTCAGATATGCACCTAACTTATATTTTTTTGAACACTGATATCAAGGATTTGAGTTTTTAGATGCGTGAATAGCTATATAATTTATTTTGTAAGTTGAGCGTTATGAATCTCGTTCTTAATTGCAAAACGTTACTTCTTAAATGCTGAATTTAGAATTTATGACTTAATGACGAAAGAAATATTTCATTTCATAGATTAATAAATCATGGAAAACATCTGGTAGAAGTCCTTGATGACAATAAATCAGTGAAGTCAGCTGTAATCACTGATAAAGCAAGCTGTTCTATGTGCAACTATTATCTGCCTCGAACTTTAAACTCACGGTTCTAATATATCAATAATCTGTTTCAAAGGCATTGAAATGAAAAACCACATTACGTTCCAGCTGTATAAAATTAATTGATTAAAGAGGATTTAGTTTAGGATATTATTATTATTCTACGTAAGATATGATATAAGAAAAGAAATAGGAATAATAAAGTTTTTTCATTAATTTTACTTACTTTAGGCAGTTTATAATTTGACCGATATTTTCAAGGAAAAAAATTCTTGTCATCAAAAACCTTTGTAACCATTGCTGCAATGCTGTATTTTTCCTGATGAAAAAAACTGATTTAAAAGTTGCAGGAGAAAACTTTCTCAATTGACGGTAGTATTTAGGACATTTTTACTGAACATGTTATTATATGAACAAGTTATGTCTGGACATTTTTACAGAATTTAATTAAGAACAATTATTCCTCTACATTGAGGGCAAGCATTTTAAACATGTCAATAACGAAATCCCAATTTCTGTATCTGCTTTTTAAATGTGCGTAAACTTTTTACTATCAGTACATTTGGAAAATTTCAAGTTTTAAAAAATGAAGCCTAATAAATATCACCTTGCTTTGAGCAGTTAACTACTTAATAATTTCACCATGCTGTTTAATAAAAATGTTATTACTGTAAAGCTATTTATAACAATGCTGCTAAACTTGCTTAGTAATATATTAGTTTGATTGCGACTGGTGTATCTGGGCAAGTTAAAAATCAAATATTTTTGTTATATTATTATATTTTTGTTATTTTATTAGTCAAATAAAAATCACAAAGGTGTTACAAAATGACAATTGAGTTCGTTACTATTATTATTCAAAAGTTTTACCAAAAGATTTAACCTTCTGTTCAATGAGAAGATCATTTTCAGTCTTATAAAAAGAGGTATGTCTCTTAGAGATCCATTATCTCACCCATTCCTGGACTTCACCATCTAAATGAAACCGTTATCCACAATGGTTTTCTCCAGGTCTCCAGAAGTCTTAAATTTACATGGGAAAAGATCTGGAATGTACAGGGGATGTTGAAGTGTTTCCAAGTAAAATCTCAGAAGTTTATCTCTCACCAGGTTATTAGAAAGGAGATGAAAACATTTGGTACAACAAGGACGTTTTGATTTGATGACGTGTCTTCAGAAAGTTTCGCATTCATCGAGACTCCACGTTCTAGGAAGTCGAGGAATAGAGGGTCTCTGCAATCAAAGAATAAGATCATCATGACTTTTGAGGATTTTTATGGAGCTACTTTGAATTTCTTTGGAGGGAAAGATTTGAAGTGTTTCCTTTGTTTTCGTTGCCGTTTGATTTGGGCGCAAAATCGTGGCACAATATTACGTCTTTTGTAACGTTACGTGACCAAAAATCATGCTCTTCCTTCGGCAACACTAAGATATGAACTTTTATCAGAAATATATAAATCTTTTGCCCTTCCTTCGGTTAATGTAGAACTCACAGTTCACAAATAATTCGAACCTGCAGGCGGTTTTGAATAATGGCATGCACGGTGCATAACTTATGACGTAATGAACATGAATTTTTTCCCTTTTCTTAGTTTTTCCGAATCAGATCAATGTCATCAGACATAATGGCTCATTTTCAGGCAGTGATATTTGTTCTTCGCGAAATCTCTTCTACCACTCGCGCACACCTGTAAGTGACAAGCAGGGTTCACAAGATACAGCAGACATACAGCTACAATTTTCATTTGTTTTAGGACTCTCAACTGCTAACCAATCACACTTTTCTGCTCTTTCTTAACTGCTTCCTATTCCAATGATAACACTTTTCATTATACTCACACCCAGAACGCAAAGGAAAGAACTGAATGTTGAACTATATATCTTATTTACATTACAGACGGAAATATGGATACAAAATCACAAAGTTGCAAACTTTGGCGAGGAATGTGCTACTGTTTTAAATTTTTACTTGACTGCCCTTCTTAGATATGACCATAAAAGCATGTTAAAAAACTACAAAATGATACCGCAGCCGCTATGGCTCAGGGGATAAAGCGTTCGTTTTTCAATGAGGTGAACCGGGTTCAGATCCAAGCGATGGCTGATCGATACGAATTCCGCATCCGGCTTGCACTGATCACAGTGCTGACATGAAATATCCTCAGTGGTAGACAGATCATGGATTAGAGTCCCCTTGCCGTCAGGTTAACTGTGTGAGGTTCTTGTAGTCTTCCTCTCCATGTAACTCAAATGCGGGTTAGTTCCATCAAAAAGTCTTCCACGAAGGCAAAATTCTCACAATACTTGATCTAAAAGTTCCCTTATCTTCTGGATTGGGTTCAAAACTACAAGACTACGTAGATGAACATTAGTAGTCGTAAATCCGAAAATTGGGTCGGCTGTTCAACGATGGTTATGAAATAAAAAATGATACAGCATTACTAAAAAAATGCAATTGGAAATGTACTTTCTTTATTCGAGTGTATTTGAATACTAAAAATGTTAAATCAAAATAATTTACAAAATATAGGTATGCTGTTTTCCTTGTTTCAATTGTTTTAACTTTGAGTTATGGATCTGAAGCGGGAGACTTAGATAAAGATAGAAAACCCCATCTGGGAAATGCTACTGTTCTAAGCAACTATCACCGAGAATGTAAGTATTCAATGGCAAAGTCTCAGAAAATACAGTTCAATCTTGAACCTTAATGTATATACCTTGAACCATAATACGGTTCACACCTGCACCTTAAAAAGACATTAAATTGAACCATGATTTCTTTTTCATAAGTTAAACCATAGTAACATGTATAATCAAGTTTAAGAAATGGTAATATAGCTCAATTCAGCACCATCATAAGGCTTTAGCAAACTCGGATGATATTATGGTTCAAAATCATTAAAAATGTACAGAAAATCAAAACTTAAAACTTTTAATATGCATTTATTTCAGATTGTATTTTATTATTTATCTTTAATGAATAAATAAAAAGTGTTTAGTTTGTTTAAATAGTTGTTTCGCACTTAACAAATTAAATTTTCTTTAAGCATCTTTAATTAAAAAAAATAGTTTTCCTTTTATTATGGAACCAGACACTATCTTGTTTTTAAAATGATTTAAATTTTAGACAGAAAAATATTCTAAACAAAATTATGAGGGAATAATATTGCTTAAAGTTAAGAAATCAAGTTTTAGTTTTGAGGTAAAGTAGTATAATTCGAGTATTTCTTGCTTCATTTGAACCATAACTTTTTCTATTGTACTTAGTCACCTAATTTTAAAATTTAAAATTGCAAATATCTTTCGAATTTTAAAAATTTTTTAAGTACATGTTTGCTTAACATTTTCAAGCATAACATTTTAAAATAAAAAAGATTAAAATAAAATAAATAAAATAAAATTAATATAACAAAATAAATAAAATAAAAAAAAAGTGCTCAAAAATATTAATAATTTTCTCAATAAATAAGGAAATATGAGACATAAATTTCTCAGTGGGTTAACAGGGCGAAAGTAAAACGCCTTTTACGTCTGTGTTTACCTTTCAATTTAGTTTTGAAAGTGATATAAAAAAATATTTTCATTTGGTTATATTTAAAAATTATTTACAATATTATTGGTTAAAATTGCTAATTATATTAAGATGGTTATTACTATCCACTATTACTATCAACTGCCGTGCAATTGAAAAAAACAATGTTTGTGATAAAATATTCAAAATTGAGATTTTCGTAAATTTGGCATTTTTGTACGATAAACTATGTATTGCAAAAATGTGTTTTTTAAAAATCAGTATTTTTTTCAATTACAGTGGATAACTCTAACAATGGAAAGAAAACAGTTTTCAAGCCACTTTTCTCAAATCTATCATTCAGTTTAGGTTGTTTTTTCAATTGAATAATGGAAAACACCTTTCATACAACCAAACATTGATATTATAAAACACAGATGACATAAACGCTATTTAAAAACCACGTGTTTAGGCACAGTTATGTGATTTCAGCGGTATTCTTCTTCTGAAGTTGCAATTACCCGATTCGTTGGAATTTAAATTGTAAAAATTTTTTCCGCCGTTAAAAGTTTTGTTAATGAATTTGAAAAAAAAAAAATTTACACTAAACCCTTGATTTATAAGTGTGCTATTTTACTAGGTTACCTTTATCAAAGACCTGTGGATTGTGCTGAGATATATAGACTCGGTTTCCAGAAAAGTGGAGTGTATGACATTTATCCAAAAAGCAGAATCTTAGGAACTTCCTCTGTTAAAGTTTATTGCGATATGGAAACAGATGGCGGAGGTTGGACGGTAAGACCTAGACCTTTACTTTTTACAAAGGCAGTTATGACCAAGAGCAGTTTCACAAAATCTTCCCACATTCAACTGTTCAAACCCCACATTTTACTTTTATTGTTGGATTGTAGTTATAACTATACATTGTACTATGCTAAGTGGCAGAGGCAACTGTTCGCTTTATTCTATCAACACCCGTTACAACGATTCTCTCATTGTACTAAGTTTTGTTTCTTGACACAAAACAGCTCTTTTTTCTTCTTAGTTTAATAAGTCACTAAAAACGTGTGTACTAAATAGAATTATGTTTACTCACGCTCATATTTCCCATCTCGCCAAAGTCAAAAAATTTCTTATACGATGTTGAACTTAAATCATTCTTATGAAATTTTGCGTACTTTTTGCGTATTTTTGCGTACATGGAGAAAAAATCGAGTGAAATTACCGAACTGTATGGTAAGGCCGAATCAGGTTCGAAAAGAAAAACCCAAAATATGAGGTACTTTAAACTTTCATATGATAACAGTTTCCATTCATATGGTAGTGGTTCATAGGAATTTCTGTTTTTCAAAATAAAAGTTTTATTACCACACAATTAGTAAAAAATACAAAATTGCACAGTAAATTCAACAGAATAAATGGTTTTTATGAAATTCTCGAAATGTATCATGATAAAATTACCATATTATCCGGACTAATATGTGTTGTTTGATACACTTTTACCAAATTTTAGCACCCATTATAAAACAATATTTTATTGTTAATTATATCAAAATCATTACCAAAGCGTTTCAGTAAAAATTACCGTGTTTTTTAGTGCTCCCATAGAACCAGAACTATGACAGGCCGGGGTAGAGGAAATATTTATGAGTTGAATGATTTTCGCTGGTATGCCAAAGTTGCGGAGTAAAAATAAATTAATGATTATACAATTTGAAAGGAAAATTAAATGAAATAATAATTTCGTTTTTAAGTTCTAGGAATTATGTAGGCTTGTTTTTCATCAAAATATTATTATTTTTGAAGTTAGTTTTAAAATTTTGATTGTTTCGGTGACTTTGATAAAAATGGTGAATATCAGTAATTCAGCTATACTTTAGAAAATATGGGTCCTTAGAACCCAAGATTTCTAAATTTTAGGACCCTTTTTACTAAAAGTGGGTTCCTGTTTAAAATATGAATTCTCAACCTATTTATACATCTATTAATGTTCACATTTATAATTATTCTAACTGTGGATAGACAAAACGGAGAATTTCAAAACAAGAAAGTTTATTTATAAATAATCAAGAGTTTTTGTTCGAACACATTAAACACCTACATCAAGTAAAAGCAACACTGTAACTTGATCGACAGAATTATTCTAATTTAGCTATTATTAACGCAACAAAAGAAGAAGAAAAATTGCAACAGTGCGTAAATACGACACTCCGATTAGTTTATTCAGAATTAGTTCATACAGTTCTTATAAAAACAAAATTACCTTCAATCAAGGTAGTATTTATTTGAAGCAAGTTGATTTCCTCTACACAAATTGTGCAGTGGCTAGCAAAAGACTTATAAAGTGCAATATCTTCTATTTGCTTTTTAAATGTGCCACAACAAGTTCGAAACCATGTAAGAAGACTTCGAGTTTTAATCCATATAACTATTTAAAGCAAACAAATCACTTTTAATTATTTATCAAATTTTATGCCTATATGAATTTTTGTGAAATAAAAAAAGATTTTTTTAAAAAGTAAAATTTAAGCAATATTTAAAAGATATGCAGTGGAAGCTGCATATATATATATATATATATAATATATATATGTATATATATATATATATATATATATATATATATATATATATATATATATATATATATATATATATATATATATATATATATATATATATATAATCTTTTTTAGGTTATTCAGAGAAGAGGAGACTATAAAAGAGCAACTGATTACTTTTATAAATCTTGGAATGAATATAAGGAAGGGTTTGGGAATTTGTTTATGGATTATTGGCTCGGTAAGTTAAAATTTGAATTTCCTAAATCCAATTTGATAGTACTCGTCATTTGTGTTGAAACTTTTAACTTCTTATGTTGAAGTCATGAAAACATTGAACAGGTTCATACAATATTGATGAAAAAATTCGTGTGTTGTAATATTTCAATTGAGTTAAGCACAGTTTTCATTTGTTTTCTTTGGGAAAGATTTTGAGTTATGGAACAATATTAACCCCTTTTCCATTTCTTGCGAGTAATCAATCAAATTAAACTTACGAAAATAACTAAAGCAGCCAACCTTGTAATTGTTAAACCTTGAACTAAGAGGTTCTGAGAGCCTTAATTATTTTCTTCTTCTTCTCTATTATAATCATCCTCAATAATATTTTATGAGACCGTGGTAACCTAGTGTTTAGATAATAGACTCGAAATTGGCCTGCATTCGATCCTCGACACCACTCAGAGCCACCGAGTACATGTGATATACGTGTTCTTAAAATCTTCAACGTCGAAAGTCCAGTGGTTGGTCGCTGAGAAGTACCAGGGGTACAAGGATCTGGAGAATTTCCTTACCTTTTAGATTTATGTTTAAATTTAGGAAGTGACCTCACGAATGACTGATACTGCCATCTATCCGTGGGGTTTTGAAATAAGTAATACATTCACCCTTGAGGTGCTTTCGTGCTGAAACGAAAAGTGCACTTCTTAAATCATGAAAGGCCAATGGTAGACGAGCTTGGTTTGTTTTTTAAAACATCAAAATCAGTTTCATTGTTGGATGAATACAACATCAACAACGTCAGCGTATGACCCCGCACCTACGCCCCTCAAAAGGCATCTATCGGGAATATGGTCGGGGCCGGAGAGACAAATTACAAACAATATTTTTTCCCCTCTTGCCATTTGCAAGACATCCATCCATTAACTCTAACCCTAACTAGACCTTGGATGGATCTAACTAGATTTGCCAGATGGATAATGAAGTAGTTTTTAATAATCGCCTTTATCTCCTCTCTGTTTTCCACGATATTCAAATAGATTTTAATACTTTTAATTCGTTGAATCAATTTTGTCCACACTAATTATTTTTTAATTAGTTTTTAGATCTAATAATGTAATTTTTCCTCTGTAAGAGTTAATTTTCTATTCCAAATCTGTATATTTTTTTTATTTCAGTTTTGATTTAATTTTAAAAAACATGTACATATTATTGGCGGTAATTACGGAAAATTCGTCATAGAATAAACAAATAAATAAATAAAACTAAAAAAAAAGGAAATGAAAAAAACATAATTTTTTACAGTTGTTTTCATTAAAAATAATTTTTTTTCCTGTAGGAAACGATGTTATCCATGTTTTGACAAACCAAAGAAAGTATGCTGTACGTTTTGATCTTGGAACAGACCGTGAGACTGCTTATGCGCATTATAACAGTTTCTGGATTGACAATGAAGAGTATAAATATAAGCTGCATATATCAGGTTTCAGTGGAACTGCAGGTTAGTATTTTTAGTTAGATAATTGAAAGTATTTTTCTAGTTTATAATTTTTACTTTTTGAACTTTTTCTATCTAAACAGTTTTAAATTGTAATATAGACGAAAATCTTTGGGAATTTTTTTGTTTTATTTATTTATTTATTTTCAAAGATAGATGAATAAATTCTTGATTATTTGAGGAAACAGGAATTTATTGGTACTTTTGTTCAGATTTGCAAAGCAAAAACACGTGATTAAAAAGAATGACAGTAATGCAATTATCCTTTATATCACATTAGGTTAGCTTGAAATTATAAAAAGTTTCTTGAGTATTATGATTTAATAAAATAATTGAATATTCGTTTTTGACAGTTGCTAAAAGTGCAAAGTACACCCAAAATAGTGGAGGTATGATATACTGGATGGAATGTAAAAAGAATTTGTTTAGTGTAAATCAGCACTGTTGTTTCAATTTCCAAAAAAGTAAATGATTTATAGCTATAAGTGAAACTTGACGCATGAACAATAAGTTTGATAAATGTTTAAACATTTCTCATATTTACATAATGGAAGACAACTTTTTTATTAACAGGAGACAAAATTCGTTTTTAATTTCCAATATTTCCAATATGACTGCCATTATGATTTTCTAGTTATTTTATATTCATCTTAGAGAGCCAAATTTTCTCTTTTAGGTTATTTTAAATACTTTTATTGTTTGAAATTTAAACCGCATACTCTAATGAGCAAATACCCTTTTATTTAAAAAACCCGCCTTGCACGTCACATAACGTGTTATGGAGTTCTAAACATCTCACGTTATTTTATGTGCTACTTAATAATTACAATCTGCTTACGGAAACAATAAATGATGTGTACTGTCCAGCTTTGACGAGAACCCGTCGAACGAGAAGTTGCCTGTTGTTATGGAAACAAGCAGAAAATATTTTTGATAATGGCTAAAAAATAATCAAATGACATGACTCTCAAAACCTAAGCAAATTCAAAACGGTTGACTCTAATCACGTATTCAAAGTGACCCATCTTCGTAACCATATTAACAGCCAGCACACCCATCAGCAGCTTAGTGGATTTCTTTTGAAAGTTAGACAGTAGTTTACAATATATGCTTGAATATTTACTATAAATTTTTTCATCGAGAGTAATAGGAGTAAATAAAATCCGAAGTGACTTATCGTCGTTATCTTCGAAGTGACTTATCTATCAAAATGACTTATCTTCGTTACCACAGTGAATGACACTACGACTAGATGACAACATTTTCAATACTAGTGGCAACACTATATTGGCCAAAACAGTTTACTCATGGGTCTTTATTTTCTGAGTAATGATTCACTTATACTATCTGAAAAATCTATATATATATTTCTCTTATGCGGCGACAAAAAAAAAGCCTCATTACAACTCCCCGAATGGCAACGTTAGAAAATCGACCAATGATTGCATCTAAAATTTTCACATGCCAAATATAGCTGAGAGAGCCGCGATGGCTCAGGGGATAGAGCGTTCGCCTTCCAATGAGGCGAACCGGGTTCGAATCCCAGTCGATACGAATTCCGCATCCGGCTTGCACTGACCACAGTGCTGACGTGAAATATCCTCAGTGGTAGACGGATCATGGGTTAGAGTCCCCTTGCCGTCAGGCTAACCGTGGGAGGTTCTCGTGGTCTTCCTCTCCATGTAACGCAAATGCGGGTTAGCTCCATCAAAAAGTCCTCCACGAAGGCAAATTTCTCCCAATACTCGATCCAGGAGTTCCCTTGTCTTCTGGATTGGGTTCAAAATTACAAGGCTACGGAGTTGAACATTAGTAGCCGTAAACCCATTAAGTTGGGTCGGCTGTTCAACGACGGTTATAAAAAAAAAATATAGCTGAGGTGGTTCAACATATAGCGCTTTTAAGAACGGAAACAATAACCAGAGTGAGCATTATCAGGTTGTTCAATTCAGCTGCGGCAAAAATAAAAATAAACAACTTAAAAAATAAAAATGCTGTTGCCAGCCACAGAATTTTTTGAAAGTTAATTTAGCAACATAAATCAAAATGACATAGAAGCGCAACTAGATCAAAATTATGATACCTGAGCGCTTGACGTAACAAATCCTTCAATTCTATAAGTGTTGTAACGCCAAATGCCCAAATTAACAATTGCAATTTCAAATTAGTATTGAAATGTACAGGTTAAGAATTTTCTTCAGTGAAAAGTTTTCGGAACTTCAGTATTCAAAAAAGTATACAAAAGCTAGACGTTAAGAATGTTAATGAGCGAGCAAAGCGAGCATTGGATTGCGAAGGCAGTTCCGGGGGTTGGCGAGCGCCAGCGAGCAGGGGGCGAAGCCTCCTAGTTCATTATATCACTCATACTTGTGTGAATATCGTAATGAAAGTTATAGTGGTGATATTAGATTTTATTCACGAAAATTTTTTTGTAGTGGAGTTATAATAATTTTGTGTTACTGATTCTAAACACTTTTTAAAACAGGTGATTCTATGGCATATCATAATGGTATGAGTTTCTCAACAACCGATAGAGATAACGATCTAGATCCGAAAAACTGCGCATACTGGTGGAAGGGAGGTTGGTGGTATAACTCATGCCACCACGCTAATTTAAATGGTTTGTATTTAAAAGGCACTCATAACCAATATAGATATGACATGATAACATGGATGACCTGGAAAGGTTATACAGTGTCCTTGTCTAATGTTGAAATGAAAATTCGACCAATTGATTTTTAAATAAAGTGTTTACAGTGTATACTGTAAAAACTGTTTGTATTGTAAGTTATATTTAACATACTACACCAACTTTTATTGCTAGAGCAGAATAGATGAAAATTTTAAGGGACAGTTTAGTGAACTTGATTTAAAATTTGCTCGAAATTTATGCGTTGACAATAAGAAATGAAAATTATGTTTTGGTTTTGTTTCTTATTTACAATTGGCAAAATTTTAAATCTCGCATACACACTTAACGCTGTTTTTCGAAGCTTTGCCACCAACGAAAATAAAAAAGCCTAAGTTTAAGTGCCTTATACAATGCGATGCGATAATTAAACTGTATATATATAATCTTGCCGTGAAGAGATATCTGGGCTTTGGAACAGGCAAATAACTTAAATATTTTAAAAGATATTACTCACTTAAAATGAACGAGTGAAAATAACTCAACTTGAGTGCTATTTAACTCTTTCATTTCGAAAAAAGCGGCCTTCTCTTGTTGAGTTAAAATCACTCAAGTGAAAGAGTTATATGGAAATACCTCAAGTTTGAGTGAAAAAAATTTCACTCAAACTTGAGCTATTTTCACTCGTGTTTGAGTGATTTTCAGTATTACTTGAGTGGATCGTTTTCACTCAAACTTGAGTGATTTTCACTCGAGTTTGAGTGAACTGAATTAACTGAATTAACTGAATTTTAACTTGAATTTGTGTGAATTTCAATAATTTTTTATTCATAATTAACAACATTTAAGTGAATATATTTTAATCATACTATCGGTATTTAATCTTTTGACTTGAATTTAATTTAAATCACATTAGAATTAAATCGATCCTTTCCCGACTACTCACTGAATCTTTTAATGTTTATCATAAATAAGATGAAAAGAAAAATATTTTTAGCATGTGATAGAAATAATTTATCAGCATTCATTTCTTTTAAATTTCATTCATGGTTTGTTTGGTAATTAATAAGTTTTTTTATATTTTAAAACTAATAGTGATAGTTGATAAAAAAAAGTGAAAGCTTAATAATTCATCTGTATTTAACAATATGCTGAATATAATTGCAAGATAACACTCTTTAGAAATCGAAAGCTTTGTGACAGACTTCAGCACAAAATTTAAAGAGTTTTTAACTTTTTTATTAACAGGTTACATAATTTTTCATTTTATTTAGGTATTCAAATAGTAGTTAAAGTGACTTCATTTACGTTAAATCGTACTTAACCATTTCCTTCCTAGTTCTTGAGAACATAACTTTGATATTTCTTCTACATTCCATTTTATTTGGATGAGAATTTTTCTAGTTATTACTTTATTTATAAAAATTTTGCTAAAATACACTTAGAAAAATATTTTTACATATTGGCAAACGCATAACGTCTTTTTAACAGGGTACCCACTCAATTTTAGAAAAAAATTCCAGGTAAACTTTTCCAGGTAAATTACAACTAAAATCAATACCATATTTTATCGATATCATTAATTTTTTCATCAGAAAAATTTGATTATTTTATTTGTAATGGCAAATATTAGATTTTCTGTGTAAAAAAACATATAATTAAATGAGGATGGGAACATTTCAGTTAAACTAAAATGTAAAATTTTTGCAAAAAATAATTGTAATAGATTTAGATTCTCAATAACTAACAACTGATACTGATAATTTTAAGACTGGTTATTTTCCAGGTATAAAATGGAAAAAATTGCAACTTTCCCTGACTATCCCTGATTTTTGGAGCTAAAATAAAACTCCCTGACAATGTCAGGCTTTCCCCGTTTCAATTGTTCAATTGATTTATTGTAATTTGCAAATGAACTTAACGCAATTTAATTGTAAGAAAAAAAAAACACAATAGCATCTTTGGTAATTTTTAACTTGCTATTATATAACGTTATATGCATAAGTAACACAACTCTAAAAATCACATTAAGTCATCAATGATAATTATTGAAAATATGTTTTTTAATTGAATTATTAAAATTCAATTACCAAACAAAACAATGAGTCAGAAAAATGCATTTTATATACATCACATTATTCACTCCTTTCACTCTAGTATATAAAACCCAATATTGTTTATTTATTTAGTTATTTCTGCTTAACTCACTGAGATTCCCCCCCCCTCTCACTAAGAGGAGAAAAAAGATTAAAAATTGCCATTGAAATATATATATATATATATATATATATATATATATATATATATATATATATATATATATATATATATATATATATATATATATATATTGTCTTACTTTTCTTTAGCTATAATTTTTAAAATATTCAATAAAATTTTAAAAAATTTTGTTTTAAAACAAATTGTTTTAAAATTTGAAAAAGAAATTGTTTAAAAGTGTGCAAAACATAAGTAATTAAAGTTGTTCTTTTATACAGGGCATGAGCGGAAAAAAATTTAAAAACAATTTTCTTAATTTTATAGGGAATCGTCTAAATTTTAATTTATTTTCAATTTAATGCGAAAGAGAGTACTCTTTGATTTGACTAAAATTCATTTATCATACTGCAAGTTTTAAAGTTAATTTCATCAACGTTTAGGTTTTTTTCTTGTTTCTCCTTGAATTTAAATCCTTTTTCAGTTATCGAAATAAATTAAAAAAAAAAGAAGTCTCTGTTGTCTCAATCATATGTATCATATGATTTAACCGTAGTGGTAATCCTTCGGTCATGAAATATTTCCTTTTTAAGGATAGTCAAAATAACTAAACCAAGAGAAGTGGCACAGTTTTGCCCCTTCACATTTATATACTTTATAGGAAAATCTATTAAATATGCTTGCACCAGGAAATCTTACTACACATTCTGAAAAGAACTTGTGAACCTGAATACTATGTGAGAACTAGAATTTAAGAACAAAATTATTTTTAAGAAATGATATAAAATACAGGGAATCTATAAATGGAGTTTACCGGCCAGAGGTGGCGTAGCGGTCAGCGTGCCTGACTGAGAAGGCAGTGACCCTCTCCGTATGCGTTGTTTTCTGTTGTGTGCTGAATGAATGTGGCTCACCTTCTGAACGGGTATCTGTGACAGTATGGCGTGGGTAATGTTGCTCGCCTCCGAGACATAGGTTCACTGATGTTTATGCTGTTAAAGAAAAAAAAAGAGTTATTTCACACGTGGTGAAAAATAGCGTTAAAATGGCTTACATGCATTAATTCATACCAAATTTTATAATAATAACGACTACAGATGAATATGGAAATTAACATATATATATATACAGTCAAACCTCGATATCTCGAACTTGAAGGGAGAGGAGAAAAAATTCGAGATACCGAAAATTCGAATTATCGAAAATCGCATGTTATCGATGGTAGAATAAAGAAAAATGCTCTTTACATACCTTATTTATTATTCCATATTTATTCTAAAAACGCTTTTTACACTTTCATTTAAAAAAAGATTCAATTGTTGTTTGCTTTAGAGATGTGTAAGAAAGTTTGTCTATAACACTTTCTAAGTGGACCATAGATTTAATTGTCTGCTCTGACATATTCGGCTGCCTCTTAATAAATCTCCTTACAGTGTCCACTGCAGAAAGTGCTTGTTTGTTAGTAACATTGGGCGGCAAATCTTCGATTTCCTCATCCTCTTCTTCTGATAGTTCACAAGAAGCTTTCGTTTGAGCGATGATATCATTGTCATCCCACTGACCACACACTGTTATTGCATCATCTATGTTTACAAAGTCATGAAATTCCATGTCATCAAGATTCATGAGTCCGGTCAATCTGTCCCAATCATTTTCGGTGTAGTTTTCAGCAGAATTAACGATATTGATTGTTTGACTACTTTCGTGATCTTTAATGAATCCAGCCTTCTTGAAGCCATTCATTATCGTAGAGGAAGACACATCATTCCATGCCTTGTCAGCCATTCGCATAGCTTGTAGAACACTAACACCGGATGGTAAAACCCCATTTTCCATTTCGGACAACATTTTTTTAACCACTTGATGACGATACTTTACGTTAAAACTTTGGATGATGCCCTGATCAAGTGGTTGAATTATTGAGGTAGTGCTTGGGGGGGGGAGAAATTCAATTTTTACGTTTTCCATTTTAGGTATTGTATTGTGCCCCGTACAGTTATCGATGAAAAGCACAATTTTCCGTTTTTCTGTTTTCATTTTCTTATTTAAATTTTTAAGCCAGCTTTCAAAAAGGTTTGATGTCATCTAAGCTTTTCGATTAGCTTCATATTCTAAAGGAAATGATTTTATGCCGCTGAAACATCTTGGTTTTTTCGATTTCCCTATCATCAACGGTTTTAACTTTTCTGTTCCATTCATATTTGCACAAAACAATAAAGTTAAACGCTCTTTACTTCTTTTGCCTCCATGACATGCTTCACCCTTTACATGCATAGTTTTGTCTGGGGTGCATTTAAAAAAAAGTACAGTTTCATCCGCCGTCTTTTTCATCGTAATTCTTCACGATCAAGCATATTTTCTTCCTAAATTCTTCACAAACATCTTCGTCTACGCAAGCACTTTCACCACACATTTTCAAAAATGTAATGTTGTTACGTTTTTTTAAAATTTTCAAACCAGCCATTACTTCCTTTGAAATTTAAGTGGCCCAATTCTTTTGCGAAAGATTCAGCTTTTTCTTTGATTACAAGTCCATCTAGAGGGATGTTTTGACTTCTACATTGTGTAATCCACATCATATAGACCTTTTCCATATCGGGAAATTCACAGTTTTTTAACTTCTTTCGCATGCCTAGGCCATCCTCGAACTTTTCTAAGATAACTGCTTTATTTTTTAAAACAGTCGAGAGAGTACTGCTTGGAATCCCAAATTCCTGTGCAATTTCCTTTTTCTTTTTAAATTTTTTTTCAACTTCGTCAATGATTTTCTTCTTTATTTCTATGGAAAGCGTGTTTAATTTTCGTTTGCTAGCCATTTTAAACAAATGACTCGCCAAAGATCCAACGTCTAAGTGTTCTAATTTTTTAATAACCAAGAAAGGAAACTTTTTAGGAAGTCGCTTGGTCGAGCAAAACAGGCGTACATTCACACGTATCTTTCACCCCTTGTTACAATGATAAGAAATTTTACAGTGTTTTTGGAAGCCACCCACCCTTTTGATTCTTGTTCATGCCGTCATTTCCGGTTTTCTTAAGACCACCCCCAAAAAATAACCTTGCAGAAAAAAAGGACAAAGAGAGCATAGATGGTCATTGATATGCAATGACAACTGACTGAAAAGAGATAAGGAAACAATAAAACAAGAATTTCTACTTGGTGGGTTAAGAGAAGTGATTTCAATGTGTTACTGTCGTCGTTATGTCAATTTTTTTTTAAAAAAAGTTTATCATTATGAGAATTGGTCTTCTATTCTTAAAATTTTTGATTTTTTTAGAATATTTTTTTATTTTCAGAAAAAAAAATCTATACTATTTATGGAAAAAAATTCAAGTTATCGAGGGAATAGAAAAAAAAAATTCGTGAAATCAAGTTTTTCTTAACATTGAGTGTATAGGAAATTTGAAGGGAATTTTTTTTTCTTCGAGATATCGAAAAATTCGTGAAATCGAGGTTCGAGTTAGCGAGGTTCGACACTATATATATATATATATATATATACAGGGTGTCTCAGTTAAGCGTTTCAGAACTTCTAAGAGGAGTAGGGGGCATCCTGACGACTCGAAATCATATAGCAATGGGGGGTCGGAAATGCTTTCCTGAAGCGGTGACGTACGCAGAAGCACCATAAAGAAAAGAGACCGTAAGGGAAAAATCGCTTTAATAATACATTGAAAAAATCATATGGCCTCCTCGGTCACCCGACCTATCATGTCTTGATTTCTGGGGTCATATGAAAACACTGGTTTATGACACCCCTGTTGACAATACTGAGGAGCTGGTTGCAAGAATCGCAGTAGCTGCCGGAGAAATTCGAGATATGCCTGGAGTATTGCAGTATATTCGGATGTCCATGCACCGGAGATTTGAGGTGTGCATTGTAGCCGGTGGCAGAAACTTCGTACACTTACTTTGACCCATGTGCCTTATGCTTTTTGCAATGCATTATTAAAACGATTTTTGACTTACGGTCTCTTTTCTTTATGGTGCTTCTGTGTACGTCACCGCTTCAGGAAAGCATTTCCGACCCCACATTGCTAGAAGTTCTGACAACCTCTTAAAAGTTCTGAAACGCTTTAATATATATATATATATATATATATATATATATATATATATATATATATATATTCAAATTCAAATTGAACTCTATGTCGTAATAAATATTATTTTTAATACTGCTCTCCTTTTTTTTACTATTAATCTATAACTATTGTGAAATTCTAATTTGAACTTTAAGAAAAGTGGTAAGAAATTTTATGCTAGCAACAAAGGAAAAATAGTTTCTATAATGTGATAAATACTTTATGAAATACGAAAATAGTATTAATTCTGAATTCCAATTAAATAAAAGCTAAAATCTGGATAAAAACAGAAAAATTCAAAATACTGTTTAATTTTTTTTAAATATAATATTTTCCTCTTTTTCTTTGAATGATATATTTATAATAAAATGCATCGAACATCTGAAAATACAGATTTGAATGAATGGATCTTGAAAATGTGAACTTTCATAAATTAAAGACAGTCAACTTTATTAATAGAAAGCAATTTAAATAACAGCAATTATAGACTGTCTGAACAATAATTTCGTAAATATCTTTTATAAAAGAAGTATAGAATGATATGAAATTAGTTATCCACAAATGTTTTGTATCAAAATTATACAAAAAGAAAAAAAAAAAAAACTAAAACATGGATATAATTTTATTATATTAAAATAAAATGTTAAAGTTTAATATGAGATCAGAAAAAATTCTAAAACTCTTATCAGATATAACATATTCCCACATGCTTTGACAAAGATTCTCGCATGGTATCAGGTTTTTTTAATATTCCATAATCATCCGCATTTAACACTTTCAATTTTAAGAAATTTTTTTGACAAATAATTTAAATAGTATTTTATTTAAAAACGCTGTAAAACAGCTAATTTAAATGGAATGTGTATATAACACATTCTAAATAAAAGTATTTTAAAAATAAAAACAACAAGGTATATCTTCGTACAAAAAAGTAAAACAGCGTCTTCTTCAGAAATACCGTTGTGAACTAAAAGTTGTTTTAATTCCTCTAAATTCAAAATATTAAATGACATATTCTTCAGAAAAAAAATTAAACGTAAAATAAAAGCGAAGACATAATCTATTTAAATCACAGAACATAACAATTTTATTTAGATTTATTATCGTTTGCTTTTTAAAATAAAACGATAGAAATTCCAGCTTATATATAGCTCGCACACAATTAAATAATAAATAAATCACTCAAGTTTGAGGTGAAAGCACTCAAATATTGTTTAAATAAATACCACTCAAGTAAACGAAGTAAACGAAAAGCAAGAATTTTGCTCAAACAAGAGTGTATTTCACCCAAGTTGAGTTAAAAAAATTTAACTCTTTTTTGAGTAGGGGGAATCGCTCTTTCATTTTAAGAGAGTAAATACTTTTGAAAATTGATAAATTGATTTTCCATGTATATGAAAATTATCAAAATCACTGCCTTATTTTCAGTTTTTGCACATTTCTATGAGCCTAAGTAGTGCAGCATTGAAGTAAGTTTTTAAATATTAAAAATTTAGAACACAAACGCTTTTTATTTTTATAAAGTTGTGGCTTTTCTCCATATTGACGTTTTGTGTCATTTTCAAAATAAGCGTACACAGCACCGGCTATAGATAAGCTAAACTTGACCTCCTAACAGTCATGAGTAACTGTTGCATGCTCATAGCAATTATAAGAATAACATAATATCGTAAAAAATATTTCTTATTACGACGGAGCCTTAAAAACACAGCCTTAAGATGCCTTTTTTCTCCTCAACTTTACTCTCAAATGGTTGGAGAGGGGGAGGGAAATTTTTAACATGCTTTTAGTACATCTCATTTAATATTCACAAATAAACTGATGGTGGATATATAGTTTATTGACAGTATCTTTCGATACATGTAAAACGCAAGGCCATCACCAGTTTCAATTCGAGATATAAAGCGTAAGGTATTTTAAATTCTCTATTGAATTTTTGAGACAAAATTATGCCAAGAGAATTCTAGAGTCAACAGATTTTGATAGGTAGTAAGATAGTATACAGTTGTCTGCTTTTGGTCTTTTAAAAAGTTTCTTTATTATTATACAATTAATGTTAAAAAAATTTTTATGCTTCGTTCTATTCGGTTTTTATTAGCTTAAGCTTTATTAAAATTATCTTTTAAAAAATCTTAATCTGAGAAACGTGCAGTATTATATTACTCAAAACTACGAAATTCATAATTTTATTGCTTTAAAATTTTGAGAAAAGCAAGCGCTATTTCTCCTAATCAAATAAAGTCACTTAATCAAATAAAGTGACTCGGTTATTTTCAACTTTTTTTTTAAAAAAAGGTATTGTGCTGTCTAACAATTATCTATCATCAAATATTTGCTAAGTATAAAAAAATATCATGAAAACACAAATTAAATATTTCACCTAAAATCCAAGATGGATAGGATGCAGGCGTCTTAAACTGTTTGCGTTACAGCATTCGAAATATAAACTTTTTAAAATGGAGCCAAAGATACAAAGATACTTATAATATACTGATGCTTTTTCACCAAAATCTAAAAGGTAAATTATACGTCAACATTATTACGTAAAATATACGATATCTATTTTACCGAAATTTAAACGGTAAATTTGCTACGTCTATAAGAAACGGAAGTATTGTTACTGAATCTAAATAGTAAATTTTATGTCAAACTTTCGAAAGACATACGTTAGCAATGTTACCGAAGGGCAGTTGGTAAAATCCATTCTGTTATTATCAAAAATATACCAAAGCTTTTTTTTAATTTTTTTTTATTTTTTTATTTTTACCAAATATCTCAATGGTAATATCATCCGTCAATATTACGTACAAAGCGTATTGACTTTAACAATTTCTCAAAAATTTACGTATTACGTTAGGTAGTTAGCGAAATCTATAAAATTCTCTAAACTCATTTGAACTGTTTTCGTTTTGGCGTTTTAAAATTCCACCGAAAATGAGGCCTTCTAATTTTGTTTTCAATATTCGTTGACAAATGCACTTGACTTCTTCTTGAACTCCAATGACTTGTATAGGGGCCGGGATAGCCTGGTCGGTAGGGCGCTGGGCCCATGTCCAAGAGGTCGTGGGTTCGATCCTCGCCGGCCGAAGACTCCCCGTGTAGTAAATGGTGACTGATGCACTTTAAATCTGTCGAGTCTCAAAGTCCTCCATGTTCCCATAACAAATCAATACCTCTGGGGGCACTGATCCAGGTGTTTCCTTGTCTTCTGGATTGGTTCAAAATTACAAGGCTACGGAGTTGAACATTAGTAGTCGTAAACCCATGAAGTTGGGTCGGCTGTTCAACGACGGTTATAAAATAAAATAAAATGACTTGTATAGGAGCCGCGATGGCTCAGGGGATAGAGCGTTCGCCTTCAAATGAGGCGAACCGGGTTCGAATCCCAGTCGATACGAATTCCGCATCCGGCTTGCACTGACCACAGTGCTGACGTGAAATATCCTCAGTAGTAGACGGATCATGGGTTAGAGTCCCCTTGCCGTCAGGCTAACCGTGGGAGGTTCTCGTGGTCTTCCTCTCCATGTAACGCAAATGCGGGTTAGCTCCATCAAAAAGTCCTCCACGAAGGCAAATTTCTCCCAATAGTCGATCCAGGAGTTCCCTTGTCTTCTGGATTGGTTCAAAATTACAAGGCTACGGAGTTGAACATTAGTAGTTGTAAACCCATGAAATTGGGTCGGCTGTTCAACGACGGTTATAAAATAAAATGACTTGTATAAGAGGTCGAGATAGCCTGGTCGGTAGGGCGCAGGGCCCATGTCCAAGTGGTCGTTGGTTCGATCCTCGCCGGCCGAAGACTCCCCTTGTAGTAAATGGTGACTGATGCACGTTAAATCTGTCGAGTCTCAAAGTCCTCCATGTTCCCATAACAAATCAAAACCTCTGGGGGTACTGATCCAGGAGTTTCCTTGTCTTCTGGATTGGTTCAAAATTACAAGGCTACGGAGTTGAACATTAGTAGTCGTAAACCCATGAAATTGGGTCGGCTGTTCAACGACGGTTATAAAATAAAATGACTTGTATAAGAGGTCGAGATAGCCTGGTCGGTAGGGCGCTGGGTCCATGTCCAATAGGTCATGGGTTCGATCCTCGCCGGCCGAAGACTCCCCGTGTAGTAAATGGTGACTGATGCACGTTAAATCTGTCGAGTCTCAAAGTCCTTCATGTTCCCATAACAAATCAATACCTCTGGGGGTACTGATCCAGGAGTTTCCTTGTCTTCTGGATTGGTTCAAAATTACAAGGCTACGGAGTTGAACATTAGTAGTTGTAAACCCATGAAATTGGGTCGGCTGTTCAACGACGGTTATAAAATAAAATGACTTGTATAAGAGGTCGAGGTAGCCTGGTCGGTAGGGCGCTGGGCCCATGTCCAAGAGGTCGTGGGTTCGATCCTCGCCGGCCGAAGACTCCCCTTGTAGTAAATGGTGACTGATGCACGTTAAATCTGTCGAGTCTCAAAGCCCTCCATGTTCCCATAACAAATCAATACCTCTAGGGGTACTGATCCAGGAGTTTCCTTGTCTTCTGGATTGGTTTAAAATTACAAGGCTACGGAGTTGAACATTAGTAGTCGTAAATCCATGAAATTGGATCGGCTGTTCAACGACGGTTATAAAATAAAATAACTTGTATAGAGGGGCCGGGATAGCCTGGTCGGTATGGAAATATTGTAAATTCCCACCTTTCATTTGAATCTGTTAGCGTCTTGGCGTTTTGATAGTTTGCCGCAAGTGAGGCTTTCTAAGCTTGTTTTCAATATTTCTTATTAAATGCACTCTTTATTTAACTCCAATAACACTCAAGGACTTTCACTTCATAATTTCATCTACTAAGATCACTAAAATTTTATGACTGGTATAGTCAAAAGCAAATTCTTAATTTTTCTAAAAAATCTCACATATAACCTACCTCTTTTAACCTTTTTAGTTTTTAAGATATTTTGAATTACTAAACTTTTAAAAAAATATTTGTTTTTATAAAGAATGAGTTAAATAATTTGTTTCTATCTATAACAATTGTGGATCAAATAAGAGCTATATTAATAAAGAACAAAACAAAAATAAACTTGAAAGTAGGCATACTATAGTTTCAGTGCGATAAGCAAATATTTTCATCAGTGTCAAAACACAAAATGACAGAAGAGCATGTTAGAACAAATACGTTTAACCAATACAGGACTTCTTTGCAACTGATTTTAAATTAACCCAATATTTAACAAAACATGGAAATTTTAAGAGATATTTATTTCGTTTCCATCTGGAGACCAGTGGAATTTGTGATTGCGGCGATGCTGATGAAGATGCTGAGCATATTCTTCTTCATTGCAATCTGTATGCGAGTGCCCGAATGAAATTAAAGACTGATTTGAGGCGTCTTTCTGTTTGTTGGCCTCCTGTTTTACCAGAGAACTGGTCAAAAGTATCGAAAGTCTTGCTGCCTTGCGGATTTCTGTTTTTGTAAATTTTTGTTTTCTACTTACTTCTGTAAGCCTAATGATATACTTTGTGCTGCATGAAGAGTTTTACAGTCGTTTAATAAAAAAATACAGGGCTTCCGCAAAATAATAAATAAGGAAGATTAGAAGCATGTGTATTGGGAAGGGGTGAGAAACCCAGATGTGCAAGAATTAAATTAAAGGAAATTTCCAAATTTTAGGTATCAATGGGATTTTTGAACGATCATTAACTGAATTATTAGAATTTTTCAAAATATGGAATGATTCCTAGAAGTCGAAGTCAGTAATTAAAGAGTCATGTTTAATGATTTCCGAAAATTCAGTCATATAATTAGAATTTTAATTACATTAGACGATGAAGATTGCCATATTTTATGATTTCAATCATATACTTCATGTTAAGTCGAAGTTTAAGGGTGCGTTTAGTTTGTCCAATATATGTGTCACGGTGAAACACCGAAATCTGGAGAATGTCGGCATTCACCAATGAATGTCAACATTCACGAAGTCGTTTGGTATATGTCCGAAATATTTGCTAAATACCCTGATTTCTGACTTTCACCCGTGAATGGTGACAATCACATAGTCGCTTTAGTGAATGTCCGAAATATTTATTACATTCGATTTGATATGAATTTATTCGTGGATATAATTACATTTATTCGATATTTTAATACTTACTGACGATAGATCAGAAGAAACATCAGTGTTTGGAGTATCGCGCCATGCATTTACATTTGCGCGGTATACATTTGCTCGGTATACCTTACACTGATGTTTTTTTAAGGTTAAGTGCCACTGCCCGGTATACCCTATACTGATGTTTTTTTAAGGTTAAGTACCCATGTTCGGTATACATTTGCCCGGTATACCCTACACTGATGTTTTTTAAGGTTAAGTGCCACTGCCCGGTATATATTTGCCCGATACTCCAAACACTGATGTTTCTTCTAATCTATCGCCAGTAAGTATTAAAATATAGAATAAATGTAAATATATCAAAAAAGTATAATAATATCAACGAATAAATTAATATAGAATTGGATATAACAAATATTTCGGACATTCACCAAAATGAATATGTGATTGTTGACATACACCGGTGAGTGTACGAATGTACAAGAATGTTCGATCTTTCACCGGCGTATTTGGTGTTTGTCGACATTCTCCGGTGAAAGTCAACAACCACCGATTTCGGTCATTCGCCGTAACATATGCAAAAACCACACTGACCAGAAATCTGCCTAATACTCTAATCCCCCTTTTTCTTTTTAAAACACATGAACTAAAAATGGATATTCAGTCACAATTTTGACTCGCATCGGGCTTTTTTTAATGCAGCAAAGTGCAATAAGTGGAATAATTCGTTTTTCAGACGTATAAAGATTTAAAATAAAACATATCACGCTTATCCTGCTATACATAATTTTAAAAATATCCAAAATGATATTTCTCTTGCTTATTCGCGCATTTATTTTTTGCTTATAAGCACGGAATTTTATTCTGACAAAATATTTAGCTAATATAATTTCGTATTTCATCATCATAATAAAAAACAACGAGAAACTTTCTCGACAAATTCTGCTTATTTATATTCATCAGCAATATCTTAAAATTCTGCGTCTGGATTTACAAATATGATGGGCTAATAAATTGAATTACTACCGTCAGATGGGGTGACTTTGTGAAGGAATTTTCAGTTTTCCAACTTTGACCTAATAAAAAAATAGTTAAAAATGCTGAATTGTACAGCATCTATTCTAAAATTTGTTGTTAGCCATCTGGGAAGTAATTGCATGTAGTTAAGAGCTGATTTGAAATGTTTATTATTTGTAAACAATCAGTTAGTCGAATGCACAAAGTCACCCCATCCTGGGGTGCAATGCAGTAAAATAATGATTTAGTTCAGTTATTTTTAGTCACTTTGACTTAAAATCGTTTAATAAACAATATTTAACGTTTTTAACGTACAATTCAAGTATATTACACATAAATATGTACTATGTATTAACAAATGTACTTAAGATGAACATAAAAACTCTAATTTTTAGATTTTTTCTTCTTAATTAAATCTTAGATAACATGTTTTACGATTTTCAGGTACAATCAAACATTTGATATGAATTGACATGAATGAACAGTTGAATGAATTCTCTCATTTAACGCCCTCAAATTGCCTCCAACTCTGCAACTCGCAATGATCCTCTCTTATTAACAGTCTCTTATTAAATGTCCAGGTATGGGTAAACTTTTTTGGTCGAGGGCCAAAAATCAAGGGTGAAAAAGCATGGTGGGCCAAATACAAACTTCTAAAATAAAAAAAAAACTAGATTCAAGTTTTAATTTAAATATTTAATAAGATGAATGAAATTGCGATTTCATTTTTGAAAGTTCCTTATATTGAGGTTCGAAGTGAGATGTGCTTATTTTAAGGAACGAGGCTAAATGCTTGTCTGTTAGTCTACTTCTAAAATGATTTTTTCTAAGGTTCATAGTTAAAAACATTTTTTCACTTATGTAAGATTAAGGAAATATAATACGGATTTTCTGGGCATGAGATATTCCATTTGGGAGGCTAGCTTTTGGTAATGATTTGTAAAACTCAAATTTTGGCATACTTAGAAACAACTTCTTCAGATGATTGTTAGATTGGAACTCAATTAATTCAAGCTGCAAATCCGACCTCACTATTTCACAATTTACGCTGAAAGGCTTGGTAAAAATATCTAATTCTGTTTGAATGACACTGAAATCTTGAAATCTTTGTTCAAACTCAAAATGGAGTTATTTTAAGCCATCTTCATAATTCTGCCTGTGGCAGCTATTTCCATCAATTTATGCTTTATAAAACAAAAATAGATAAAAAGGTACAACAGTAATTTGTTAAAAAAGAAAAGCAAAAATAGCTTTAAACAAAGTAGACAAGAGAATTAAAAATTATAATAATTGTAAATTAAAATTCTATCCGCGGGCCGGATTGAAACTTCTGGCGGACATTTGGGCTTCCACATTTGGCCCGCGGGCCGTAGTTTGCCCATCCCTGTCTTAAACAATTAGCATATGGAAATTGGAATGAAAAATAACAATATGAAAATGAAAAATAATATTCACCGTGAGATTTCGAATGCTTCGCATGAATTTTGTTCGAAATCGTGTTTCGGTGAATTCCTAACTTCTTTGACGCTTTCGAAACGGATAAACCATTTTTACTTCTGCCAAACATTTTTCGAACGCTTCTTTGGTGTAGTAATCACAATAATTTCTTGTTCCAGGCTTTCTTTAATAAGTCCTTGGCATGTTTTTCTCTGAACAAAAAATTGCACAAAATCATCCCAGGGTGAATTTTTTTATTAATTATTAAATAATTAACACTATAATTATTAAAAACAAAAAATTATGCGTGATTTGTTATCTCAATTGATGAGACTTTTAAAGTATAACCTGCATTCCTGGCCAGGATTACTAGAACTTCTTCAACCGAGCAGACATTCCAGCCTCCGATTTTGCGACATTAAAAATTTGAAACTGTTTGTAAGTTGAGCTCACAATTTTCCAAGAACGATGATGTTTACATTGCCAGCGCTTGGTAAATCTTTATTTGTTATGTTGACAACTCAAATCAGTTGATAACGAGCTTAAAAAAAAATACCCCTAGATTGCACGAAGAAAAAAATTGGAAAATTGACAGCTTGCACAAAGTCACCCCATCTGACTGTACATTTTTAAATTTGACGCCTCAATATTATTTTAAGGAATCGGTTTAAACTTTTCTTTGTATTTACGTTCTATATTTTGTCGTAGAAGAATGTTAAAAAGATGTAAATTTTACATTAATTTTATGATTAATTTGCATAAAATGATTATTGATGCATTTTTAAATGATTAATTTGTATGAAATAATAATTTAAAAAGCCTTCCACGTCAAAGTCTAAAATTTAAATCTGAAAAATATTAAGAATATCACTAATAAAATAGTACAATTTAACATGTTTCACTACAGGTTCTTAGATTTTGGAAATTTTGTACACACTATAAGAAATGGATACCCAAATTTCACAAAATTTTCTTTATTTTTGATGAAACCATTTTCTGGGATAGGCTTAGAGCGAACTTTTCGTCATAACTATCGCCATTTCTTCCTGGAAGCGAATTTCATAAAAAATAAAGAAATATTTTGTCATTCTAGTTTCGATCGTCTACGTGAGAGATAGGGAATACTTGATTAGAGATAGAGAATATTAGATTAGAGTATGGGAATTCTAAACCCACAATGCGCTGTGATGTAGTTCAGAGATGCATTTGTGTTACATGTAGAGGAAAATCACGGAAACCTCCCACGGTTAGTCTGATGGCAAGGGGACTCTAACGCATGATTCGTCTATCACTGAGAATATTTTATGTCAGCAATGTGGTCGGTGCAAGTCGGATGCCAGAATTCGCATCGATGGGATTCGAACCTGATTCACCACATTGGAAGGCGAACGCTCTATCCCCTGAGCCATGACGGCTCAGAACAGAGTTGCTGATGTTTTTGATTTAACATGAACCAATTTGATCTTTAAAATCAAGGTGATGTAATAGACAACTATGATTCCTAACGAAGACGCATTGATACTTTGTGTAATTGGTATCTACTAACCAATAATGATTCCTTAATTCAAATTATTGAAAGAATTCGAGCTAAGGTAACACTTATAGATAGAAGTTTTTATTTATTTCTATTCCCACATGGCAACAAATGATAAATACCAGCTTTACTCAAACATGTTATTTGTTATGAAAATTTTCAAATGAAATGTGCTTCCCATTTTCCGTTAAAGGTTTTGTTTCGAATATGTTAAAGTAACTTGAATGGATTATTATTTGCATTCACAGAAATTAGCTATTTAGATTTTATGGAAGAAACAGGAATGGAATGCAAAAAGCTAAAACTCTTTATTTTCTCAAGATTATTTAATACCAAGTATGATAAACGTTTTATCTTGTCTATTAACCGTCGCTTGAGAATTTTTTTAATCACTACAGATGGTGTATAGACGTTCCCTATAAAACGAAAAATGAAGTACATTATATTTCAGAAGGTCAAAGATTATTCTACAGTCTTGATTACAAAAGACAAAAAAAAATGTAAGTAAATTTATTCTTATTTTTATCATATTGCTAGCTGAATTCCTATTTTCCGTACGGGGTGAAAAAAAGTAAATAATCAATAAATTAGTACTAAATAACACTGAAATTATTCATAAAACTAAAACACTTATAATAGCAGGAAAAAAATGAAGTTAAAATAATTATAATTTCATTTAATTACTAGCTGAATACCCTTTCTTCGTATGACAGGGAAAGAAAAGAAAATAATCAATAAGTCAGTGATGAATGAAATCATGTACAAAACTGAAAGTTATAAACTGACAAAATTAGTGAAGTTGAAATAATTCCTTATTTCTTAGTTATTATTATTTGTTGCCCTTCAGGTTGCTTTATATTATTAGAATAAGCAAAGCACGTTTTAAAAAGTTCATCCCATCAAAAGCTTAACTGTTTTCTGTATCATTTGTACAGTATTTATGCAGTTTAAATAAGCATAAAATACACTAATATAAAACATTGTACCAGTGTTAGTGTACATATTAAAATTGCACCAATTAATATAATATCAGAAGTGCCAATTATCTAAATAAAGTATCATTGATGACAATAATATTATAGCGATTTTTTACGTCTCTCCTAAACGAATTAGTAAAATGTTACCATCAGTTTTTATTTTAACATAGCCTATTTTTTTATTTAAATTAGTACCTATTTCCAAAATTAATTAAGCACCATTAGTGTCAATGTTTCTTCTTATATGAATTAGTACCATTTCTCAACTACTTTTTTTAGTTCATAGCTTTCTTTGGTACAATTGGAACCTATTACCAAAATTAATAAGCATCATTGGCGTCAATAATAGTATAGCGATATTTTATGGTTCTCCTGAATGAAATAGTAAAATTTCTCTATAATTTTGCTTTTTTGTACACACACACACCTTATTTTTATTTTAATTATTATCTATTACCAACATTAATTTAGCATCAATTGCATCACTAAAATTTTAGCGATTTTTTACGTTTTCCCTAAATGAATATCATAATATCATTAGTTAATATATTCGTAAGTATCATTTCACTATTAGTTCTGTTTTTCCGTACATAACTTATTTAATTCAATTTTCGTTGATTTTCGCTGATTTAGTTTTATAAAAACACGTTTTAACAGCACAACTATCATCAAAATAATCACGCATTTTTAGATGACTCTAGAAATACCATTATATTGACGTAGTCCACCTATATGCTACCACATTCAAATTGATTTTTTAGTTTTTCTGACAAAGCGAATAAAGAGTATTTAAATATTAAAAAACGTGCATCAAACTTCATCAAATAGAGCTATAGGATAGCAAACATCACTGATGTTATTTTTAAAATTTTTGAAAAAGTAAAACAGCCCTTAATTTAATCACAAATATGGCTGACGCTTAAAAAATTGAAAATAATTTTTTCAAACGTCTCTAAAGAACGAAATATTTAAAAATTTCTAATGAGTTTTAAGATCGTGGGTTGAAATTTCCCCTTCCAACTACTATCCAAATTTCGGGACGCTAGAGCAAATGGTTCTGGAGTGATAAGAAAGAAAAATATACACAGAAACTCTTTATTTTATTATTATAGATTATTTCTTGCATTTTCCGCGGCTTTATGGTAATTAGCAAAACACTCCTGTAATAGTTTATCCCTTCACAATAAGAATTAACTGTATTTAGTATCGTATGGCATGATGCTGTAGCTGGAGGCATTCTTGATCAGCAAAAGTTTCCCACAGTCAAGCAATTTTCTCCAATGCTTATCACTTTTGAGGGGCCATAAAATTTTTTTCTTCGATAGTATATTTTATAAATATGTACAGAATTTATTCAGTTTTTATGTGTAACCAAAGATACTAATAAAATACATTGTAACTATAATTGAATATTTGCTACCGTCAAACGGGGTGACTATGTGCCACTTTTTGACGTTTTCGAGGCATAATTTTTCTAATTTTTCACCTATCGGGTTGATTATTTAATGCAACATAATTACGCATCTTAGCTTTCAATTCACATACTAAAAATGATTCTAAGATATAATGGAGGGGAGATATAATTTTTTCTTAGTGGCACTTAGTCACCCCGCACATGGGGGTGACTGAGTGCCACGCATTTTTCTACCTTTTAAATCTATTAGAAACGATCGCTGGCAACTTCTCACCCTTCAGAATTCATCTCCTTGTCATTTTAGTTATTATAAGTTAATTTTTTTATGAGTATACCTTCAAATTTGAAAATAAAAAATGCCATACATATGGAAAAATGCTTTTTATTAAAAAACTCTTCAAAATGTTTTTCAAAATGACTCAATTTATTAAACGAAACACAAACTACAAATTTGAGATCGAAATTCTCTCTTCTGTCTATCCGAATTTAGAATAACCTGAAATTTGTCGCAATTTGGTAGAGGTTCGGGAGGAAAAATCTTCTTCAGGATTTATTTCTTTTTGTGCCACAAAACATCCGGGGTGTCAGGCCACTTCCAGAATTGTCCACTTTTCTCCAGACATTTCACACATGCCTCGTTGCTACTGTCGAAATTAGAAATCATTTGACCCGGGTACATTTTTCCTTTATATTTTACTGCAACAAGGTCACCTTGCACAGGGCCAGTGTTTTTTGCGTCATTGACTGACTCACTGCTTGTCAACGGTTGACCAGAGACTGTTGTAGATGGGTGGTCAACATCCAGGACATCAATGGCTGTCTCTCCACTTAAACAATAAACACTCTAGAATCTTAAAAATGACCAAAACAATGCAAAACAAGATGACACCTAGTCATCCCACACTTCATCGAAAATTGAATTATAGGTTATAACTGGTAAACAAAAAATCATTTTGAAACGTCGAAACGAGTAGAACTTCTTCGACAGTTTGGTGACAAAAACCTGAACTTACTTTTTTTCTGGCTGCTTTCGTAATATGATTAACAGATCACACTTCTTTTCCAGATCACAACACCACAAATCCACGTCGACACAAACAATGGTAGGTTACAATTTAGGTTATAATTTGAATGGTGTAGTACCCCAGTTAAAATCGCCCTACCCGCTACTTAGCGGTAGTTTTCCTTTTTCGATCCGTTCCTTCCTCTCGCGTCTTCAGCCGCTTGAGTTCGAAAACCCAGGATGGCACCAAGTCACACCGTTTGACGGTACCTATTAAAACTACAATATATTAACAGTAGCGTCTATTAACAAATTCAATTAAGCATCATTTGAGTCAGTAATATTATGGAAGTTTTCATGTTTTTCTAAACGAACAACTACATTGAAAAAATGCAGCATCTGTAAAATCCATTTTACCGTAAAATAGCATACCGCAAATTTTAAAGTAATATTTATTTAGTTAGAGTGATTCAGTAATTATGCGCTAATTATTACTGTAAAAATAACGGTATATCTGATTATGCTCTGTTAACAATGAATACTACGGTGAAAAGTACAGGCATCCTGAGTGCCGGTATTTTTTACTGCAATTTGATGTTGAATTTTTTTTTTACTGTGTAACATCTGTCCGTTAGTTTTGTCTTTTAGTCAGAGGTCATTTATATTACAGGTTATTTTCTAATTCGTTTAGAAATTATAACTAAAAGTTATTGAATATCACTTTTAGCTGAGTAATTATAGTATGACCCTGTTGAGTAATTACAGTATGGCAATTTTTTACGTTTTTATTAAACGAATTAATGCCATATTTCTTTATTAATTTTTCCTTCGGCTTAGTGCATAACTTATTTTTTTATTTGAATTACCGTCGATTTTAAAAGATATAATATTACAGAAATACATTTTAAAAGCATATTTATAAACAGAATAATCAAGTTGTTTAAGATAATTTCAGAAATACTAATTTGGAGAAGTAATACATGTATACTAACCATGCTCATATTTATCATTTAGTTTACCTGTTAAAACAAATTGTAAATAATAAAATTTTATAGACCATGCAATAAACTCTTTTTTTTCCCTTCTAAATAACGATACCTATAAGAAAGGAAACGTCTTTGATGTTATCTTTAAAATATTTGAAAAAGGAAGTATTTAAAACAATGAATGTTGCTAAACTAATCAGAAAATCCTATTTTCCCATATCTCTTTCGAATGATCTAATTGAAATCTTTTAATGAGTATTAAGAACGAAGGCATTGGCTCTCTCCAAATTTTAGGACAGTGCCAGGTTCTAAAATCATAAAAGACACACAGCCAGACAGAGAGATTCTTCCTTTTTTACCATAGAGTACAATTCTCACTTTTTGTTAATGCAGCAAGAAGACTTGCTATTACTGGCCTTTATATTGCAGCATGCAGCGCCTTAAAACTTTAAAAAAAAAAAAAAAAAAAAAAAAAAAAAAAAAAAACAAGTATAATACCATTATATTTTTACCTTACACTGCATGCATTTGAAATTGGTTCCTAAATTCATTTTTACATTGATGTAGATTTCGTATGGAACGGGTCATTTTATTTGTATAGTTTGCTTTCTTCAAAAATAAACTTGATATACTACATATAATAATCACAACTTATAAGAAAGAAAATATTTTAATCTTTCATTTTTAAAAGCTTACTATAATTCTTAGAAGCCATGGAAATACTACGTATAATCGAATAAAGAAATGAAATGATGAAAATAGCAATAACATAACAAATTAGCTCATTCAATAGCGTACAGTTTCTGAATTATTAGTATGTGGTTATCAAGTTAAAATATTTTTAAGTCAGATATGCACATAACTTATATTAACTACTTAATAATTTTACTATGCTGTTTAATAAAAATGTTATAACTGTAAAGCTATTTATAACTATGCTGCTAAACTTGCTTAATAATATATTAGTTTGATAGCTACAGGTGTATCTAGGCAAGTTAAAAATCAAGTATTTTTTATTATTTTATTAAGAGAGGTAGTCATATGAGAATCACAATCGTGTAACAAAATGACAATTGAGTTTTTTATTATTATTATTCAAACGTTTGAAAATTACCAAAAGCGTTAACCTTCTGTTCAATGAGAAGATCATTTCCAGTCTTATTAAAAGAGGTATGTCTCTGAGAGATCCATTATCTCACCCATTCCTGGACTTCACCATCTAAATGAAATTGATATCCACAATGGTTTTCTTCAGGTCTCCAGAAATCTTAAATTCACATGGGAAGAGATCTAGAATGTACGGTGGATGTTGAAATTTTTCCAAGTCAAATCTCAGAAATTTATCTCTCACCAGGTTATTAGTAAGGAGATGGAAGCATTTGATACGACAACAAGGACGTTTTGATTTGATGACGTGTCACACGTGCCGGCATAAAAGTTCCGTTTGATTTGGGCCCAAAATTGTGGCACCATATTTCGTCCCTTGTAACGTTACAAGACCAAAAATCATGCTCCTCCTCTTGGTAACACGAAGATATGAACTTTTATCAGAAATATATCAATATTTTGTCCCTAAGTCGGTTAATGGGGAGCCCACAGAACGTAAATAATTCGAACCTGAAGGTGATCTTGAATAATAGCTTGCATTACTTATGACGATCTGAACATGAATTTCTTCCCTTTTCTTGGCTTTTCCGAATCAGATCAATGTCATCAGGCATAATGACTCATGTTCAAGCTGTCTCTTCTACCACTCGCGCACACCTGTCAGTGACCAGCAGGGTTCACAAAATACGGCAGGCATACAACCACAATTTTCATTTGTTTCTGGATTCTCAACCGCTTGTTTTAGCCGCAACTCTTAATTGCTAACCAAAAATAATTTTTTGCTCTTTCTTAACTGCTTCCTATTACAATGATAACACTTTTCATCATACTTACATCCAGAACACAAAATAAAGAACTGCATAGACTTGAATGTTTTAACTCTATATTTTAATTACCTTACCGATGGAAATATGGATACAAAATCACAAAGTTGCCAACTTTGGCCAGGAATGTGTTCCATTATTGTTTTAAGTTTTTAAATGACAGCTTTTCTTATATCTGACCATAAAAGCATGTAAAAAAACTACAAAATGATACAGCAGCCGTGATGGCTCAGGGAATAAAGCGTTCGTTTTCCAATGAGGTGTACCGAGTTCAGATCCCAGCGATGGCTGGTCAATACGAATTCCGCATCCGGCTTGCACCGATCTCAGTGCTTACGTGAAATATCCACAGTGGTAGACAGATCACCTTGTCGTCAGGCAAACTGCGTGAGGTTCTCGTAGTCTTCCTCTCCATGTAACGCAATGCTGGTTAGTTCCATCAAAAAGTCCTCCATGAAGGCAAAATTCTCCTAATGCTTGATCCAGGAGTTCTTTTGTCTTCTGGATTGGGTTCAAAATTACATGGCTACGTAGTTGATCATCAGTAGTCGTAAATCCAAAAAAATGGGTCGGCTGTTCAACGACGGTTTAAAAATAAAAAATGATGCAGTATTACTAGAAACATGCAATTTGAAAATGTACTTTCTTTATTCGGGTGTATTTGAATACTAAAAATGTTAAATCAAAATAATTTACAAAATACAGGTATGCTGTTTTCCTTGTTTCAATTGTTTTAACTTTGAGTTATGGAACTGAAGCGGGAGACTTATATGAAGATAGAAAACCCCACCTGGGAAATACTACTGTTCTAAGCAATTATCACCGAGAGTGTAAGTATTCAATGACGCAGTCACACAAGACACAATTCAATCTTGAACCTTAATATATCTACCTTGCTTCACATTTGATTCAACCTTAAAAAGACATTAAACTGAAAAATGCTTTCTTTTTTTATAAGTTAAACCATAGTAACATGTGTAATAAAGTTTAAGAAATAATAATATAGCTCAATTTAGCGCCATCATAAGGTTTAAGCGAACCTGGATGATATTATGATTCAAAGTCATTAAAAATGTAAAAAAAAAAAAAAGACCCCAAACTTTTATTATGCATTTATTTCAGATTCATTTCTATTATTTATCTTCAATGAATAAATGAAAAGTGTTTAGTTTGTTTAAATAATTGTTTGACAAATAAAATTTTCTTTAAGTATCCTTAACTAAAAAAAAACTAGTTTCTCTACTATTAAACCAGACACTGTTTTGTTTTTACATTGATTTAAATTTTAAACAGAAAAAAAAATCATAAAACAAAATTATGCGGGAATAATATTGTCAAAGTTAAGAAATCGAGTTTTAATTTGGTAGAAAAGTATCTGGTTTTATGCTAAAATTAAAGACGGTTAATTCAGCAAAATTGTCACTCATAGAGACAACATAAAAAACCAGGACAGTATGATATTTTTGAAATTTTTTTTTGTTATGGATTGAGCTCGTTCACTTAAGTGATCAGTAGCATAATCATGAACCATTATGTTCCTTAACACTTTAAATGAACTGATGCTACTTTTCAGTCAACACATGTTTTATACAACAATTAATATGTATTTTTTCTTCCCAAAAATAAAATCCAAAAAATATACATATTAGGATTGGCAAATTGAAATTAAAGCAAGGAAGAACATCATCGAAAACTGTTCTATAATAAATGAGAAAAGTGGGATAAATACACCAAAGGCGGTTTGATGTCGTGAGAAAACTTGGACGTGTTTTCAAAATTTAGCTTTTAATTCCTCTTTCCTTTTTCAGTTGTAGAATGGTAGATTAGACAAAAACGTTTTCTCTCGTTTATTAACCCTTTTTAGACAGAAAAAGGTTTCGTCCTTATTAACCTACGAAGAAATATATGTTTGAAATTTATTTACTTATTAAGCAACTAATAAATAATTCGAATAATCTTTACTTCATTTAAACCATAATTTTTCCTATTGTACTTAGTTACCTAATTTTAAAATTTAGAATTGTAAATATTTTTTGAATTTTAAAAAAAAAAATTAAGTACATGTTTGCTTAACATTTTTAAGCATAACATTTTAAAATAAAATAAAAAAAATAAAATAAATAGAATAAAATAAATATAACAAAATGAATAAAATAAAACAAAAAGTGTTCAAAAATATTAATAATTTTCTCTATAAATAAGGAAATATGAGACATAAATTTCTCAGTGGGTTAACAGGGTGGAAGTAAAACGCCTTTTACGTCTGTGTTTACTTTTAAATTTAGTTTTGAAAGTGATATAAAAAAATTTTTCATTTCTTTATATTTAAAAATTATTTACAATATTATTGGTTAAAATTGCTAATTTTATTAAGATGGTCAATGCGAAACTGCCGTGCAATTGAAAGAAAACAATGTTTGTGATAAAATATTCAAAATTGAGATTTTTGTAAATTTGGCATTTTTGTACGATAAACTATGTATTGCAAAAATTTGTTTTTTAAAAATCAGTATTTTTTCAATTACAGTTGATAACTCTAACAATGGAAAGAAAAAAGTTGTCAAGCCACTTTTCCCAAAATCTATCATTCAGCCTAGGTTTTTTTTTTCAATTGAATAATGGAAAACACCTTTCATACAACCAAACATGGATATTATAAAACACAGATGACATGAAAAATTAGAATTTATTATAAGGTTCTAATGATTTGGAATTTGATCCCTGCAAACGAAGCCAATCATGAGTAAATCATGGCATTCCCTTATTCCATAATTCAGCAGCCAACTAGGCTCGACACACACACACGTGACGTTGCTTGATACCAAACCAAATTAAATCTGCCCTGAAATAATAGTGTGATCATAAAAAAAGCCTGCCTAATTACTCTAACACGCTATTTAAAAAACACGTGTTTAGGCACAGCCATGTCATTTCAACGGTATTCTTCTTCTGGAGTTGCAACTACCCGATTTGTTGGAATTTAAATTGTAAAAAAATTTTCCATCGTTAAAAGTTTAGTTAATGAATTTTTTTTTTAAAAAAAACCTTTGATTCTTAACCCTTGATTTATAAGTGTGCTATTTTAATAGGTGACCTTTATCAAAGACCCGTGGATTGTGCTGAGATATATAGACTCGGTTCCCAGAAAAGTGGAGTGTATGACATTTATCCAAAAAGCAGAATCTTAGGAACTTCCTCTGTTAAAGTTTATTGCGACATGGAAACAGATGGCGGAGGTTGGACTGTAAGACCTTTACTTTTTACAAAGGCAGTTATGACCAAGAGCAGTTTCACAAGATCTTCCTACATTCAACTGTTCAAACCCCACATTTTACTTTTATTGTTGGATTGTAGTTATAATTATACATAGTATTATGCTAAGTGGCAGAGGCAACTGTTCGTTACATTTCATCAACACCCGTTACAAAGATTCTCTCATTGTACTAATTTTGGTTTCTTGACACAAAACAGCTCTTTTTTCTTCTTAGTTGTTTTATTAAATCCCTAAAAACATGTTGACTCACGCTCATGTTTCCCATCTCCCAAGTCGCAACATTTCTTATATGATGTTAAAGTTAAATCATTCTTATGAAATTTTTAACTTAAAGTATTTTTGTGTACACTGAGAAAACACTCTGGTGAAATTACTGAACTGTATGGTAAGGCCAATTCTGGTTTAAAAAACCCCCAAAATATGCGGTACTTTAAACGTTTATATGACAACAGTTTCCATTCATATGGTAGTGGTTTATAGGAATTTCTGTTTTTCAAAATAAAAGTTTTATTACCACACAATTAGTATAAAATACAAAATTGAACAGTAAATTCAACAGAATAAATGGTTTTTATGAAATTCTCGAAATGTATCATGATAAAATTACCATATTATCCGGACTAATATGTGTTGTTTGATACACTTTTACCAAATTTTAGCACCCATTATAAAACAATATTTTATTGTTAATTATATCAAAATCATTACCAAAGCGTTTCAGTAAAAATTACCGTGTTTTTTAGTGCTCCTATAGAGCCAGATTTTACTGTATTCGGGTAGTTTTGACCTTACTTTCTTTTACTCAGTGGCTAAATGTGGCTACTTTACCCCCCTAGTATCCATTTTTCTTTGTAATCACTAAATCAAAATAATATTTAAATTAAAGCTTTGCTGCCATGATAAATTCGCTAGTTTACCATATGCAATTTTCAACTAGAATTTTTTTCTTCAAATTTCTATATAATTTTTTTGTTGTGATAGAAACTCCTCACATATTTTCGCCAAAGAAATGGTAATTAAATATGGAGATGGCTCACATAATGCCCATAGTTTCGCAGTAAAGTTATAGAAACAAATTTCGTAAAATGCTAGTTTCCTTTTCGCTACAGAAAATTAAGGAATTAAAGCATCGGCTATGATTCGTAAAGAATTATTTCCAAGGTCTATGTCACAGTTGTTTATTATTTCCCTCTTACTACTTTTTTTAAATTTATTATAGTTTTTCTTCTTTTTTTTTTATTTGATTTTTATTTTTTATTATTTTGAATTTTATACATGTTGACGTAGGGAATTAAAAATAACTTTTTTTTTAAAAAAAATAAATAAAAACTTAATAAAAGTGCAGTGGAAATTCGAATTTTCTTTAACTGATTTAGGCAGGCAGGGGTAGGGGAAATATTTGTAAGTAGAATGATTTTCGGTCGTATGCCAGAGTTACGGCTGAAAAATAAGTTAATGAATTAATGATTATACAATTTGAAAGGAAAATTAAATGAAATAATAATTTCTCTTTTAATTTCTAGGAATTATGTAGGCTTGTTTTTCATCAATGTAATATTATTTTTGAAGTTAGTTTTAGAATTTTGATTGTTTCGGTAACTTTGATAAATATGGTGAATATCAGTAATTCCGCTATACTTCAGAAAATATGGGTCCTTAGAACTCAAGATTTCCACATTTCTGTGACCCTTTTTACTTAAAGCCGGTTCCTATTTAAAATATGAATTCTCAACCTATTTATACATCTATTAATATTCTCATTCATAATTATTCTAACTGTAGATAGACAAAACGGAGAATTTCAAAACAAGAACGTTTATTTATAAATAATCAAGGATTTTAGTTCGAACACATTAAACACCTACATCAAGTAAAAGCAACAATGTAACTTGATCGACAGAATTATTCTAATTTAGCTATTATTAACGAATTCAGTTATTAATACTTATTCAACCTCGATATTAATAGCTGAAAGCTATTAATAACGAAGAAATTTTTTTTTTAGAGCATTAAAAGTTTTTTTGTAATTTTGCTCACAGAAATCTGCTCACGTACCATTTTTCATTTTTTCGCATCAGAATCACACGTCTCAGGCGTTGTGTCAGGACTGTATTTTTTGCGTAGCCTCTTCAATTTTAATTAATTGCCTGTTGTTGCATGTTCTCACGGCTAAATTAAGTAAATATTATAGTGCATCGAATCTTGGTATATTCATAAATGCGTGAGTAACACACAGTCATCTAGTTACTGTTGAAATCTATCAATGTTGGATGTCTAAAATAGGATTGAAAAAATATAAAACAATTAAACTCATTTCGTCTAGGAGTTATAATAACAAATATCAAATGATAGTTGACAAAATGTGAAATGCGCATTCGATTCCTTCTGACTATTGCGAGTTGTTTGGATTCCTTTCGAATATTATGGGTTGGTTGGGTTCCTTTCGAATAAGATAAGAAACTCAACTACTACAACTCAACGAATTTGCTATACCTAATAAGGTACTTTTACATATTGTTAGAGTTACTTTTCTACTTTTTATTCAATAAAACAGCTGTGAATAAAGGAAGAATTGCAACTTTGGGTAAATCCGTCAATCCGGTTAGTTTATTCAGAATTAGTTTAGTCCTTATAAAAACAGATAATTACCTTCAATCAAAGTAGTATTTATTTGAATCAAATTGATCTTCTCTATGCAAATTGTGCAAATGCTTGCGAAAGACTTATATAGTAAAATATTTTCTATTTGTTTATAATATGTGCCACCAAGTTCAAAACCATATAAGAAGACTTCGAGTGTTAAACCATATAACTATTTAAAGCAAACAAATGACTTTTAATTATTTATAAAATTTTATGCATATATGAAAACTCAAAATCAATATATATTTATACATATATATATATATAAATTTTTCAGGTTATTCAGAAAAGAGGAGACTATAAAAGAGCAACTGATTATTTTTATAAAGCGTGGAATGAATATAAGAAAGGGTTTGGAAATTTGTTAATGGATTATTGGCTCGGTAAGTTAAAATTTGAATTTCCTAAACCCAATTTGACAGTATTCGTCAGTTTGATTAAATTAATTTCTTTTTATTTTGAAACTTTTAACTTCTTTTGAGTTGAACGTGTGAAACATTGAATAGGTTCATACAATATTGATGAAAGAATTCGTGTGTTGTAATATTTCAATTGAGTTAAGCAAAATTTTCATCCGTTTTTCTTGGGCAAGATTTTGAGTTATGGAACAATATTGACCCCCTTTCCATTTCTTGCGAGCAATCAATCAGACGTGTTTGTATGAAACTTACGAAAATCAGTAAAGCAACCAACCTTGTAATTGTTAGACCTTGAACTAAGAGGTTCTGAGACTCTTAATGATTTTCTTCTTCTTCTCTATTATAATCATCCTCAATAATATTTTATGAGACCGTGGTAACCTAGTGTTTAGATAATAGACTAGAAATTGGCCTGCATTCGATCCTCGACACCACTCTGAGCCACCGAGTACATGTGATATACGTGTTCTTAAAATCTTCAACATCGAAAGTCCAGTGGTTGGTCGCTGAGAAGTACCAACGGTACAAGGATCTAGAGAATTTCCTTACCTTTCAGATCTATGATTAAATTTAGGAAGTGTCCTCACGAATGACTGATACTGCATTATATCCGAGCTTGGCATGTTTTTTAAAACATCAAAACCAGTTTCATTGTTGGATGAATACAACACCAACAACATCAGCGCATTACCTCGCACCTACGCCCCCCCCCCCACAAAAGGCATCTATCGGGAATATGGTCGGGGCCGGAGAGACAAATTAAAAACAATATTTTTTCCCCTTTTGCCATTTGCAAGACATCCATCTATTAACTCTAACCCTAACTAGACCTTGGATGGATCTAACTAGATTTGCCAGATGAATAATGAAGGCGTTTCCAATAATCGTCTTTATCTCCTCTCTGTTTTCCACGACATTCAAATAGATTTTAATACTTTTAATTCGTTGAATCAATTTTGTCCACACTAATTATTTTTTAATTAGTTTTTAGATCTAATAATGTTTTTTTTCCTCTGTAAGAGTTAATTTTCTATTCCAAATCTGTATATTTTTTTATTTCAGTTTTGATTAAATTTTAAAAAACATGTACATATTATTGGCGGTAATTACGGAAAATTCGTCATAGAATAAACAAATAAATAAATAAAACTAAAAAAAAAAAAAAAAAAAAAAAAAAAAAAAAAAAAAAAAAGCAAAAATTTTTTTAAAATTGTTTTTTATAAAAAATATTTTTTTTTCCTGTAGGAAACGATATTATCCATGTTTTGACAAACCAAAAAAAGTATGCTGTACGTTTTGATCTTGGAGCAGACCGTGAGACTGCTTATGCACATTATGACAGTTTCTGGATTGACAGTGAAGAGTGTAAATATAAACTGCATATATCAGGTTTCAGTGGAACTGCAGGTTAGTATTTTTTAGTTAAGTAGTTGAAAGTATTTTCCTAGTTTATTAATTTTACTTTTTGAATTTTTTCTAAAATAGTTTTAAATTGTAATTTTAGAAAAAAATCTTTGGGAATTTTTTGTTATATTTATTTATTTATTTTTAAAAATAGATGAATAACTTCAGTATTATTTGAGGTAACAGGAATACATTGGTACTTTTGTTTAGATCTGCAAAGCAAAAACACGTGATTCAAAAGAATAACAGAACAATTATTCTTTATATCGCATTAGGTTTACTTGAAATTATGAAACGTTACTGAATTATTATGATTTTAAAAAATAGTGGAATAATCGTTTTTTACAGTTGATAAAAGTACAAAGTACACCCAAAATAATAGGGGGATGATATACTACATGTAATGTAAAAATAATTATTTAAGTGTAAATGATCAGCACTGTATGTGGTTTTAATTTCCAAAAAAAAAAAAAAAAAAAAAAAAAAAAGAAATGATTTAGAGTCAAAAGTGTGAAACTGTGCATGAACATGAAAGTGCATGAACAATAAGTTTAATAAATGATTAAACATTTCTCACATTTACTTCAACAATGAAAACAACTTTTTTATTAATAGGAGACAAAAAATATGACCACCATTATTCTATTCTAGTAATTCTAAACTCTGCTTAGAATACCAAATTTTCTGGACTTTAAATATTTTCGACTTTAAATACTTTCATTTTTTAGAAATTGAAACCATATACTCTACTGAGAAAGTACCCCAACTTTTTTTTTAAAAAACCCGCCTTGACCCGCCACGTTATGAAGTCACATAACGTGCTATTGAGTTCTAAGTATTTCACGTTATTTTATGTGTAACTCATAATTACAATCTGTTTTCGGAAGCAATAAATTATATGTACTGTCCAGCTTTCACGAGAACTCTTCGAACGAGAAGTTGCCTGTTGCTATGGAAATAAGCAGAAAATATTTTATAATGTCTAAAAAATAATCAAATGACATGACTCTCACAACTTAAACAAATTCAAAACGGCTAATCTTAATTTCCTAGTCTAAATGACTTATCTTCGTAAACATAGTAACAGTCTGCACACCCATCTGTTGTTTAGAAGATTTATGTTGAAAGTTATGCAGCATGTTTACAATATATACTTGTATATTTGCTATAATTTTTTTTATAGAGAGTATTATGCGTAAATAAAATCCAAGGTGACTTATCGTCGTAATCTTCGAAATGTCTTATCTTCAATACCCTATTCAAAACGACTTATCTTCGTGACCAGAGTAACAGCCAGCACATCCATCAGCTGTTCAGAAGACTTATCTTGAAAATTAGACATTATATTTACAATATATGCAACTAAATTTACAATATTTTTTTTTCCATCGAGAGTATTAGGCATAAATAGAATTGGACCAGACGACAGCATTTAAAATACTGGTGGCAACATTATGTTGGCAAAAACAGTTTACTCATGGTTATTTATTTTCTGAGTAATGATTCTCTTATATTATCTGAAAAATTAATTATAATACTCATATTTGTGTGAACATCGTAATGAAAGTCAAAGTGGTGCTTTCAGATTTAATTAAAGAAAATATTTTTGTACTGGAGTTATAATAATTTTGTTTTACTGATTTTAACAAACAGGTGATTCTATGGCATATCATAATGGTATGAGTTTCTCAACAACCGATAGGGACAACGATCTACATGTGCAAAACTGCGCATACTGGTGGAAGGGAGGTTGGTGGTATAACTCATGCCACTACGCTAATTTAAATGGTTTGTATTTAAAAGACACTCATAACCAATATAGATATGACATGATAACATGGATGACCTGGAAAGGTTATACAGTCTCCTTGTCTAATGTTGAAATAAAAATTCGACCAATTGACTTCTAAATAAAGTGTTTACAGTGTATACTGTAAAAATTGTGTGTATTGTAAAATTTATATTTAAGATACTACACCAACTTTTATTGCTAGAGCAGAATAGATGAAAATTTTAAGTGACACTTTAGTGAACTTGAGTAAAAATTTGCTCGAAATTTATGCGTTGACAATAGGATTTGAAAATTATATTCTGGTTTTGTTTCTTATTTACAATTGGCAAAATTTTAAAACTCGCGCATACACTTAACGCTGCTTTTCGAAGCTTTGTCACCAAGAAAAACAAAAAAGCCTAAGATTAGGTGCTTTATACATGACGCAATTCAATAATTAAACTGTATATATATATATAATCTTTCGGTAAAGAGTTATCTGGGCTTTAGAACAGACAAATAACTTAAATATTTTAAAAGTTATTAAACCCTTTTAAAAATTGCCAAATTAGTGATATTTTTCCACCTATATAAAAATTATCAAAATCACTGCCTTATTCTCAGTTTTTGACAATTTTTATGAGAACAAGTAATGCAGCATTGAAGTTTTTAAATATTAGAACACAAACACTTTTTATTTTTATAAAGCAGTGGCTTTTCTCCATGATTTGATTTATTTTTAAAATAAGCGTAGGCTGAACTTGACCTAACAGTCATGAGTAACTGTTGCAAGCTCATAGCAATTATAAGAATAGCCTATTATTGTAAAAAATATCATTTCATATTACGATGGAACCTTCAAAAAACAGCCTTAAGATGACTTTTTTTTATTCTCAACTTTCCTGTCAAATGGTTGGAGATGGATAGGGAAATTTTTAACATGCTTTTAATATTCACAAATAAACTGATGCTGGATATCTAGTCTATTGGCAGTATCTTCCGATACATGTAAAATGCAAAGCCATCACCAGTTTCAATTCGAGATATAAAGCGTGAGGTATTTTAAATTCTCTATTAATTTTGTGAGACAAATTTATGCCAAGACAATTCTGGAATCAAACAGATTTTGATAGGTAGTAAAATAGTATACAGTTGTCTGCTTTTGGACTTTTAGAAAGTTTCTTTATTTTCATACAATTAACGTTAAAAGAATTTTTATGCTTCATCCGATTTGGTTTTTATTAGCTTAAGCTTTATTAAAACTTTCTTTTAAGAAATCTAAATCTGAGAAACGTGCAGTATTATATTACTCAAAACTACGAAATTCATAATTTTATTGCTTTAAAATTTTGAGAAAAAAATGCATAGAAATTTTAAAAATTATCAAACGCTATTTCTCCTAATCTAATAAAGCGATTTCTTTAATTTCTTCTTTTTATAAAAAAGGTACTGTGCTGTCTAATAATACTATATCATCAGAAGTTTTTTAAGTACATAAAAATATCGAGAAAACACTTATTAAATATTTCACCTAAAATCCGTGATGGCGAGGGTACAGGCCTCTTAAACTGTTTGAGTCACAACACTCGCAATCTTAGTCTTGTAGCCAAAGAGGTGTTTTCTGAAGTTTTCATCAGCAGTATGTTTCAAAATGATTTTGAAGGTCGCCAAAGTTCAAATATTGTCACTCACTACTCTCATCCACTAAAGTACGGACAATTTTAAGACTTGATAAAAGAGAAAAGATTGCATATTTAAATAAAATTGAATTCAGATCTTTCCCCAAGAGGTCTTAATTTTTTTCAAAAACACTTAACATTCACTAGGCAAGCTCCATAATTCAGTGTTTGCTCTCTAGCTCTGCAGTGATTGTTTCAGATTTTTATCTTTTAAAAATTTTAAATTTGAATAATATTCCTGACATATGTGGGTGTTAAGTTTCAAGTTTTCAAAGAAAACTTTAAAATTTTCTCAACATATAATCAGTTAAAAAAACAGTATGAAATTGCATTTTATTCCTATGAGAAACGAGTTTTCTTTCCCTACTCCTTTAACTTTAATTGAATAATTTTGTATTTTAAAATTTAAAAGAATGAAGGACAAATTATTTTAGGCTACATTTTAGTGAATTCGACTATATTAAACAGATTCGTTCTATTTTACATGATATAAACTAATGATCGTGCTATGCTTTTATATTTTGATTGAAAGTTTCTAATTAGCGAAATCTACAAATTCCCAACACTCGTTTGAACTATTTGCGCCTTGGCGTTTTGATAGTTTGCCGTAAGTAAGACTTTATAAGGTTGTTTTCAATATTGTCAAATGCTCTCGGCTTCTTCCTTAACTCTAATAACACTCTAAGACTTTCCCTTCATATTTTCATTTGCTAAGATCACAAACATTTTATGATTTGTGTAGTTAAAAGCAAAGTAAGGTCTTTTTCCGAAAATTCTAAATTTTTACATCAATTTTTATATATTTTATATCTTTGTATTCTACCTTTATATCAAATTAGCAAGCTTTTTGTTACCAAAATATAAATACAAAATATACATCAATGTAATTACGCAAAATATACGAAAAGAAATTTTAAAAGTAAATATGCTTTGTAAACAATAAGTAAAACACACAGAAGCATTTTTACCATATCCAAACCATTTTTACCATTCACTTCGTCAGTAGTAAAAAAATGTAAAAATTTTTTTATCGAAATAAAATATTAAATTTGTTTTGTTAATATTATGTATAATATAAGGAAGTCTTTTTAACGAAATCTCAATGGCAAAATATACATCAAAATTATTACGTAAAATGTACGAAATCCTTCTTATACAAATTTAAATGGAAAATTAGCTTTCTCAATAATACGTAAAATACAAAAAAGCATTTTTAATAAATGTAAATAGCATATTGACTTCGTCAATATTACGTAAAGTGTACCGAAATATTCTTACCAAAATAAAATGGGACTAATTTTGTCAATACTATGCACAATATAGGGAAGCTGTTTTTTTTTCCTTCCAAAATTAGATGGTAAAATATACGTCAACACTATTACGTAAAATGTATGAAAACCTTTTAACCGAAATTTCAAAGTTTGCTTCGACAATAATACGTAATATATAAGGACGAATTTTTAGTAAATCTAATTAGTAAATTCACTTCGTCAACCTTCGTAAAATATACGAAAAATATCTTTACCGAAATAAAATGGTAAATTTATTTTGTTAATATATGCGGAATCTTTTTCTCCAAAATCTAAATGGTAAAATATACGTCAGCATTATTACGTAAAATGTACGAAAACTTTCTTACCGAAATTTAAACGGTAATATTGCTTCGTCAATAATACACTAAATTAATATTATTAAATCCAAATAGTAAATTTTCTTATTTCAATCTTTCGTAAAACTTATGAAATCAATGTTATTGAAGGGTTGTAGGTGCAATCCTTTTCCATTAATATTACGTAAAATTTTCTGAAGTTTTTTTTGCAAAATATCTCAATGGCAACATCATTCCATCAATATTACGTAAAATTGACGTATAAAGCGTATTGACTTTCGAAATACGCTTTATTTTTTTTTACGAAATTTCAATTCAAGCAATTTTCGAAACATTTTCGAAATTGCTTGAATTGAATTTTCGAAACATTTACGTTTAATTTACGTATCAAGCTATATGGGTAGTTAACGAAATCTATAAATTCCTGAAACTCATTTAAACTGTTTTCGTCCGGGGGGTTTTGATATTCCACAGAAAACAAGGCTTTCTAAAGTAGTTTTCACCTTTGTTGACAAATGCACTTGGCTTCCTCTTCACCTCCTTGCATTTTATATGAGAAACGAGTTCTTTCTTCCTCCATTAAACTTTAATGAATAATTTTATGTTTCAAAATTTAAAAGCGGGGAGGATAAATTATATTAGACGACATTTCAATGAGCTTGAGTGTATTAAATCAGTTTATTCAATTTTGCGTGAGAGAAACTAACGATCGTATCATGCCTTTATATCCTGATCGAAAATTTCTAGTTAGCAAAATCTCTATATTCCTAACACTCAGTTGAATTGTTTGCTTTTTGGCAATTCGATAGTTTGCCGTAAATAAGGCTTTATAAAGCTGTTTTAAATAGTTATTAACGCATGCACTTGGCTTCTTCTACAACTCTAAAAACACTTAGAAGACAGTCACTTTATATTTTCATTTACTAACATCACCAACGTCTTATGACTTATATAATTAAACCGATAGTTGCCCCAGCCAAGTTTGCTCTTGCATTTTATTCCTATGAGAAACAAGTGCATCTTTACTCATATAAACTTCAACGAATAATTTTATGTTTTAAAATTTAAAAGGATAAATTATTTCAACTGATGTCTTAGTGAATTTGAGTATATTATGCCGGTGCGTTTTATTTTGCGTGAGATAAACTAATGATCGTGCCATGCTATTACATTTTGATTGCAAGTTTATTAATTATCAGTATATATATATATATATATTCCCAACATTCATTTCAACTATGATCGCCTTGGCGTTTCGATAGTTTGCCGTAAGTGAGATTTTCTAGGGTTGTTTTTAATATTTGTTGTCAAATGCACTTGGCTTCTTCTTTAACTCCAATAACACTCAGAAGAGCCGCGATGGCTCAGGGGATAGAGCGTTCGCCTTCCAATGAGGCGAACCGGGTTCGAATCCCAGTCGATACGAATTCCGCATCCGGCTTGCACTGACCACAGTGCTGACGTGAAATATCCTCAGTGGTAGACGGATCATGGGTTAGAGCTCCCTTGCCGTCAGGCTAACCGTGGGAGGTTCTCGTGGTCTTCCTCTCCATGTAACGCAAATGCGGGTAAGCTCCATCAAAAAGTCCTCCACGAAGGCAAATTTCTCCCAATACTCGATCCAGGAGTTCCCTTGTCTTCTGGATTGGGTTCAAAATTACAAGGCTACGGAGTTGAACATTAGTAGCCGTAAACCCATTAAGTTGGGTCGGCTGTTCAACGACGGTTATAAAACAAAATAACACTCAGAAGGCCGGGATAGCCTGGCCGGTAGGGAGCTGGACCCTTGCCCAAGAGGTAGTGGGTTCGGTCCCCGCCCAGAGTTAAAGAGAATAGAAGGGCTGGTTCACTCCTTTGAAGAAACTCTTCCCGCTCCAATCCTCCGATTTTCTCTAGTGACGTCACTTTGGCGCAAAGCTCGCCCTTTTACTACAAGAACAGAGCGTTCGGCCTTACTAGCTCTAATTTTGGAGCATTTCTTTTTGTGACATATTCTAAGACATTTGTTATTTTCTATAATGACTTTCATCAGTTTTTGCAGTGAATTTACAAACATTTAAAACTATTAACGAAATGCCAGTTGCGCGATTGCAACTTGCAAAAATTCTGATATTAAAACAAAAGGAAAAACGTGTTCCCTAAAGTAAATGAACAGCTATGAAAAGAATGAATTCCGAAATGACACAGTTAATATAAAACAGCAATACGTTTTTTCTATCGTTAAGAACTTTTATAAAAATTCACCATCTAAATAGAAACCGCCTCGTTACTTCAAAAAGAAAAGCAGGTGAAAAAAATTAAAAAATGGATAAAGTCAAAGAAAATTAAAACGTAAGTAAAAAGTATGAATAAAATATATAGTGTATAGTTGAAATTCTCCTAATTTCATAACATATTTTTTAATGTAGTTATTTTAAATATTTATGTTTTTTTTTTAAAATTTTATTCTCTTAAATTTAAATATCTATAAATTATATCATCTTAAATTTAAATATCTATAAACAATTGTAAAATTTCTAATGTCATTATGAACCTAAATTGTTATTTTGTTTCAGTAATTATTGTTTAAGGTTGATGTTTCCTAATGATTAAGTATGAACAAATTTCTATTAACGGCATATTTTAAAATCAGGGATTCTAAATTTAACTCAACTTATTGCTACAAAAGAATGTATAGATAAAAAAGTGACGATATATGCTTTTATTTTTCTTAATAATTAAAGTTAAAACTGAACTTTTTAAAATAAAGTATTTATAGTGTCATTTTCGCCAACTAGTAAAATAGTTTTATAAGTTTAAAATGGTATTTTTTTATATAATGGCCAAGAAAGACTTTTTGAAATATGTTTATGAACTGAAATAATGTGTTAATTAAGTAAAGTTTGAAAGCTAATAACCAGAAAAAGTCTAATTTATTTTTACAAAGAGAAAGATGCAAAGTTATCATAATATCTTTGCTTACGATCTCCGAGATCTGTAGACACAGTGAAGAAATCGTAGCTTCAGCTCTAAGAGCGGAGTGAACTAGCCATTCTATTCTCTTTAGCCCTGGTCCCCGCCGTTCGAAGACTCCCCGTGTAGTAAATGGTGACTGATGCACGTTACATCTGTCGAGTCTCAAAGTCCTCCATGTTCCCGTAACAAATCAATACCTTTGGGGGTATTGATTTAGGAGTTCCCTTATCTTCTGGATTGGTTCAAAATTACAATGAAACGGAGTTGAACATTAGTAGTCGTGAATCAATGAAATTGGGTCGGCTGTTCAACGACGGTTATAAAATAAAATAAAATAACACTCACAGAGACTTTTACTTCATATTTTCATTTACACAAATATTTTAGCAATAGTAAGGTCGTTTTTAAAAAATTCTCAATTTTTCCAAAAACACTCACGTACAAAATTCAGTTTTTAAGACATTTTGAATAACTGCATTTTAAAAATATTTGCTTTTATAAAGAATGAGTTAAATAAATAAGATTGTTTCTATCTATAGCAAATTAATATCAAATAAGACCTATATAAATAAAGAACTTGAATAAAGCACAAAAATGTGCTCAAAAGTGGACAGATGACAGTTTTGGTTCTATTAGCAAATATTTCCCTCAGTGTCGAAACACATAATGACAGAAGGGAATTACAATACAGGGAGAAAAACAAGCTTAAGAAAAATAATAAAAGAAGGGAGATAAGAAGCATGTGTATGAGGAAGGGTGAGAAACCCAGGTGAGCTAGACGTAAGGATTAAATTAAAAGAGATTTCCAAATATTATATATGTATAATTATAATATGTTTATAATACTATATATAATAAGCAATAAATAATTTTTGAGAGATCATTAATTAAATTATTAAAATTTTTCAAAATATGAAATGATTCCTAGAAGTCGAAGTCAGTAACTAAAGAGACATAGTAAATGATTTTCAAAAATTAAAACATATAACTAGAATTTTAACTATATAAGGTGATGGGAGATCGTCAAATATTCCGATTTCTGTCATAAATTTTATGTTGAGTCGAAATTAAAGGGTGGGTTTAGTTTGTGAAATATATGATCAAAAATTTACTAAATATTGTAATTCCACTTTTCCTTTTTAAAACACATGAAAAAATAGGTATTCAGCCACAATTTTGACTCATATTGGACTTTTTTTTTTAATGTAGAACAGTACAATCAAATCATATAAGTTGAAAAATTAGTTTTTCAAACATTAGATTTAAAATAAAACATATCATCATTTACTGTTATACATAATTTAAAAAATATTCAAAACTAAATTATTTTGCTTATTTTAATGCGTATTTTTTTGCATATAATTTAGACACGAATTTCCTATTTTAACAGACACCTAGCTAATATAATTTTGTATTTCATTATCGTAATAAAAAATAACAAGAAACTTTCTCGACAAATTCTGCTTATTTATATTCATCACAGCAATATCTTAAAATTCTGCTTCTGGATTTATAAATAGAATGGACTAATAAATTGAATTACTACAGTTTTAAATATGACACCTCAATATTATTTTAAATCATCGGTTTAAAATTTTCTTTGCATTTACCTTCTATATCTTGTCATATAAGAATGTTAAAACGATGTAACTTTTACATTAATTTTATGATTATTTAGCATAAAATGAATAATGATGCAATTTTAAATGAATAATTTGCATGAAATAATAATTTAAAATGCCTTCCATGTCAAAGTTTAAAATTTAAATCTGAAAAAGATTGAGAATATCACTAATGAAATGGTACAATTTAGCACGTTTCACGACAAGTTCTTAAATTTTAGAAATTTTGTACACATTTTTAGGAAATTATATTCAAATTTTACAAAAGTTTCTGTGTTTTTGATGAAACTGTTTCTTGGCATATGCTTTGAGCGAACATTTCGTCATAAATACCGTCACTTCTTCGAGGAAACGAATTTCATAAAAAGTAAAGAAATATTTAGTCATTCTAGTTTCGATCGTCTGCGTGAGAGATAGGGAATACTTGATTAGAGATAGAGAATATTAGATTAGAGTATGGGAATTCTAAACCCACAATGCGCTGTGATGTAGTTCAGAGATGAAACATTTTCGTCATGTATATGAGAGTTCACGTTTTCCATCAAACCACGTAATTTCGTGACGAAATGATTCTCAAAATTAACGAAATATAGCTCATGGATTACTGAATCGTCAAAAGGGAAAATTTCTTGTGAGCTGTAGTAAATTATTTTTTTTATCTAATCTATTTTAAAAGATATTAAATATTTAATAATTTAAGAATAATATTGGTTTCTAATTCCTTAATAAATTTCTTCCGTATTTTATTTTAATCATTTTCACGCATAAATTACTTATAAAAATGTTAAGGCATGTTGTTAATGAGCTATGAAATATTAATTATAAATTAATTCATACTAATGCCACAAAATTCAAAATTCTCCACAAAAATGCCACAATTTTTTCTCAAAAATTGACAAGTTTTCTTTTAATTGACAAGCTAATGCTTTTATATTTATGATTATATTTGAATTAGTAATAGAAAGGTCGGACTTCAGTACAGCATTGTTTTATTTAATTTTATAACCGTCGTTGAACAGCCGACCTAATTTTTTGGGTTTACGACTACCAATGTTCAACTCCGTAGCATTGTAATTTTGAATCCAACCCAGAAGAAAAGGGAACTCCTGGATTAAATATTTTGAAAAGTGGATTGATTAATGGAAGGATTTTTAACCCGCATATGCATTATATGTAGAGGAAGGCCACGGAAACCTCCCACGGCTAGTCTAATGGCAAGGGGACTCTAACACATGATTCGTCTATCACTGAGGATATTTTATGTCAGCAATGTGGTCGGTGCAAGCGGGATGCTGGAATTCGCATCGATGGGATTCGAACCTGGTTCGTCACAATGGAAGGCGAATGCTCTATCCCCTGAGCCATGACGGCTCAGAACAGCATTGTTGATGTTTTTAATTTAACATGAACCAATTTGATGTTTAAAATCAAGGTTTCTGTGATGTAATAGGCCACTATGATTCCTGCCAAAGACACATTGTTACTTTGGGTAATTGGTATCTACTAACCAATTCCGTAATTCTAACTATTGAAAGAATTCGTAACACTTATAGATATGAGTTTTTATTTCTTTCCATTCCCGCACGGAAACAACTCTAACATGATATTTGTTCTGAAAATTTTTAAATTCAATGCACTTCCTATTTTCCATTAAAGATTTTATTTCGAATTTCTTAAAGCAGCTTGAGTAGATTATTATTTGTATTCAAAGGAATAAGCTATTTAGATTTTAAGGAAGAAGCAGGGAGGGAATGCAAAAAGCTAAAACTCATTATTTCATCAAGATTATTTAATACTAAGTACGATAAACATTTTATCTGGACTTTTAACCTTTACTTGAGAATTTTTCTAATCGCTACAGATGGTGTATAGTAGTTCCTTATAAAACGAAAATTAAATACATTATATTTTAGAAGATCCAAGATTATTCTACAGTCTTGATTACAAAGGAGAAAAAAAATGTAAGTAAATTTATTCATTTTTTTTATCATATTGGTAGCTGAATTCTCGTTTTCAAAAAAATCAGCACTAAATAACACTTAAACCATTCACAAAACTGAAAGACTTATAATAGCAAAAAAATAATGAATTTAAGATAATTATAATTTCATTTAATTACTAGCTGAATACCCTTTCTTCGTATGATATGGAAAGAAAAGAAAATAATCAATAAGTCAGTGATGAATGAAATCATGTTTTTGTTTGTTTTTTGAACATACATTATTTTCTTTAATTCAAATTAATACCTATTTCCAAAATCAATTAAACATCTTTAGCGATTTTTTTTTACATGAATTAGTGCCACTTCTCAATTGATTTGATTTTTAGTTCATAGCTTTTTTTGTTACAATTAGAGCCTATTACCAAAATTAATTAACATCATTGGCGCAATCATCATTGATGATATTTTATGGCTCTCCAGAACGAAAGAGTAACATTTCTCTATAATTTTGCTTTTTTGTATACACCTTATTTTTATTTAATTATTGCCAACATTAATTAAACATCAATAGCGCCAATAAAACTTTAGCGAACATTTACGTTTTCCCTAACTGAATATCATTAGTTAATATCACTTTAATATTAGTTTTGCTTTTCCGTACATAACTCATTTAATTTTATTTCCGTCGATTTTCGGTGATTTAGTTTTATAAAAACATGTTTTTAAAGCACAACTATTACCAAAATGATCACGTAGTTTTAGATGATTCTAGAAATACCATTATAGTGACTTAGTCCACCTGTATGCTACCACATTCAAATTGATTATTTAGATTTTCAGACATAGCGACTGAAGAGTATTTAAATATTAAAAAACGTGCACCAAACTTCATCAAATAGAGCTAGGGGATAGCAAGCATCACTCATGTCATTTTTGAAATTTAAAAAAAAAGTAAAACAGCCTAAAATTTAATCACAATTATGGCTGAAGCTTAAAAAATGGAAAATAAATTTTTAAAACGTCACTAACGAACGAAATATTTAAAAATTTCTAATGAGTTTTAAGATCGTGGGTTGAAATTTCTCCTTCCAACTACTATCTAAATTTCGGGAGGCTAGAGCAAATGGTTCTGAGTGATAAGAAAGAAAAGCATACACACAAACTCTTTATTTTATTATTATAGATTATTTCTCGCATTTTTCCGTGGCTTTATGGTAATTAGATTGAGCATAACACTCGTGTAATAGTCCAACCCTTCACAATAAGAATTAACTGCATTTAGTATCATATGGTATGATGTTGTAGCTCGAGGATAACTCATGGTCAGCAAAAGTTTTCCACAGTCACGCAATTTTCTCCCATGCTTATCACTTTCGAAGGGCTATAAAAAAATTTCCTTCCGTAGTATCTTTTTATAAATCTGTACAGAAGTGATTCAGTTTTTATATGTTACAAATATACTAATATAGCTACTGTAACTATATTAGAATATTTGCTACCTATTAAAACTACAACATAATATCAGTAGAGTCTATTAACAAATTTAATTAAGCATCATTTGCGTCAGTAATGGTACGGCAATTTTTCATGTTTTACTGAAAACAAAAAACTACATTGAAAAAAATTCCGGATCAAATTACGGTATAAAGTATCGGCACTTTGGGTGCAGCATCCGCAAAATTCATTTTACCGTAGAATAGCATACCGTAAATTTAGAGTAATATTGATTTATTTTGAGTGATTCAGTAATTATACGATAATTATTATTGCAAAAATAACGGTATATTAGATTTTTTATTCAGTAACATGCTCTGGTAAAAATGAATTCTGCCGTAAAAAGTGCAGGCATCCTGAATGCCGGCATTTTTTACTGCAATTTGATCTAGAATTTTTTTTGCAGTGCAACATGTGTCCATTGTTTTTTTCTTTTAGTTACTGGTCATTTGGATCACAGGTTATTTTTCTAATTCATTTAGTAATTATAACTTAAAGTGAATATCATTGGCTTTAATCATAGAATGGCAATTTTCTACGCTTTTATTAAACGAATTAGTGTCATATTTCTCTATTAATTTTTCCTTCGGTTTAATGCATAACTTATTTTTTTTTCATTTGAATTACCGTTGATTTTAAAAGATATAGTTTTACAAAAACACATTTTAAAAGCATATTTATAAACAAAATAAACAAGTTGTTTAAGATAATTTCAAAAATACTAATTTGGAGAATTAGTCCGAGTATACTAACCACGCTCATATTGATCATTTAGTTTATCTGTTAAAACGAATTGTAAATAATTAAATTTGATAGAGCATACAATAAATTCTTTTTTTCGTTTTATATAACGATACCTATTATAAAGGAAACGTTTTTGATGTTATCTTTAAAATATTTGAAAAAGAAATAATTTAAAACAATGAATGTTGTAAACTAATCAGAAAATCCTACTTTCACATATCTCTTACTAATCAAATTTAATCTTTTAATGAATATTAGGATCGAAGGCTGAAATTGGCCCTAGTAGCAGCTGTCCAAATTTTAGGACGATACTAAGTTCTAGTATCATAAGAGACACATGCAGACACAGAGAATCTTCAATTTATTACCATCGATTAAAATTCTTGCCTTGATAATGCAGCAAGAAGACTTGCTGTTACTTTCTATCGCAGCATGCAGCTTCTTGAAACTTTAAAAAAAGAAAATACAAGAACAATACCATTATATTTTAACCTTACACACCATGTATTTTTCCTTGACATGAAATTGGTTCTCAACATTGATGTAGATTTTGTTTGAAGCGTGTCATTTTATTTGTATAGTTTGCTTTCTTCAAAAATAAACTTGGTATACTATAATAATCACAACTTACAAGAAAGAAAATATTTTAATCTTTTATTTTTAAAAGCTTACTAGAATTCTTAAAAGCCATGAAGATACTACGTATCATAGAATAAAGAAAATTCGCGATGAAAATAGCAATAACATAGCAAATTTATCAAGGAAAATTTATTTCAATTTTAAGAAATTCTGTTTATTTTCCGATCAGCTTAAGGGCACAAAGTTTAACTGCACTCCGTGATTGGCGACAAAGTTTCAATCGTATTCTGTTAGCTATCCAGAAGTAGAATATCTATTCGTATTATCGACGAATAGAAATACGAGCTTCAATTACTTTTCGACTAGCTAAAGTGAATCAAAAATTCTATCTCTATAGCAACGGACGTCTAAAGGATTTCTGGAAAGCTACAAAACAATAATTATCCCCATGATATCGCCAAATTAAACTTATAGACAACCAAAATTCTGACCTGTTTAGGACTCGATTCGTAAAGGCACTTAAATGCTTAACTACAGTTGAAGTTTTAATTGTTTCTAGGCACGGCAGTGAGAATTTTTCGCCACATCAGAAAATAGGAATTTTCATAAATAGAAATTTCAACCACGCTTAGAATAGCTGAAATAATAAAATTTTAACTGGAGTTATGTGTTTACTAAGAATATTAGTTTTAATGATTTTCTGATCGGAAGGGAAGAGTAGGGTCAATTGTAACCTTTTTTACTTAAATATTTTTAACTAACAAAAAATTCAATATATTATTAGTATTAATTGACAGACGAGTAAAGTAGACTATCCTCTACTAGAGAAAAAATAAATACCTTATTTTAAATGTTATTATATTAGTTATTAGCAATTTTTGACAGTCGTTCACTTGTTACAATTGTCCCCCAATTGTAACAGTTCATAAATTCAACTAAAACATAGTTAACTATACATATTATCATAGTTGTGATATATTTTTTTATTGATCAAAATAGTAGTGATATTTTAGGAGTAAAAATATATAATGAGCAGAGACCTAAAGGGTTAAACTTTTAACTTTAAGGGGTTAAAAATTTTAATTTATGCTGTGAAAGGTGACAAATAAAATAATGCACCTGCAACATAATATAAATGATATAGGAAACTATTGGTGGCTCTTAAAGAGTTAAGTAATGGTTTGTAAACATTAGATTATTTATTTTCAGCTGTTACAATCGTCCCTTTACTTATTGTTACAATCGTCCCCAAGACGCCATTTCAGCTTCATTTGTTAAAAACAATGCTAGTTAATTAACAAAACTAATATTTTTTTTGAAATGTTAATTAAGGTGTCCACTTACATATTCGGTTAATAATTTTTATTTGTTTAAACAAAATTACTTTGTTACAATATAATATTCTAATACCAAAAAAAGTACTTACGTAGCGTGAAAATATCTTTTGTGATGTAACTCTTTCAAAAGTACATAAAAATGGTTGCCAGCAGAGGTATACATGTAGATTTACTAAATAAACATTGTGTGCCACCTAGGAATCAAATGTAGAACCTGACACTCGAAATTTTCGATTTGTTACAATCGTACCCTGTTACAATTGACCCCACTCTCTCCTACAAATAGAATTAATTGCCAGGTAATCACGAAACACAATTTATTTTTCCGATTAGTTAGAGAGCTCAATCTTCAACTAGAGCTCTGATTAGCGACCACACAATTCCTGAACACTGCAAGACGAATTCATCAGACAAAGAGAATTTATCGCTATTGAAATTTCGACTACGCTGCAAGTAGATAGATTCCTGAAATTTCAAAATGGGGTTTTGTGACAATAAAGTAAAAAATTTTACTTAAATTTCCTAGCAAATGGTTGCACCATTTTATCAATCTAAATTTTCACTACTTTCATAATAAATAAATATATAAATAGACATACAGTTAAAATAAATAAAATAAAATAAACATTTTAAAATTTACGCTTTTAAAATTGACTAAATAGGACAAAACAATTTTATTTTTGTCAGATCAAAAATAAATGGATATTTCGTCCATCATTTTCATAGTTCACCACCACTTTCATTTCATAGTTCACCATCACTTTCACTTTCATAGTTCACCATCACTTTCACTTCATAGTTCACCATCACTCTCACTTTCATAGTTCACCATCACTTTCACTTCATATTTCGCCATCACTTTCACTTTCATAGTTCTATGGTTACAAAAATATCTTATTATTTGAGTTTCATTGATTTTGTTTTATGACCATACGTAACAATATACAAAAAGTCTAACAAATTAAATTTTAAAGAAAATTTATGTTATGTTTAAAAATGTGGAAAAAGTTAGTCAAGCTTAATTGATTGAATTTTTGAAACTATTTACTTACATAGAGATTTTTTTTTCCAGTTACATATTTAATTAAAAATTACTTTTTCTGCCATTATTTGAAATTTATATCTCATTAGAATAGTTTAATGAGCTGTAAATTTGACGACAGCGTTTGTGTTTAGGTATAAGGAAAATCATATGTTTAAGTATCTTAAAGGTCGTAGTCTCTAAAATTAAATAAAGATACAAAACAAATACTGTTGTAAAAGTGTACGTACAAAAATACTATGAGACACAAACTTCAACTTTGATTATTTCCAACTTTAAAAATTAAAATCTGAATAATTCATAAATTTTAGGCACATTGCTTTAGTTGTTTCAATTGTTATAATTTTGGGCTATGCATCTAAAGCTCATATGGCTGACTTAAACGAGAAGACAGATTTGCAGCATAGAGGAGATTGTGCTCAACAAAATGTCAATAAAGAATGTGAGTAAATTATAGGTAAACTTCTTTATTCATTTCAATTGCTTTTAACTTTTAATTATGGATCTGAAGTGTATATGGATGACTCTGGATTTTATTGTCTACAATAGAGGTGTAGTAGTATCAGTGTATGCGATGTTTTGTAATTAGTACTTAAAAGTATGTATCTGTTATTTTCCAAATTATTTCGTAAAAGCTCTAAAATTTGTTAAATAAAATAAAATAAAATAAAATAAAATGAAAATAACTTAAGCGTATGCATTTGATCCTAGATGGCAGTACGAGTTACGCTTGTTGCAAATTGGCGATTTTAAAAAAAAGTTAAATAATTTGTAAAATATTTAAGTTATTTGTCCATTTTAAAAACCAGCAAATTCTTCACGTCAAGATAGTGTATATAGTTTAAAGTTATAGCTTTTTTATAAGTGTAAGGTACTTCAACTGTGGTCATTTTCCTTGGCGAAAGTGCTTCGAACTATTTTAGAGCTTGTTTCTTCCGTATCCTGTATTGAAGTTTTGTAGCAGCTCTCTCTAGAACAGTTTCGTGACCCAAGACTGTAACAATCTTTTTGCCTCGTTACAGATAATCTTACTAATTTTGTCGTATTATTTGGTTACGCTTTATCATTATTTTTAATTGATTCGTCCCCTAATTTTTCGTTCACTTTACTTAATTACACACACACGCCCGGCTGGGCGCATGTGCGGGCGTTCGGATCGCTACCCCCTCGACTGGGCAGTCGCGGCGGCGGGTCATTTTTTCGTATGCCCAAATTTTGGTGGGTCGGACAAACCAATTCTTACTTAATTATACATAAATTTTACAGTATAGATTTTATATGTTTTCTTTCAATATATCTTTATGCCATTTTTAATGATAGTTTTAAACTTCGAAAATAATTTAATATTTATAAAAAGTATACAATATAACTATAAAATAATTTGAATTGATTAAATGTATTGCTTTTTTTCTCTCTATTACTTCTTAAAATTGTTCCTATTCAAAATATGTTATATGCGTTAAACTTTAATAAAAAACGTAATCTTTAGAGTTAGATTAAAATGATTTAAAAAAAAGTTTTGCGAATAATTATTCTTAATTCTTTTTAGGGTATCATATATTACTGTGATATTTTTATTTATAATTATATGGTATGCTTATTATCAAATTTAGGTGTTATTAGGTGCTTTATTATAATTTTTAAGGTATTATTGCCCAAAAAATTTTAATATACAGTTTGAAATTGAAGTCTATCTGTGGAAATTTATTCTAGTATTTTAACCAGTGTTGATTTTAAAAAAATAACTTTGAAAAAAAAATGGTATTTAAACACTTATGGACGCAAGCACTTATTTGATATGGGACATAAACAAATGTAGGATAATACGTGTTGGTGAAACACTGTTCTGCGAAAACGACATTTATAAATTTAAAAATGTTTATTTCATACTTTCGTCTGAAACACACTGTGTTGTTTCTTTCTTATTTTCACGAGATAAATAATTATGACAATAGATTAAAATGTAATCAATGAAAAATAAGTAAAGATAAAAAAAATATTTAAAACATCTTATTTTATACGTCTTTGGTTGCTTATTATTTTTTTTAAATCTTGAACGTTCATTCAGAACACCCATCCAATTTTTTCTAGCATGATAGAGAAATATTTTTGGCCTTTAAAAGGTCTGAGAATGAAATGAGCAAATTTTGAAAGAAAAAAAAAATCTGTTTTATAAGTGTATCTTTATTTAGGTATCTCTTATCAAAAACCAGCGGATTGTGCTGAACTTATTGAAAACGGCTACGAAGAAGATGGGGTGTATGAAATTTTTCCTAAAAACAGGAACTTACAATGTTCTTCTATCAAAGTCTATTGCGATATGAAAACAGATGGCGGAGGATGGACGGTAAGTCCAAATTTTTTACAATAAAATTATGACCAAAGCGCGAGCTTCGAGTTTATCTCACACAATCTTCCAAAAGATAGCTGTTAAGATTTTATTAATTAGGTTGAAATTTTTCTCGAATAAGTTAGATTATTATTTGCATAAAATATCGTACCTTTGGTTATAAAACATGGTTACAAATTGCTATTATATTAAACAATAAATGTATGGTACATAGAGATGAATACATTCAAGTTTCGCATGATTACAATGTATTAAACATTTAAAGAGTTACCTGATAACAGTACATTACAATGTATCAAACGCTATGTAATTATGATAAGACATTACATATCAATGCGTTACATCATACTATACATCATGCTATTATGTAGCTGTTTTGCGTTGTATGTTTTATAAATAAAGGTAAGAAACAGAGTAGCACATAGAGTTAATACATTCAAGTGCCATATAATTACAATGTGGTGCAATGTATCATATTTTTAGAGTGTTATATGATTATGCATTAAATATTAAAAAAGTTACATCATAAAAATATGTTGCAATGTACCATATGTTTTGTTATTATGACAAAACATAACACATGACTGTGTTGCATTATATTGCACGTTATGCTATTATGTCAATGTGTTGCATTGCATGTTTTATAATTAAAGCAGCGATTCTCAACCTGTGGGGCACGCCCCCCTAGGGGATAGCAAGCACACTACAGGGGTGGCGCGAGAATATCCAAGAGAAAATATTATTTAAAAAAATTGATTAACTGGATGAAAGTAAAGCGCATCTACTCATGGAAAACAAAATACATTTCGACATATTTAATAACTTATTAAAGTAAAACAACTTATTTAATCAAAACTTAGGTGGGGAGCCAAATGTGGCTTAGCTTTGAGGATTTTTCCTAATTTTCTGGTTAAGTCTGTGTGGCTGAATTTTTTTTTGGTAACATCTTACACCTATCTCTAAAACATATCACGTATACTTTTAATTGTAAAATAAAATTTCATTTATTTTATTGTATAACTTCAAAATTGTAGCTTCTGCGCCTAAGGTTCCAAGGTGAGCCATATATTGAAATCACTTTTTCACTTACTCAAATTGTCTATAGAAAAGACACTTGGACTGGCAAACGTCTTTTAAAAAGGTACTTTAAGTGTCTTGCAAGTAGGGACAAGTTTTCCGACTTTAAATAAGGTATTTGTTTTTAGAATGCATAATTTGCTTATATATCATTTACATTGATCGTTCTTATATGACTTCACTAGCGATTCTTTTGAGTTAACTCATTAGAATAAAACAAGAATAACTGAGTTAGTTCTTTCAAAAGGGTTAACTAACCATAACTAATAAATAAGAGTTAAATATCATACTAGAGTTAACTAACCCAACCCATAACTAGTATAAAAATACCCAAGTTTACCAGAAAATACCAGAGTTTACCACAAAAACACTCATAACTACCATGAAAATACCAAAAAATACCTGAAAAATTACTTTTAATACAAACAAAATAAAAAACTTGAAACAAAATATCACTAACTCTATTAAAGTGCAGAAAACGTCAAAATATTATAAAAATTTAAAAAATACCCGAGTTCCACATTTGCTTAAAATGAAATAAATCAATTGGTATTCAATTAAATCATACTTTTGGGGGGTGGGCTACGTTAGGAGCACTGGCCACCTTAGACTCTCCCACCTTACTCAATCAAAAACATACTAAATTAAAAACAAATTTAATAATTATTAGTGACTTCTTTGGGCCTGTCTTGCAGACTAAAAGTTAAGGTTTAATATTAGAAATAGCCACTCTCAGTTTTGTTTCTATATTTAGCCGAGATCTATATTTTGTCTTTAAAGAAGCCACAGCAGAAAATCTAGCTTTACAAAAGTAGGATGTTGAAAATGGTAAAAGAATATAAAATGCTCTTGTTTTTAGTTCAGAAAAATCATCCTTTACTTCTGACCAAAATTTAAATAGTGATTTATTACTAAATTGTGCTTTGGTTTCGCAACTTGTCGGGAAGTCTATGAATTTTTCTTCCTCATCAATTGAGAGTTCTTCGGGAGTCTTATGAAATGAATCCCTAACCCACTCGTAACTTGCTACCAGTTTGTCCTCAGCAAGAAATACGTTTTAAAATTCTTTGTTAGCAGGGCTAAATGATTTTCAATGGTTACAAAAACAGCTTTTACATGTTCTTCTTCAGCCTTATAAGTTTTCGTACAATCATCCACATTTGCAAAAATTGTTAGGTTTTTTTGCTTTCAATTTCTGCCCCATAATTCCAATTTTCTACAAAAAGCTTTAACTTTATCACGCGTATATCACATATGTGTATTTTCTCCTTGGAGTTGAAGATTCAATTTAGTTAATTTCTCGAATATGACGACCAAGTAGCTCTATTTCATCACAAATAAACAATCGCGAAAATTCTCGTCTTCCGGTCTGTTGTCTTCTAGGAAAATGGCGATTTCTTTCTTAATTCATAAACACGTTGCAAAACTTTCTCACGTGATAATCATCTTGCCTCGCAATTAAATAGTAAAGCTGAATGTGCTGAACCCATGTTTTTACAAAGTGCGGAAAAAGTTCTCGATCTCAGGGGTCTCATTTTTATATAATTTACTACGGTTACAACCTTAGTTAACACAATATTCAAACTAGGACTCATTTATTTCGAAGCCAAAGCTTCTCTGTGGATCATGCAATGTGTCCAGACGCTTTGAGGCCATTTTTGTTTTACAAGTGCTTGTATACTTTGGAATCTTCCGGACATTGAACGAGCACCATCGGTTCATATTCCGACGCAATTTTTGCATTCTATATTTGTTCATTCATAAAAACATTTAAAATAGCAAATAATGCGTGCGCTGTTGTTTTGAGTAGTTCTACTACCGACATATTATCGCAAAATCGAACATAGTCAATTAAATGAGCAGCTTTATTAATATACGTTGCTGTATCTGCTGCCTGTTCATCAAGCTGTATTGAAAACAATTTGTCACGCAACTTCGAGAACAGCTGGCACTATATGCATCTTCATCTATATCACCAATTTGACTAGCAACAGTATCATTTGAAAGAGGTATGGACTGCAATTGTTTTGAAAAATTATCTCCAAACATAGCTTTTATACTCTCAATTGCTGCTCAATTTTACTTTACTCTTGTTTTGGCAGTTAGTTAAAAATAATTCAAAGACAGAAGTCAACATACTCCATATAACTTATTGTTGTAATGTTGTATACATTTTACTGAAAGCTGGGGACGCGACGAAAATTTTGATTGAAAACTTGGCCGCGAATACTGAAAGGTTGTGAAACGCTGAATTAAAGGTATGACACATTGTAACACACATTGAGACACAAATATTGCCACATATGATTGGAATAAGAGGCAAACTATTTTACTTTGAGAGTGATATATGATTGCATTTTATTCTACGTTTAAGTATATTATGATTGTGTTACAATTTATATCTGTTTGGAATGTTATGAGAACATTTCAATTTTACCTTAATTTTCTTAAAAAAAAAAAAAAAGGATTTTAAGATATTCTTGATATTTACTTTTGATAGTACTACGAAGTGTGTTATTTATTCATTGCGAATCAAAAATATATCAGTGATAATATAATATTGATTAAATGTTATTTATAAAATATTTTAAGGTGATTCAAAGAAGAGGGGACTTTAAAAGACCAAGTGATTATTTTTATAAAACTTGGGAAGAATATAAGGTTGGATTTGGAGGATTAAAAAGAGACTTTTGGCTTGGTAAGTTCAAATATGATTTCCATCTATCCAGTTACATTTTCGGTTAGAAAAAATATACTTCGTCTAAATATGATAAAAATTAAAGACATACAGTTTTATTTGGTTGTTCTGAAACTGAAATCATTTATACCATCTTAATTGCATTTTACTGTAGCCAATTTCTAATGTAAGCTAGAGTTTCTGATATCTAACTCTTAGCTAGAGTCTCATTTTCTTCCTCCGTGTTGATAACTTTTAGATTACACAATGTTTTTTTTTTTTTTTTTTTTTTTTTTTTTTTTTTTTTTTTAGAATCATATGATTTTTAAGTCGAAGATATGTTAAAAATGAAACTAAAATGGATAGCATTTTGAATGAAAGAGTAAATTATTGATAACTTTGCAATTTAAATTGGTAAAATTAAATTAGTAAAAGTTTTTTGCCTTATTTTTATCAACATACTTTTTATAACTTAAATAAATATTTTTATCTTAATATTAATAACATTTATATTTTATTATTATTTTTTTTTGTTAACTTAATGGAATCTTGATATCTTTGTGATGGAACCTCGGTAGAGGAATGTTTGTGTCTATGGAATCTTGCATTCAAAATTTAGATCACTTTTCGACTAGCTAGTGCTCTAAAAACGGTACTTAACCATCGTGCCTGTTGTAAATGCAAGATTCAATCCTTTTTCGGCCACTATCTATAGAATCTATTTCGACATCACTGTCGAAGAGAATTTTTTGTCGACCAAAACTTTCTGACCACTTTAAATTTGACTAGAGTACTCAAATTTAAACTGAAGTTCTATGCTGAATTACAAAAGTATTTGCAATCATTTCACGACCGTTATCAGCAGAATTCATCAAGTATTATTGCCAAAGGAAACTTATTGCTGTCAAATTGTCGACCACTTTCTGATTAACTAGAGTGCTTACTTCATGAGAGCCCCACTGTGCCTGATGACGATGTAAGTTTCAATCCTTACCAAAACACTCAGAACTAACTATTATATTATCTCAAAATTAACTGATTGCTGGAAATTTTCATCCACTTTCCGAAAAACTAGAGCGTTTAACTGAGTCAAATTTAAACTGAAGTTCTATGCTGAATTACAAAAGTATTTGCAATCATTTCACGACCGTTATCAGCAGAATTTATCAAGTATTATTGCCAAAGGAAACTTATTGCTGTCAAATTGTCGACCATTTTCTGTATAACTAGAGTGCTTACTTCATGAGAGCCTCGCTGTGTCTGATGACGATGTAAGTTTCAATTCTTACCAAAACACTCAGAATTAATTATTATATTATTTCAAAATTAGGTATTTGCTGGAAATTTTCACCCGCTTTCCGAAAAACTGGAGTGTTTAAATGTGATATAGACATCCGAGCTTGATGACAAATTAAATATTTATTATTTCTTTGTAACTTTCTCACGAGTAGAATTTTTCAGCCTTATTATTTTTATAATAAATTTATAGTGAATCAGATTTTCAATTACTGTCCGATTAGCTACAGATATATAGTCTAGATATAGAGTCTCCTTATTTTAGTGCGATTTTTTATAAATTTGTTGTCGTACTTTTCATTTTTATTTTTGATCGCAAAGTATATTTTTTTAATGACTGCTTTATTTTTTTATTAAGAGGATCAACGAACAAAATGTTACTTGTTTCAAAACCAAGTTAAAAAAAATTTCTTTTCAAAATCATCAGCTTACAATCAATGCAATATAAATTTTTTTATATTTAGCTGTTTATATTGAAAATCAAATTTTTAGGGAATGATAATATTCATGCCTTGACTTATCAAAAAAAGTATGAAGTCCGTTTTGATCTTGGAACAAATAATGAGACCGCTTATGCTGTTTATGATAACTTTTGGATTGATGATGAACATTACAACTATACACTACACATAAATGGTCACAGTGGAACAGCAGGTAAGTTATTGAAAAAATACTTATTTTCAAAACAAGTTTATTTTACGATTAGTTGTTTTGTTAAATATTTAATATAAATATAATTTTCAACATTGCTATCACGCAAAAAATGATATTGTAAATATTTTTAATAGATATTTACTAGATTCCGATAAATCATGAACCTTATTTTTAATATGTATTTTAACCTTAGTTAGTGTATATTTAACCTGTTGACGCAGAACTTTCAATAAACATATTTTTCATATTTTTTTTTTGCATAACTGTAGGTCAAAATAAAATAAAATATTATATTTAGCATTTTAAAATTTGATAATGAAATATCAAGCATGGACACCGGGACTCTGCCATTGGGGTCACCTTTCCGTGTTACCAAATATGGCTCACTTCTAAAAAATATTTTTTCGAATTTTCTATTATTTGAAATTATTCAAGACAATAATTGATCATTGAAATTTCATTTATTTTCAAAATCAATTATTGATAAATTTTTAAATATGAAAAAAATGAAAGAAATATTTAAAAATTTTTTTTTTTGTTGGGATTTTATATTTTAGAGCAAATATAATTCCATGAATCTAACAGATTGTTTTTGTAACTCTTAGACTGTTTTTATTATTAAAAAAATACAAAGATATATATTTATTTGTAATTAGAGCATCCGATAATATGTATATAAAAGGGACACAGATTTTCCCTCTGCGGTAAAGGATTAAAAGGCAGGCAATATATTTCTACGTAATTAAAAAAAGTATTTTTCCCTTTTGCATTCATTCATTCAATAATTTATTTTCTAGATTCTGAAACACTTTTTAATAAAACAATGTCAATTAACTTTTTAAGCTAGTATTTAAGAAATAAATGCTTTTAATATTTCCAACTTTTCAATCATTGCGAAATTTTTCAATCGCCATTAATCTTCTTTTATATATCATATTTTTTATTTTTTTATTTGTGTACGGTTTTCTCACATCCATAATGCTTCAATCTATATATATATTTCTCTTACACGGCACCAAAAAAAAAAAGCCTCATTACAACTTCCCGAATGGCAACGTTAGAAAATCGACCAATGATTGCATCTAAAAATGTCACATGCCAAATCTAGCTGAGGTGGCTCAACATATAGCGCTTTTAAAAACGGAAACAATAACCAGAGTGAGCATTATCAGGTTGTTCAGTTCAGCTGCGGCAAAAATAAAAATAAAGAACTTAAAAAATAAAAATGGTGTTGCCAGCCATAGAAATTTTCTAAAGTTAACTTAGCAACATAAATTAAAATTATGATACCTGAGCGCTTGACGTAACAAATCCTTCAATTCTATAAGTGTTGTATCGCCAAATGCCCAAATTAACGATTGCAATTTCAAATTGCAAATTCAAATGTACAGGTTTAGAATTTTCTACAGTGAAAAGTTTTCGGAACTTCAGTATTCAAAAAAGTATACAAAAGCTAGACGTTAAAAACGTATCCAATGAGCGAGTAAAACGAGCATTGGATTGCGAAGCAATCCGAAATGAACTGCGAAAGCAGTTCCGGGGGTTGGCGAGCGCCAGCGAGCAGGGGGCGAAGCCTTCTAGTTTAATATATTCAACTGAAACACGAGAATTGAAGTTCTTGTCCAGAAAGTAAATTTTTAAAGCGAGTTAAAAACGACTGATGCTTATTCCCCTGAGCATCAAATATTACACATTAATTAATGATGCAACAATTTTTCTCCATATTTTTAAAACAGCAAAAAATTTGTAGATATCTTACATTTTTTTAGATTTAAATTAAAAAAAAAATTGAGAAATAACTTAATTCATGTTTCACTGGTTCATAATACAAACTGAATATTATGAATCTAACAGTTGTTAGTTTTAGATATTCCTTCATTGATGCACTTGAAAATAAAATTACATTTTAAATTAAATTTTATTAAAGTAAAATTTAATGATAAAACTTTAACAATATTTAAAGTGCTTTATCGTCTTTTGTGCAAATTTACAATTGTTGTGAATAACCGAAAATTATGCAGAAATTGCGTGTAAATTTTGCTTATGACTATAACGAGAAATTCACTAATTTCTGTCTCACTTTTAACTTAGGTGATTAAATTTAAAGTTTCGTTATTTTGATTTTTTTTTTTGAAAATTAAAATTTTAAAATTGGTAGAATAGTTGAAATTTCAAATCATATTTTTTTGTACTTGAATTTTTAAAAATAAAATATTGTTGAGCATTCTAAAAAAATAATCAATATTATGTTTGATTCTTTCAAATTAACTTAAATTACTCACCGTAAAAAAATTAAAAAAATTATATAATAGTTATATAATAGTAAATTTAAATATTGCTTTTCTCATAAAAGTGGTTTTAGGGGTATTTGAACAAATTGCCGAACTCTTAGAATTAAACGTCATTTAACGTCCATGAAATTTCTGTTGGTAATGCTCGATACTGTGCCATTTGTGGATGAAATGAATTTTTTTTTAACAAAAGTGTATTTTAAGCATCTCCAAAAATATTATACATTAAATAATTAGTTTTAAAGCTTAAATATTGCGTTTCTTTATATATAAAAGCCAGTCTGTTTGGATGTAAGTTCACGAATGACTTTAGAACAAGAACACTGATTTTTTCAATAGTTTGCAAATTTCCAAGGGGTGGTTTGTTTCAAAGGGCTTTATTTGGTTCGGGCACAGCATCAAAAATACGAAATTTCATTGATGAAAAGCATGGTTATAGGTTGAAACATGCACTGTAATGGAAATAGCATTTTTACAAATTGTTTCAAAAATAGAAGTTGACGAAACAATTAGAAAAAAATTAAATTTCCTTTGAACTCACTAAACTTATAGTTTAGGTGAAAAAGTAAAGCTTACTATAAACAAATATGCCGGCTAACATAAGTTATCAAAAATTGGAAAAATAACATATTTTATCGTCAGTGGTAATGTTAAATCATTCCCTTATTCTTATTCGTCAAAATTGCATTTCAATTTGAAGGCTTTTAAATTTAATAAATTGTTCTTAAGTTCTTCAAATTTTTTTAACATATGACTTATAACATATGATAACATAGCATATGATTATAACATATCATTTTAACACTGCAGCTTTATATATTCATTATCAATTCTAACCGCCCATGAATTGATTCTTATTTCGTGCACCTTTTATTGTAATAAATAATACACAGTTAGGAGTTTTCTTCTAAAATTATGAAAAAATAATCAGCAGCAGTCTGTGGAACTAACATAATAACCGTAGAGTTTACGGGAAGGAACATTTTATTACTTTTACGGTTTTGAAACCGTTTACAACTAATATGGTTAATAAAATCATGCAAGCGAAACTATACGGTTTTTAAACATTTACAACTAGCATGGTTTTAGAACAGTTAAAAAATTTACTTGGACATCGGAGCTAGGCTTTTTCTATCAGTTGATGGGCATTGCACTGTGGGCCAGAAGACTATGATCTTTGGCCAAAAGTCAAAATTAATTTTTCAACTAAAATATGTGTAGGCAGTTTTAATATATCCCAAATTAAGTATTCATAATCATTCCAAACATTATAATTTACTTTTTGGACCGACGAGAGTACAATTTAATGAAAAATATGTGAAAATATTTTTTTAAAATGTAACTTTTAAATTTTTATTTCAGAAATATATATAGGAATTTCACCTTACTGTTATATTTTTATCAGAGTATCTAGTCTGAATTTATAGTACAATTTTTCAATTTAATGAATTAGTTAATGCTCTTGACGAACTTATAGTTTATATCTTATCATTTGACATTTTACAATGTTTGAATGTCTTTCGAAACTTAGCTCCGAAAAGTTCCACGAGGTAATTAGCTAAATTTTTTTGTTGTTGTCTTCTTTGATGTTTCTTCCTTCGAAAAAACCTGCCCCATTTTGCCCGTATTGCAAAGGTGGATATACCAAAAAACAAAAATTATGTTTTTTTTTCTTCATGGTTTCACGTTATTTTGTAATATGACTTCGGAAATATAATTTGCTTTTCATTTTTAATACAAAATTACGAAAATTATTATATTTTCATTGCTATATTTCATTATTTAAATTACATTCATTATTTTTTTTAATTTTTGCTCACCATATTTCAGCCGCCATTCTGTTTTTTTTGGGGTATTTAATTATATTTCAAAATTTTAACTATGATCAACTATGATTAACTAACTATGACTAATTCAATTTACCTGCACATAAAAACCCCTAAATACAAATTTTATCGAAATAATAATTTTGGACACGAAACTTTGGATACTGACCCATTGGTCAGTGTGGGACACAATTTGGAGAGTGCATTACATGTGTTAAACAGGAGGAAAAAATTGTGGGTCAAAGCTGGGACTAGAACTCCAGTCATGAGACTGACAGATTGGTCCTCTAGGCTATAAAATGTATGCATTTGCAAGGAACTAAGTGGCTTCATAAGGTGGGCTTAGTTGATGCGATAAAATTCTGGTTGTTTAACCGTATTAGGTGGAAGCAGTTAAAAAACGTTTTTTCTTAAATTTAACAGTCTGATTACCATCGTATTTATGGTTATTTGATTTTTGTTTGTATATAGTAAAATGGCAATAGAATAAATTGTTATTTAACTATTTTTTTTCAAGAAATTTCTAACAGTGCAATTTCAAAAATGTAGATATTTAAAACTAGGACATACATATGTGCTAACTCTTCATAACGCTTTTTTTAATGCTAAAAAGTGCTTTATTTTTTATTTTAGGTGATAGTATGACATATGTCCAAAACATGCCTTTTTCAACTAAAGATCGAAAAAATAATCCTGGCTCTACCAACTGCGCTCAGTTGAGGAAAGGAGGATGGTGGTATAGTGAATGTGCGAAGGCCAATTTAAATGGCTTGTATATTGCGGATACATTGTATATTGGGGATACATTGTATAATGGCATAACATGGCTTCATTGGAAAGATAAAACATCTTTGTCTAGTGTTGAAATTAAAATTCGACCTCATGTTTTTTAAATAAAATTTTTGAAATTGGATGTACTGTAATTAATTTCAAAAACACCTATCACTCAAGCACGTAATTTCATTTCCACAATTTTATCGTTATCTTAAATGCTTTAAATGCATTTAACTTCATTTCAAAATATATTCCTTTAATAATATCCATTGCATAAAGTTTTTATCTATGTATTCAAAATTCCGTAAATAAATTTTCGCTTTAAAAATAGTAAAACGAAAGAGAAGAAGATTCTAAATAACTTTTGATCTACTAATTGGATTATCTCGTTTTTGAACGGTATCCTAATGACTCGTAGGTAGTTTTTATGTTGATTAATTAGTGCAGATTATGTTGATTAATTAGTTTCCACCTCTCTCTTCCTTACACTATTGAGACCATATTTTCCAGATTGAGCCTCCCTCCGTAGTTTGAGGGCTAAAAAGACATAACGCCAAAAACTAGCTGATTTATATATATATAAAAAAAACATTGATTTTGTGTCTTAATTTAAAATATTGTCTACCCTCATAAATTAACATACTTCAGGTAAAGCACTCAAACTATTAAGATGAGGCTTGGTCTCATTCATAAATTCTATCATTTCTTGTATTCAGGTAGTTCTCCCTTTTCTTGCGAACTGTACATGTCTAAAAACATTTTAAATCGAGTTTTTTTAGTGATTATAAGGATGTAATGTTTTAAATCTTTACAAAAAATTATAAAAAAGTCATGAGATTATAATTTTACTATCACAACGCAGTCATAAGTCAAATAAATATTTAAGTGAAATTTTTTCTAAAGTTACGTTTAGAATTTAGAAATATCTATACATAAATATATATGGAAATAACTTTAAATACAAAATAATATTCCAGGCAGTTTTTAAACATTATTTTGTGCTTTTTATAAAATATAACATTTTGAAAGAGGTAATAGAAAAGGCGGTGAAAGACTGTATTTTTTTGGACTTTTACAACTCCTAACATTTAAATTATCAGAAATCTGTATCCAACTAAAAAGTTTGTAAATGCGGGGAAAAACGTATTTGCGTCTAATTTTGCAATTATCTAATCTCTAATTATTTAGTTTTAATCTAATGATCATCTGCACTAATTATTTATTATGACAAATGACAGGTGGACACGAAAGTTTTCCTTTATGTGAATTTTTGATGACTACCTCAAAATTTATTCCATATCATTTGTTTCAAATTGTGTTAACTGTTTGAATGACAGCAGGCCCATACTAACCATTTGAAACGGAAAGAATTTTCAACAAGAGGTTTCTGAATCAAACTCACTAAGAGGCAGACATACTTACTACAACTAGGTGAATTGTACACTGTAAAAGAAGATTTCAAAATAGCTCCAAAGCAAAAGCGATGCTCGTTGGCGAATGACAAGATTCGAACAAAGGACCTTCGGGTTGCTAATTCATAATCCAGCCGCCTTTAACGTCTCGCTCTTATTTTTGGAGACTTTTTGGCTAGAGTTGTCCACAATTATATAAGTTATTGGTGTTATTATTAATAACCCCAATAACTTATAATAAGTTATTGTTGCAAATGGTTCTAAAAACTTATCCAGCTTGCAGGGTTTATAAATACTAAAAATTGTGTTTCTAATTATTAAATAAAATACGAAGAATTAACTAGGACAAAACATTTATTATAAATAAAACAGCTAAGAACAAACGACAAGCACAAAAACACAAACGTTCCATGAAAATTATAAACAAGCCAACTGATGCCATTCACAGCTTTTGGAAATAAAATAAATAATGCCACGGTGGCCAAGAGTATCATTTTCTACAGTTATTAATAACTAAGCTACTGGGGCCGTATTTTCCAAATTGCCGCCATTTGAGCCATTGAAATTGGAAATTAATGTGTCTTGATGTGCCGCTGCTGATGCCACTATATAAAGTTTTTTTTAACTCATCTTGGACAATGGAAGTATGGTGGGTGTACAACTATGGTGGTTAGAGCAACCTTCTACGCACTCGGAGGTCCTTGATCTGAATCCTGCCGGCCAGTAATGATTATTTTTATCACGCATGTCACCCTCCACATTTTTTTTGAGACTATACATTTTGCTCTAAAGTGAGTATATGATGTTTCAATATTCAAATTTTACTATTATTTGAATCGAAACTATTTTGTGCCATTTTTGCTTAATTTATTTTTTCAGTGAACTGCCACTGTGATATTCCGGGGTGATATATAAGTTTAGTTTTTCTTTCTAACAGAACATAATCGTATACCAATTGCACATTTTAACTAACTGTTTGCTTCTTTGTACCTTTCTTTCCGATTTAAGCAATGAAAATTTAGCAGAATTGGCAATGCAGAATTAACAATAGAATGTATATAGGATTTTATAATCAGTACAGAAGCAATTACTTTATTTAGAGAAGTTAGTTGCTTTTTAAATACATTTGAAGATCAATGGGGGAAAATGGCTAACGCCCATGAAAGCTGACTCTGCGAAAAACGAATTTCAAGGTATAAGAGGTTTTATTATAGGTTTTTATTCATTCTAGCTTGTTTTTGAGAAGATTTAAATATCCATTAATTCCAAGATTTTTTTGAACAGTTATAATGCATTATACGGAACAGTATCTAGTCCCAGAGATACTAATGATAGATCAAATGTAAATAAGATTTTTTTAATAACTAAAGATTAAAATATAGTTTTAAAAAAATACAAGATTTTTACTTTCCTGCATAATTTCTGTGAACTTTTACACACTTTTTCCAACGTTTTTGAAGTTATTTTACTCCCGGTGGCATAGAAATAAGTAGGACGTGTAATGAACCAATTGCGCACAAAATTTTCTACCTTTTAATTGGATAAAAATCTCTCCAAGGCCCAAGCAAATGGTAGTTCGAAGGTGCCAAGTCCAGGTTATATGGAGGATGTTCAAATGTTTCCTTGTGTAATACTTGAAACATTTGTTGCGTTACTGCGGTTTCAAAAGTTATCACATTATCTTGTTGCAAGAACACCTTTGCGGATCGGCATGCTACGTTTCTTAGAAGACTGAGGGACTGCTTTGTCTTTCTCTAAGAGTTCTTAATAATAATTTGCGTTAATAGCGCAATGCGCAAAAAGACGGACCAGGCTGAATAACTTTTGATCTAATAATCGATTCTTCACGTTCTAGGACTCAATCTTAATAGCTCAAGGGGTTGGCGTCAAATATGCTAAGTAATAAGTGCAGACGATATTTTAAGTTACGAAATCCGACACAAAAACGTACTTTCTCTGAACAAAGATACCTGAGAAATTGAATTTCTAAAAGGTCAGCTTTTTTTCCCCGTCTTCACCCTAAAAGGTTAAACGATATTTAAAGTATACAGGACTGTTTCTATTTAAGAAATTCTTCCATTTTCATTAAACCATTTCTAGCCGAGGAGGACCTATATTCAGTATTTAGCAGAGACAAGAAAGTGCCATTAAAATAAAATTAGCTGTATATTTATGCTTTAAGTTGATTTTTTTTTTCATTTTACTGTTTTTTTTTAATCGTATTGATAAGAAATCGATATAAATAAATTAAAACTTCTTGACATTACTGTGACTCAATAAGAAATAATGACTTTGCGCTAGTTAAGTTTTTTTTAAATGAATTAGTGTTGAGAATTAAAAGAAGAAGTTGTTAATGGATTTAGAGATTCTAATGCTTAAAATTTAAGAAAAAAAGAATGAGATCATTTTTTTAATCTTTTATTTTCAGAAAAAGGCATTTATCAAATTTTAGGAGAAGAAATAGTTAACAAACTTTCTGTAAAAAAAGTAGCTGGTAAAATTACCAGACATGCATTTCGATATGCATTTAAAGTAGACTAGTCAGTTTTTTGGGTAACATAAAAAACGAATTTCATAATATTTTAAAATAAATCAAACTGAATAATAATTTTCAAATGAATTGATTTATGTTCAAAATATTTTTCTTGCTACAATCAAATGTTCCATTAAAAACAAGTATTTTAAATAATATCTGTTAATATTTATCTTCCAATAAGGCTTAAATTGAAATTAATTTCATTTTGTCTTATACCTTTCTTTTCTTTTTTTTTCTCAAATGGCAGGCACTGAACTCTATTCTTCGCCTTAGAAGATGCCGGAACTGTAACTCATTTTACTTCATCCAGTGGGCACCCGTGAACTAAAGTCACGGAGGTGAGCAACATTACCCACGCCACACTGACACAAATACCCGTTCATAGGGTGGGCCACATTCACACATCACACACATCAGAGGACAACACATAGAGAGAGAAACATCCTTTTGATATCCCCAGATATACCCTTCTTAGTTGTAATAAATTACCATTTTTAAAGTTATCAAAATTATCCAAACTAGCCTCATAGCTTGTTCACAATATTGTGTGGTGGCTAGTGTGGTCAAAAACAATATTTATTTAAAAAAATATATATTATAGAAAAATTAAATAACGTTGTAATTTTCAATATAAACTAAAATTTGTAATTCTAAAAATAATGTCCAAATTATTTCTTCAAAAATTTTGAATTATTTAAAAATTATATTTAATATGGGTTTTGGACAGATTTGTAATAAAATGTTTAAACTAGCTCCATTTTTCCCTTTTCCTCTATAAATTATAGTTCGGAAGTTCAGTTTTTTTCTACTTTTCTTTTATGGTTATTAAACTTTTTTTGTACGGGTTTTAGTAATAAAACAGATAAAAAAGGAAAGCGCATAAAAAAGCGAAATTTTTATCCCTGATTCCAAAATATTTTACTAGTTTAATAAAATTTTAATAAGATCGTTTGACAGAAATGTTTGAAAAAAGGATTTTGACCGTCGTTTGAATGTGAGCTGTAGATGATATTGTTTTTCAAATATTACAGATATAATTTCAATGCTGTTTGGAAGGCGGTGGCTCTGTTTAATAATAAAAGAGCTTATTTGCACTTTCATCAATAATTAACTATTTTGTATTCGTTTTGTCATATAAGATCAACGATCAACGTGTGTGCTGTGGAGGCACAGGGGAAAGAGCGTTCGCCTTCCAATGAGTTGAAACGGGTTCGAATCCCAGCGATGTCTAATCGATACGAATTCAGCACCCGGTTCGCAGCGACCACAGTGCTGTAGCAAAATATCCTCAGTGATTGACGGATCTTGGGATAAAGTTTCTTTGCCGTCATGCTAACCGTGGGAGGTTCTCGTGGTCTTCCTTTCCATGTAACGCAAATGCGGGTTAGTTCCATCAAAAAGTCCTCCACGAAGGCAAAATTTCTTCCAATACTTGATCCAAGAGTTTCCCTGTCTTCTGGATTAGGTTCAAATTTACAAGGCTACGGAGTTGAACATTAGAGGCCGTAAAGCAAAAATTGAGTCGGCTGTTCAACGACGGTTATAAAATAAAATAATCAACATGTAGGGCATGTGAGAGCAACTGGCTGAAACAGTATTTCTCAATTTCCAAAACATAGGCTTTATTAAAAAAAAAAAAAAAAAAAAAAAAAAAAAATAGAAGAAGAAAATATTGTCAACAGTAGCGAAAATAAAAATGCAAGTTATGTAATAAAAACAAATTTAATTAAGAGAATGTGCTAATTCATTTCTGGGACTGCAAACAGTCGCCATACTTTTATTGACGCTAATAATGCTTAATTAAATTTGGTAATTAGTTCAACTTTTATCGTGTCAATGGGCATTACTTTAATAGATACAAAATATGTTAGCACCAACATATGTATTTAATGCAGTTACTAATGTACCTAATAAAACGATAGTGCTAATAGGCATTTTACAATTTCCGAAGTGGATAAGAAGAGGAGAAAATTGCTTGATTGTGGTAAATTTTTATTATAATGAGTTGACAAAGAGCTATAATATCAGTCCAGAGTTACTGAATATAGTTGTTTTGATGAGATGAACTTCGAAGTAAGTGTTAAGCTTAATGTAATAGCGTGAAGCCACCGGTAAAGGCAGCAAATAATAATTAAATTTTACCCCGTTCCCTATGTTTCGTCATAAGCATTATTTTATATTTTTATGAACTGGTTGCAAGAATGGCTCATTTGTTCAGTTGGTTTGAGTGTCTTGCTTTTAACGGGAAGATTGTGATTTTAATTCACCATGGGTCGGTGCTATAAAGGTATTTACGGTCCATAGTTTTTGACAGAATTCGCTAATGTGGTTTAACTAACTATACAAAAATTTATTGATGACTTCATTAAATTGTAAAATTAAATTTTAGTATTTTGTTGGATGTTATTGTTATTCGAAAACCACAAACTTTTTATTCGCTTTCCTTAAAAATTTTGTAACTAAGGCTTGCAATAGATTTCGTAAGAAATTTTACATAAAATAAATACATCCTAATTGACTGAAGCTATATCAATACTTTATTTTTTACTTTTTTGGGGCAAAAACCTCAGAAAAGTTCTCTTATTATTTTTTTTTTTAAAATTAAAAATATATTATTGAATATCTCAATAAAAGTTACATAATCAAGATCAGAATTGTATGAATTTCTGATAGTGTTTTCAATTTACTTTAATACTGTTTTGATATTCAAAATCCGAATTCTTTAAAAATTTCATGCGAAAGTCTTGCAACACATTTCCAGATAAACTTTATATAATATGAATACATCATAATTGACTGAGACTATATTAACTGGATTCTCTTAAGTTGCTCCCATTATCTTATTTTTTACTTTTTGGGGTAAAAACCACAGAAAAAACGTTTTATTCTTTCAAAAAAAAATCAAACAAAAAAGTTTATTTAATCTTTTTAATAAAGTTAACATAATCTCGATAATAATTGTATGAATTTCCGATAGTTTCTAGAGTTTCCATTATTAATGCGTGTTTGAGCAACACCTCCTAGAAGAAGGAAGGCCTCAGCACGGATAAATTTGGTAGTCCGATATGACGAAGTTAACTGCGCAGTTGATGAAAAATAAGAAAGATGTCATTACGTTCGGGGTACTAAGCTGCGCAGTGGTTGAAAATACGAAATATGTCATTACGTTTGGACTACTAAAAGATATTTATGGTAACCCGTGCTGAGGCCTACTCTTTCTAGGAGGTGTTGGTTTGAGGTGAAATGTAAAAGTTTTGAATCATTTCTAATTATCACTATTTCCCTATCACTCGCCAACCATCGCCAAGCGATCGATTAGCCTCACTCGTTTCGTTCGCTCAACAGTCCTTAAATTGTAATAGCCTAGTATCCTTAAACAATATAATTCGGTTAAAACTGTTTACAAATTTAAACGTACTTAAATATTAGTTATTGTTGAAGTAATGCAAACAATATTTAAAATAATTTTATCATACAGTCTACATAAAGCAAATATTTGGCGGCGAAATTAGTTTCAATGCGAAAAAAGTGCGAATTTATAACTTAGAAAAAGAAATACTTTTTTGCGCTTAGAATAAAGGATTATTTAAAACTAAAAAAATGTTCATTTTTTTCTAAAATTGTTGTGCTTATAAAATTTCAAGCTTTGGATACACATTCAACCATAAATTGAAAGAAGTTGTGTAAAATGAAAAAGCCTCTAAAATTTATATGCATGTTGAAGGGTCTTTAAACTTTATATGCACAAAGAGCGGAATATCCACATACACCCAAGTTCATGTTTTCAACTACAGGCTCAACCATGAAAAACACCCTTTTACCTTTTGGGACCACCAGGCGAGATCTATTTCGTTAGATGTGTGCCCGAATACTTACAGCCCCTGGTCAAATTATTAGACTAACTAAGATTCTATGCTAAAATCTTAATTATCAGGTGATATTATACAGCTTTATTGTTTTTACGAGACTGAAACCGGTTTGCACTTGTTTAGACTCGTGTATCAATTGATTAGATTAGAAGATATATAATATATATTCGACGATTGGATAAATTAGACGATATATTATATAAATATAGACTATTTATAACATCAGATATTGTAATAGTATATTTTAATAATTAGGTTAAATTATTAGACGCACTGCAGTGGTTTAATAATTGAATGTTTTGCACAATATCATATGCAGTACTTTTATATTTAAACATACATGTAATGGATTTTTATTCAGGAAATTTCCATATAATTCCTCTTTGTTTTTAATTTTAACGTACTGCATTACAATGTTAGCTAATTGATACACGAACGTAAGCAAATGCAAACTGTTTTCAGTCTTGTAAAAACAATACTGCTGTATTGTATCACCTGATAATTAAGATTTTACTTAGAATCTTATAACGCGGCGAATAATTTGGACAGGCACTGCATGGCCAGATAGTACATGAAATAAGGTAAACTTTTTTATGCATTTATCAGTCTCTCATTTCCTTTTTTTTAATACAATAATTTTTAAGAAGCAAACAATAAAATTGTTTTCTTTTGTTCTTTTGTATAAGGTTGATTTCACAATCAATTCAGCAAGATTTAGATTAAGTAAGATTTTTAAACATTATATTTATCATTTTCTACCAGATAAGAGAGTGAAAGTTGCTAAAGTGAGGCAAGAGGAAATGATTTAAATCAATTAACTGCGCAAAAGATATCTCTATTGGTTAAAATATATATATTTTTTTCATGTCTTTATGCAATTAGGAATTAAAATATTAGAAAATATAATATTAGAAAATATAATATTAGAAATTATTACTCACTCTTTTTTTAATAAATTTTAATGAACTTAGTTTAAAATAACTGTTTCCATGAGAATGCTGCTTATCAGATATTAGTTTAGGGTGTAATAAGTGGACTCTATTGTTTCTTCTAATCTTATGAGATGAAGAAAATTCGATACTTGAAAGATAACTCGCATTTCAGGGGGTTAAAAACTGTTATGGAAATTCTGTTTATAACAGATGCTTTTGTTTTCTTCTACAGTAAATTAAGAGAGACTTGAAAATGTAAGCATAATTTAAAGCTTTCATTTTGTTTAAAAATTGTTCGAATTAGCCTGTTTAATTTCTTTTCCTATCTTCATAGTTCAATATATATAAATATATATATATATATATATATATATATACTTCAAACTTCAGTATTTTTAATATGATGCTATGGCGACATTCGAAGTTCAAATTTGAGTAATTACTTTTTGATGCGTTTCATTCGCGATTATCTTATCATTAATCCATGTCGGTTTCTTACCTCTTTCTTATTTTTACGGGCATTTTCACGTGTTTTTTTTTTCAATTAACAATATTTTTAATATCCTTGTAAATTTTTTAATTTGATTGATACCTTTTTGAAGCAATCAGTTTGCGGACAAACCAGCTGAAAAAGAACGCACTTTTCTTATCATAATTTAGAATTTATCACAATTAGCTAGTTTTGTTTTACATCACAACGTTTTATATGAAATATTTTTACGCCAAATTTGGAATCACGCATTTAAGTAATACATTTTGAATTCACGGGTAGTATAATATAGTTTTAAAAAATCGCCTTATTTGTATCCATTTCATGTAAATTCAAATCGGGTTTTAGAGCCCTTTTTCAGCAGTTATTACTACTGTTATCAACATAAATTTTAAATCCTCGCCTATTTTAATAATTTTACACTACGCGAAATTTCCAAAATAGCCAGAATTTCGCATATTTTAAAATTATAATAATCTAAAATTTACTTTATATCACGCGAATTTATCGCAATAATGAATTTCTTTAAAAAAGAAAATATTAGCTTGAATATTATGGGTCTCTTAAGAGCCAGACCCTTTTATGTGAAATTCAATGCCCTTTTCAAGGACATATAGTGTTGAGTATCGAGTTCTTTGGGGTTTGCCATTTTTATAAATTTAGAATGAGCACTGGACGGTAATTATTGATTTGTAATTGTTGTTACTCAATTTGGTATGAGATTGATCACCTCTGCTAATTCTAACAATGGCAACTTATCTTTGCACATTAGACAGCAAAATTCTCAAAATGTTAAGGTTAAAAATTGTGAAAAAATAAAAGTTTGATGTTTCAGAAAAAGTAAACATCGAAAAAATAAAAGTTTAATGTTTCAGTAAAAGTAAACATCGAAAAAATATAAGTTGAAGATGTTTCAGTAAAAGTAAACACTGAAAATAATAACGTAAAGGGTAACAAAAATAAAAGGAAAATAGGAAAAAGAAAGAATAACCAAGAAGTTAATTACAAAATAAATAAAAAGAATAATTTGAGTAAACAAAATTTTGAAATAGTACATGTATCAAAGCTTAGGAAATATCACAGCCCACAAATGTTAAAATTAAATCATGAATAGTGTCCAAAAGAAAAATTTTAACTTTCTTCAAGGGAAGAAGTGATCCCTATATTTTTGAAAGATCCGAACAGCGTTAAAGATGTTTACCTCAGCATCATTTAAATGTGAGGGCGAAGAAACTTGAACTTTTTTTTTCTCAACATAGTGAGAAAAACTTTTCTAAAATATTTTTGTTTTGTCCAGTGTGGATCTCTCAATTTCACTGTGCTTCATGAAATTCTGTTTTCCTCCATTTTAACGGGGAATACAGACTTTCATCAAGTAAATAATCCCATTAACCACACAGAAACTTAAATTCTGATTAAATGACACTTAGTTGTCCACCTCTTTCACATAAAAATTGTGAATATTTTTTTAACTATAGAGAATCTTAAATTCTGATTAAATGACACTTGTTGTCCAGTTCGTTTTGTATATTTTTGTGTGAAAATTTTTTTTGAAAATTTTAGTAGAATAGTTATATAAATATGTTTAATTTTTCTTTCTGTTTAGTTGACTAAACAGACAACTTGCATTATCATGTTTTTATTGTTGTTACTGTAAATAATATTTTTCACACAAATGGAAAAATGTTATTTGTAGTAGGAAAGAGGGAAATCTTAGAAATTACTATTGGTTATTTAAATAGATCACGTGATTCCCACGAACCATAAAGGGCGAAATCTCTTTATTTAAATTTATGCAGAGTAATAATAGATTTAGAAACAGGATGTGGCTTTTTAAAAGTGGATAAAGTGTTTTGATTTAAAATTAATTAGTAATAAATTAGGAAATGTTTTATAGCGAAGAAACTAACATAAAAAGATTAATAGAAGCTTTTTATGTTACATAAATATGATTCCTCTTAAAGAAGAAACTAAATTATTAATCAACTTTCATCTGATGTTGTGACTTTCAAAATGTGTTTTGGATTAATTCGAACTTTATCTAGCTACGTATCCTTTTTATGTTTAACTCAAAACATTTATTTCTTTAATTTTTATTGATTAAATAATAAAAAAAAGCACTCATGTAAATAAACAGAAATAATAGATTATGATTTAAATTTTTTTTCTCATGCTTGATGTTTCAATTGAAACAATTAGCTTTACTCTAGGCACTCTAGAATAGCCGAAATCAAAATTTTAATTTATCCCTCTGATTTGAGCTTCTGCTATAAGTAAATATGCTTTGTTTACATGCATTCCAATACTACAAATAGTAATAACTTATAAATTTTAGGCAGTCTGTTATTGCTTTTTCAATTGTTATATCTTTGTGTTTTGGCTCTGCATGCATGGATGACTTTGATGAAATAAATTATTTGAGGAACGAAAAGTCTTCTCTTCAACAAACTGTGAACCAAGAATGTGAGTAATATAATAAATACTATAAAAAAAACCTGGAGTTTAAATTATTGATTTATTCCAGGTAACATTTGTCTTTAAGAAGTATATCAGTTTAACGAAGTATGGGTATGATTAGTCATGGCTAAGTATGGATGTTAAATTTTTTAAAGAATTTAAAATTTTATATTTTAAAGGTCTAGTGTAGCATTCCTCCTCTTCCTTCATTTTGACATAAGTACTAAAGTATAAGAAAAAAGTAAAAAAAAATGTCTTTGGGAATAAATTCAAAATTTACTTTTCGAATTTTTAAAAATTAATTAATACAGTAGGCAACATATATCGTTATAGAAGTCTTGCGTTGTTATAAGATACCTAATTTGCGCACTATACGAAACGCGCAAATTATGCATCTGCAAGTAAAAAGATCATCTGCAAATAATAAAAAAAAGAAAAACGTTATATCTTCTTTATTTATAGGAATGTTGATCGGATTCCAAAAAATTGATAAAACTTTCAAATTATTTTTTTCAAAATTTTCATTTGATGTTTTCAATTTATTTACATTTTCTACAATTACAATTTATCTTCTAATTTTTTGTTTTTCTATCTTGAATTAATCATTAAAAACTGTTGAATTCTAAAGATTTGCCCAAATCTAAATGAATGTGTAAGAAATACTTTTTGTATTTATTAGCGCGAATGACCGAAATCAAGCGAATGCCAACAATCACATAGAAATTTTTGAATTGATAGAAATATTTGGGGAATGTCCGAAATATTTGTTAGATCCCATATGATATTAATTTATTTATTGATATTATTATATTTATTAGATATTTTTATATCTCCCGTGGATCGATTAAGAGAAACATCAGTGTTTGGAGCACCAGTTAAAGTGGTCAGTGGCACTTGACCTAAAAAAATATTGCTGTATGGCATACCGGGTAAATGTTTACCGGCAGTGGCACTTGACCTTAAAAAACATTAATGTAGAGCATACTGGGCAGTGGCACTTAACTAGACTTAGTACAGATTTAGGACAAATACCAAAGCTACAATGTGATTGTCAACATTTCCTCGGTGGAAGTCAACAGCAATTAATTTTGGTCAATTACAGTAACATATTCAGTACTTTTGAACTACTTTTCGTTTAAATTATTTTGAAGTGATTTGAACTGGTTATGAAATCGAACGTTTTCTTAACAAGTGTATCATTTTTTCAGGTGACCTTCATCAAAAGCCGGTGGATTGTGCAGAGATTTTTGAAAATGGTCTCCGGAAAAGTGGCATATACGAAGTTTACCCTAAAAGCAAGAATATAGGATGTTCCTTATTCAAAGTCTATTGTGATATGGAAACAGATGGTGGAGGATGGACGGTAAGACTAATACTTTCAGCTTATGCAGCTATGATGGTAAATAAATGACAATCTTTAAATAATGATTTTATCTGGATATCGAAAAGGTAGGTGATAAGATTGGTTCTATTGCCAATTCTATTCGATGGTTCTATCGTCATTAGGCTAAACTATATTTAGACAATAATATATTATTATTATTATTATGAAATAGTAGCAGTTATTCATTACTTCGTTAGCAAGTGCCCTTTATGCTTATTACAAAACAATCTGAAAATATAAATATAGATGAAAAGCGCAATTTTCGAAAATAATTAGGTTATGTGATAAATTTTTTTAATGAAATTTAAAACGTTATTATAGCACTATATCCTTTGGACTAATGAAAATGTGTATAACATTGTATTTTAATAAATTTTTATATTTTTCATCAAAACGAAAATTTTTTTTCAAAGTGGTTTCTTCTTAAAAAAACTTTTTAATATTCATACGATTTTCCAATCCAGTGACGTGCATGAACCAGTTCAGTTAACTAATTTTTTGAAAAAAATAAAAGCTCGTACTATAATTGGGAGAAATGGCATTCTCCAAAATCTTCAAATCTCCAAAAATGAGAGCCAGACATTAAAGGTCGCTGGATTGTAAATTGGCTGACCAGCATTACATATTGGCTGTGTGCTTTGTTATAGCTTTCGAACAATTATTTAGTAGGTTAACGATACTGCGATATTTGAGTGCAGTGAGAAAATTTGCATAAACTTGTTTTGAAATTTAATAAAAATCTTATTCAAAATATCTTATTCAAAATATCTTACATTCAAAATATCTTAAAAGATATCGGAATTTTTTTTAATGTTTAGAAACATTTTTGGGAAATAGAAGACTTTAATCGCATCTTGGCAAATTTTGTTAAAAACGCAAAAAAATCCCATCATTTTAAGGAATTATAGACATTTCTGGCTTAGTAAGGATTCGTTTTCACAAACTTCAAATTTTAATGTGAATTGAATGCTACTAAATGCAACACAAGAGGACGTAAAACATCAATTCAAAGTAAGTTGTCGTGATTGAGTTAGCTTACAGAAATTTCAAAGTACTTCACAGCCATGAGCATTTCAAATAAAGATATAAATTTTGTTCTCTTATTATTTAGCTCACGTTTTATTAATTAATTATTAAATGATGATTTGTCGAACGAAAATTCTATAAAAATTATAGTATTAATTGTAATATTAATATAAACTTATATTTTGTAAAATAAACTCTGAGATTGAAGTAGGCTTAAATTTATAGAAATTGCCAAGTTCTAAGCGCGAAAAAATCTTATTTTAAGTAAAAACTATTGAAATATTGTGAATATATATTCCATTACATATGCACGTCTAATAAAACTTTAATAAGTATTAGCTTGTACTGTAGAGAATGTAATTCGGTAAATAAAATTCAAAAATGTGTCATTGATAGCATAATATTTAGTTGAACTTTATCCATTAAATATTTTCAGGTAATTCAAAGGAGAGGTGACTTTAAAAGACCAATTGATTACTTTTATAAAACTTGGAAACAGTACAAGGAGGGATTTGGAAGTTTAAGAAGAGACTTTTGGCTAGGTAAGTTTGAAGATAATTTTCACTATTACGAGTATAAAAAATTTTTACTTTGATAAAAATAAGATAATAAAAATAACTTTGATAAAAGTCTCAAAATGTTAGAGAAAAGGACATTCTAAGTTAACTTTTAACAGCTTGATTTCTTTGCTTACATATGGAGTTACTGTAAAATTTTTATGAAAAAGAAAAAAAAAATGATTAAAACAAGAGAAAACGATTTGTTTTGGAAGATTCGGTAAACGAAAAAAGCAAAGACGCAAATCATTCTTCTAGTTTTACATACGAAATAATAAGGCAAACGCTAAAAATCCTATATTGCATGATCTTTTCCCATGTTTTTTCAAAAAAATATTAAACAAATGCTCAAGGGTTACAAAATATATCCTGGAAAACTGTTTAATTGCCCTCTTTAACTTTTAGAAATATGAGACAACAAAGTATGAAAGTCACAGATGTCAAACTATTTTCGATCATCTATGCTGATTAAATTAAATATTTTTGATATATTCTCGGCTAATAAAATTAAATGTTACAGTTAAATATTTTCAACTGTTTAGGGTACCACCTATTACATTTCTTTTTAAAAACTTATCTACAAGTTGTTTTGATTTTAAACTATAGAGTTACATTGTGTAGTTATAGTAACTTTTATTAGCTGCTGTTTAGTTATTAACTTTGCTTGAAATCTTAAGGAAGAAAATTATTTACAATCAACTATGTAGAAAACAAAACATTTTTCAATATTATATTGCCTATTTTCTTGTAATGTGCAATATATTCTACTTTTTTCTCCTTATAACTGGCCGCACTCACGTACTTTCAAAAATCAGTCTCCCTTACGCCATGGAGTTTCATAGTGGAGCAATACTGATCATCCTTGCATCTTAAAATATGGCCTAATGGAGCTACAAAAATGTACTTATTTCTGATTCTGATTTTCAGACTGAATCAAACTTGAATGTTGCTTCAGTGAGTTTAATTGATTAAAAGTAATTTTATATAAACGTCATGCGTTCCACGCTTGTCATAGGTTAGCAATTTCTAGTTACCATGCTTTGCGGTGAAAAAGCTTGCTGTCAAATATATAATTAAAGCCGAAGCTCCTTTGAACTTCACACTCCTTTCCAAAGTATGACTCTCTTTTCAAACATCAGAATGAGAACGTGACAGTTAGGTCCAGATAAATTAGTAAACTGTCAGAAATGAAAATAAAGTTAGGTGTCCAAATTTTCGACTACTAATACCGCTAAAATTAACTAAAACCGCAGTTTTTAGATTGATGTCATAATTTCTAATTGTGGTGGTTCTATACTTGAATGTGTCGACAAATGGGAATTTTTTTTTCTGAAATAAGTATCCTTTTAGTCTGTATTTGGAGATAATTAATTGCCAGTGCTATTTATTCTGTACATTCAGTAAATTTATAATCGATGTAATTGTAGGCAAATAGACATAATTAAAATCATCAAATCAAACAAAATAAGGTTGGTAATTTATTTCGATTAGAAAGATTGAAGCTCTTTGAATCTATTAACTTTCATCAAACCAGGTGGCATTAGAAAATGGGGAAGGAGGTGACTTATTGGTACCTTAATGACATTTAAAACAAAATGGAAAGTAATAATTGGTAAAAGCAAGCAACTGACAGACTCCGTTGGAAGAGACTCGTTGCTTAGAGCAGGGCTGAAAGACCCTGCCTGTAATGTTGACTAGAAATGATCATTAAGCTGTCTACTACGATAAGTCAATATTCCTAGTTATATTTAGACAAAACCAATTTATGAAACAAAATAGTTGTATTAAAACATAAAATATCATTAGCTATGTTTAAAACTTATTGGTGTCATTATATTTAGCTTTAAAAATCCCAGGAGAATTTAAAACGTATTCTATTAATATTTTCACGTGTTAGAGATATTATTTATGCATCTTGACTTTATAATTATAATGAATTCAATTAAACCTTAAAAATAATAAAAGAATGTGAAACAAATATTTTCATATATAAAAGTAGTTTTTTTTAAATAATTTCAAAGGTACAATGCAGTTTTTTACAACATAAAAACATAAGTAATCTCCTGATTAATAAGTAGAGTAGTTAGCTAACTATCCTACCTTGTCCTTCATGTGTTACCATATTGTTATAAAAGAATGTCTTCTTCAACTAATTTGGCTCTCATCAACAGTTTGTGAATCTGAACTTATCTAGACATAGCACCAAACCCTTCAAATAGGCTAACACAGAGGTTCTAAGCCATGATAATAAAACGTGGCTAATTACATCACTTTTTTTTAAATGTATCAGTAAACAAATTGTTCCCCACTTTATTACGAAAACATTATTTTGAAGTCATTAGTTTATATATGTAACATAACTGTAATATTAATTAAAACTATAACCTCTTTAGTTCATTCTGTTAAAAATAATACTTTTAGGAAATGACTACATCCATGCCTTGACTTACCAAAAAAGGTATTCGGCTCGTTTTGATTTGGGAACAGATAATGAAACTGCTCATGCACTTTACGATAATTTTTGGATTGAGGATGAAGATTATAAATACAAATTGCATATAACCGATTATAGTGGAACTGCAGGTTTGTTGTATTTATTATTTAAAACGCAAATGCATACGTGTTGTTAAAAACGAATAAATTACTTTTCTTGCTTTGGCAACAGAGAAATGAAATATTAAACAAAGAAAGACGCCAATGATCAATTAGTTAGATAATAACCAATAGAAATACATTTCTAGGATATGCGTTTCGTTCAATAGGAATAGGGCAAACTGCTAGTTTCTATTCACAGTCGCGACATTACAACAATTGATTGATTATTTCACTCAATTCAGACTCTGATTTGAGTATCTCTACTTCCTTTTAGATTTTTTTTTGCACAGCTGCGTAAAGCTAAAAAAAACTGAGCTATAATTTAAGCAGGAATGATAAGTCGAAATTAGGATTTTTAATACTGAAGGATGATTCTCTCTGGCATATTAAAGATGCTGGCAAGCGTCGGCTAGTAGAGAGCGGAGCATCCTAGCTATTAATTAATCAATTAAAAATTTGAAAAAAAAACGCTTTCAAATTTCAACTTTCAATTATGAATCGAATACTGAAAGTCAATATAAATCCATTAAAGATGTTTGTTTGCAAACGTGATAGTAAGTATTACATATGTTTTAAAAATAAATTATTTCGATTGAGAAAATAGAGATCTCTAAGCTCTCTCACATTGGACACTAAGGCATTTTATTCAATGAACAAATTTTTACTTTATGAAACATACTAATTTTATTTATAAGTATTTCATTAAATAAACTAATAGTAAATAATTGAACTAATCTCTGAAACTAAATCAATAATTTTACGAAACACTCTGAATTTCGCATCAAGTATCGGAATAGGTTTAATTTCTAGCTGCTACATTGAGCAGCTAGAAGAGAAACTAAACTGCATTTAACTAACTGCAAGAGAAACTAAGCTGCAAACTAAATAAATTGCTAACTAAATATTTAATTGAAAACTAAACTGCAAAATAAACTAAACTAATTAAAAACTAAATTGCAAACTAAACTGCAAGAGAAACTAAACTGCATTTAGTTAACCTTTTGACGCAGATGGGACACCGGGGATCCATTTATATATATATTTTTCACGCTTTAATTACTAGCAAAAATACATTTTGGCAGTTTTTATTTGAAAAGAAAAAGCAGATTAATGATTGAAAAAATAAATATCTGCTTGATTATTGGAATTGAATTACCACAAAAATATAAAATACAATTAAAGTAGTTTGGAGTTTTTTTCCATTCATATTTAAAAATTTCCCAATAATTGATTTTGTAAATTAAAGAAATTTCAATTATGTATAACGTATGTCTTTTAGATCTAAATAACTGCAAATAACTGCAAATAGCAAATATTGTTTTAAAGTGTGCCGAAGTTTGCCTCCAACGCAGAAAAAGAAACAAGTGTTTCATGCCATATTTCATAACCATAAATTATGAAAATGCTCAAGTATTTTTCACTTATTTTGATCTAAATTTATACAAAATAATGTGAAAAATTATGAAAAGTATGTTCAATAAAAATTATGCGTCAAAAGTTTAATACCTGAACACGAGTAAAAATTACTCTCAGTTAGTGAAAAAAAACGTAAATAATAAATAAATCGGTTTTATCAACACTACAAAATCATGATTTGGTACCACCAAATTCGATCCGAATTTGGTTTAGGACATCACATGGTGCATGCACATACGTGCATATAAACATTCTTCTTGCAAAGATATGGGTGAGTACTTAAATAGTTGTAACTTTAATTTAATTAGCACAAATCTCATGTCATTCATGATAAAAATATAAAGTAATGGAGAACCTCTTTGTTTTTTTAAACACATTTATAGATGCAAACAACTGTAATTCGTTAGATTGTCAGCGTTATTCAATATATTTGTTACGTTCGTTTTCTAAACTATCAACTTTCATTAAAATTATTACCTCTTAACGTCGATTATAAAGTCTATTATTTAATGACAAAACTCCTGAATTAATTCTAAAAAAGTGTGTTATATTTATAATAGGGGATTCTATGTCACATCATAATAACGGGATTTTTTCTACAAAAGACCAGGAGGCAGGACCGAGGAACTGCTCAAAAGTACATAAAGGAGGATGGTGGTATCAGCCAACCTGTTATAAGGCTAATTTAAATGGTCTGTATTTGAAGGGCTATTATGAAGAAAAAATGTGGAATGCCACAATATGGGCACATTGGAAAGACTTTTACGTTTCTTTATCTACAGTTGAAATTAAAATTCGGCCAAATGATTATTAAATAAAAGTTTTGCAATGCCTATCTCAATAACGGAATGTACAGTTATTTACAGTCTGAGCATTCACATTTACAAATGCACTAGATTTTCTGTATTTCTATTGTGAAACTCGATGTTTTAATTACATTTAACTTTTCTCTTTTGCTATAAATTATGTTTAAAATTGTCTATTTATGCATTTCTTTTCTTTTAATAAATTACATACCACTGATCTCTAATCAGTTTCAGGATTGCTGTTTCAATGCTTCGAACTTGAACAACAGCCCCTGAAAGAGGTAAGGTCTGCACAAGGATCAATTTAGTTGTCCGATGTGATGAACACGAACTGCGCCGAGGCGTTAAGAAAGATGTTCTAAAGTTCGGGATACTAAACTGTGCATTTGGGAAGGGGGTGTACAAAAGATGTCACAACGCTTCTCGGACTACTTAAGGATCCGATTTCTCGTCTATGGTAACCAGTGCGGAGGCCTTCTCGCTTATAGGAGGAGTTGGATTGAAGCCCATTTTTGCGAAGAATGGGGTTGAAAAAAAGCATAGGTAACCCAGAATTATAACAATATCACTCTTTCGATCGACTATTCACTTCGTTGACTCTCAGCGAGAGCAATAAAAGTAAAGTGATGTCCATAACAATCTATTCTAAAATTTAAATCCCACTTTACCTTATGAGGTTAATAACCGCATCTTTAGTCTTCAGTCCATCGTTCCTGCCACATTCAAAATGCTCATAAGGAGTAGCTAGATCAAGGGTTATATCGTTCCTCGGTGATAATAATTTATCACCAGACATATCTATTATGGTAATAATGTTTCACCAATTAAATATTTAACTATTGATTTCTTCATCAACTTTGTGAAACGATTTAAAGATTTACACAACGCCTTAATTAAAAAATTAAATAAGATTAAAACAGGTTACTTATTTTCAAAAAAAAAAAAAAATATGAAACTATATCTATACAGAATAAAATTAAAATAAAACGGAAGATTTTTATTTTGTTATTTTTCATTGAGGACGTTAAATTTTTCTCTTAAAAACATTGAACAAAAAAAAAGAAACATTGGTAGTATGATTATAACAAAAAAAACAAAAAAAAGAAACATTGGTAGTATGATTATAACAAATGATTTATGTAGTTTGCTCTCTCTTGCCTTGAGAAAAATTTAAGAAATTTGAGTTGAAGATTTTTACTGAATTTTAATTTATTATTTATGTTTATATTGAAATTTATTGAAACATCATTTTTCGTACCTGGTGTACAAAAAGTAAATAATGAACAAAAAAAAAGTAGAATAAACATCACTATGAAATCTTACGATTCAAAGACATGAATCAACAATAATTAATAAAGCTAAAATAATTCCTGTTAGTTTTTATGTATTACTATTTTTTGATCTTGCCGGTGACTTTACGATTTGGTACAACATATTTTTAGCAGTTCATTTCATCAAAATAAATATTAACTTTATTCGGTACTATGTGGCATGTTACTATATCTCGAGGACAACTCATGAGTCAAAATTTACAAAAGTAGTCCTGGGTGACTCCTTTTTAATTATACTGACGGCACATATTATACCATGACTGAAGCATTGGAAGAATTTCCAATGGACTGCACTTCACCTTGACAGAATAAAGAAAGCTAAATATACACATCGAAATCAGCATGTAAGTGAGGAAAAACTAAAGACACTATATTTTTTAAAAATAACTCTTGAGACATGTGAATGTATAAAACAAGAAATCCTGTCTGATAACTGAAGATCGGAGCACAATCTATAGATGATTATTAGAAACATGCTCAAATATTAACAGGCAATTTTACACAGGTTTTTTATTTTTCACCCGAGTTTTTCTATTGCTGTTTGCCATATTTCTATAACGTACTTTCGTTAACGTTTAAATACTAGTTTGCTGTTTTTATTACATACGCTTTTAGATTCTAAAAATATAAATTAAGGATGGTATTTAGAAAACTCCTGTTTATGGCAATTTTACTCAGAATCAATTCAGCTTTTTTTTCCTCGAACTAGAACTTAATCAGTCATTAAATTTAATTTCTCATAGAAAAAAAATTAACTTTTGTTTACTTTCAACGAGCAAGTAAAATTTGAACTGATAAAGATTAAACGGTGAGTAGAAAATGTTTAAATAGCTAGCTGAACATAAAACCAGCTATACAAATCGATTTGTTGAACTAAAGGTCATACAGTGCAGATTTGCAAATCCATCTCAATGAATATTTAGTGCACAAAAAAAGTTTTCAATAAAACAATATTTCTGCCTGTTTTAGCTTTTATTAAACCTATTATTCTTTCAATTGTATGTTAGGACACATAATTGCAGTTTTTTTGTTTTCAAAAATAAAGAAAATATGAATGAATTAAGTTAATTTCCTGTAATATCGTTACGTTATTAGAAATTATTGAGTTAGTAAGCTTTTCGAATTTCTGACCTAAGATATGCTATTGCAACAAACGCTGAGGTTCGTTTGGATTGGTGACGAATAAGACTTCAAAATTTTACTAGCAGGAACTTTTAGAAAATATCGATATTTACAGCTCACAAAATCAGCTCAAATAACAGCGTAATGCAACAAATCCTCAGACAGGTCAATGAACTAATTCAGGTCAGAGCCTTACTGCAGTCACGGTTTAACTAATCCCTCTAGAACGAGACACACTCCTCTTTATATAGATTCGGCGTCGAAATCCCGGAACTTTAGACACGATTCTAAATGTTTTTTGCTTAATTCCGTAAATATTGGCTCCATCGCATCATCTAGTTGCAAGTTGATTGCTAAATCGCCAAGATAGTTGCCAAGTCGATAAAATGTCCCCAAACCTAGCCAATCATAGTAAATACATAAGACGTTATTTTCGCTTTAAATTATGTTAGAATTACGCAATTTTCTGACATTTTTTTTGATATTAAACTGATTATTTAGGGTTCGTCTGAAATATCTAGCCAAAGGATATTCACAAAATTGAGCGATTACTATTTTCAAATTTATAACAGGATTGTTAAAAATTTTTTCTATTGTTATTGCTTAAAGTACGCTATGCATACACTAAATTATTGAATAATGTAATATACTTCGCTTTAATATGCTTAAATGGATATAAGCTAATAAACTTTGACAATTCAGCAGCAATTTTTAAAAAAGAGATGAATGCTTGCGCAATAACTCCCATTTCTAATACCTTCAAGTTCCTAATAGATTTATTTAGATGTTTAATGCTTTTATAAACATAATTGTGTAATTTGAAACAATGCTGTAAATGGTTTGAAATAATTCAAGTAACTTTTTAATCAATTATTCATAATCATAATAAGTATATTGTCAAAGTAGTAAATAAATCCACTCTATCGTAAGTAGTGCATTAGGAACAAATAAAAAAATATCGCCAATAACGCCAAGATTAATTTACTTCCCAATCAAAGAGCATTTTTTCCCTTCCTTCTTATGTCAAATTGTCTTCTGATCTTTGACTCGCTTTCCTGTATGGTCCTTTTTCTATATCTGATTGAGTTAGAAATAAAATAGGATGTCCTCTACAGCTCAAATACAGAAATTTTTGCTTTTATCTTATTTATTTGAGCCTTACTAAAGCAATCAAGATAGTATTTATATTAAAAATATGTGTCTATAAATCCTCTCATTAATTTAGTAGAGGATTAAAAACTGCCACACTCAAAGAGAGGAGTGCGGCGGTTTTTCAGTATTTAGCAGAGACAAGAAAGTGCCTTTAAATTAAAAGTAGCTATATATTTATTCTTTAAGTATATATTTTTTATTTTAATGTTTTTTTAATCGTATTGATAAGAAATCGATATAAATAAATTAAAACTTCTTGACATTACTGACTCAATAAGAATTAATGACTTTGCGCTAGTTAAGTTTTTTTTTAAATGAATTAGTGTTGAGAATTAAAAGAAGAAGTTGTTAATGGATTTAGAGATTCTAATGCTTAAAATTTAAGAAAAAAAGAATGAGATCATTTTTGTACTCTTTTTTTTTCAGAAAAAGACATTTCTCAAATTTTAAGAGAAGAAATAGTTAACAAACTTTCTGTAAAAAAAGTAGCTGGTAAAATTACCAGAATTGCATTTCGATATGCATTTAAAGTAGACTAGTCAGTTTTTTGGGTAACATAAAAAACGAATTTCATAATATTTTAAAATAAATCAAACAGAATAATTATTTTCAAATGAATAGATTTGTGTTCAAAATATTTTTCTTACTACAATAAAATGTTCCACTAAAAACAAGTATTTTAAATAAAATATGTCAATATTTATCTTCCAATAAGGCTTAAATTGAAATTAATTTCATTTTGTCTTATACCTTTCTTTTCTTTTTATTTTTTCAAATGGAAGGCACTGATTTCTATTCTTCGCCTTATAAAATGCCGGAACTGTTACTCATTTTACGTTATCGAGTGGGCACCTGTGAACTAAAGTCACGGAGGTGAGCAACATTACCCACGCCACACTGACACAAATACCCGTTCATAGGGTGGGCCACATTCACGCAGGACAACACAGATTTGTAATAAAATGTTCACACTAGCTCCATTTCCCCCTTTTCCTCTATAAATTATAGTTCGGAAGTTGAGTTTTTTTCAACTTTTCTTTTATGGTTATTCAATTTTTATTGTACGGGTGTTAGTAATAAAACAGATGAAAAAGGAAAGCGCATAAAAAAGGGAAATTTTTATCCCTGATTCCAAAATATTTTAATAGTTTAATAAAATTTTAATAAGATTGTTTGACAGAAATGTTTGAAAAAAGGATTTTGACCATCGTTTAAATGTAAGCTGTAGATGATATTGTTTTTCAAATATTACAGATATAATTTCAATGTTGTTTGGTAGGCGGTGGCTCTGTTTAATAACAAAAGAGTTTATATGCACTTTCTTCAATAATTAACTATTTTGTATTCATTTTGTCATATAAGATCAACGATCAACGTGTGTGCTGTGGTGGCGCAGGGGAAAGAGCGTTCGCCTTCCAATGAGTTGAAACGGGTTCGAATCCCAGCGATGTCTAATCGATACGAATTCAGCACCCGGTTCGTAGCGACCACAGTGCTGTAGCAAAATATCCTCAGTGATTGACGGATCTTGGGATAAAGTTTCTTTGCCGTCATGCTAACCGTGGGAGGTCTCGTGGTCTTTCTCTCCAAATAACGCAAATGCGGGTTAGTTCCATCAAAAAGTCCGCCAGGAAGGCAAAATTTCTTACAATACTTGATCCAGGAGTTTCCCTGTCTTCTGGATTAGGTTCAAATTTACAAGGCTACGGAGTTGAACATTAGAGGCCGTAAAGCAAAAATTGAGTCGGCTGTTCAACGACGGTTATAAAATAAAATAATCAACATGTAGGGCATGTGAGAGCAACTGGCTGAAACAGTATTTCTCAATTTCCAAAACATAGGCTTTATTAAAAAAAAAAAAAAAAAAAAAAAAAAAAAAAATAGAAGAAGAAAATATTGTCAACAGTAGCGAAAATAAAAATGCAAGTTATGTAATAAAAACAAATTTAATTAAGAGAATGTGCTAATTCATTTCTGGGACTGCAAACAGTCGCCATACTTTTATTGACGCTAATAATGCTTAATTAAATTTGGTAATTAGTTCAACTTTTATCGTGTCAATGGGCATTACTTTAATAGATACAAAATATGTTAGCACCAACATATGTATTTAATGCAGTTACTAATGTACCTAATAAAACGATAGTGCTAATAGGCATTTTACAATTTCCGAAGTGGATAAGAAGAGGAGAAAATTGCTTGATTGTGGTAAATTTTTATTATAATGAGTTGACAATGAGCTATAATATCAGGCCAGAGTTACTGAATATAGTTGTTTTGATGAGATGAACTTCGAAGTAAGTGTTAAGCTTAATGTAATAGCGTGAAGCCACCGGTAAAGGCAGCAAATAATAATTAAATTTTACCCCGTTCCCTATGTTTCGTCATAAGCATTATTTTATATTTTTATGAACTGGTTGCAAGAATGGCTCATTTGTTCAGTTGGTTTGAGTGTCTTGCTTTTAACGGGAAGATTGTGATTTTAATTCACCATGGGTCGGTGCTATAAAGGTATTTACGGTCCATAGTTTTTGACAGAATTCGCTAATGTGGTTTAACTAACTATACAAAAATTTATTGATGACTTCATTAAATTGTAAAATTAAATTTTAGTATTTTGTTGGATGTTATTGTTATTCGAAAACCACAAACTTTTTATTCGCTTTCCTTAAAAATTTTGTAACTAAGGCTTGCAATAGATTTCGTAAGAAATTTTACATAAAATGACTACATCCTAATTGACTGAGGCTATATCAATACTTTATGTTTTACTTTTTTTGGGCAAAACCTCAAAAAAGTTGTTTTATTATTTTTTTTAAAAAGTTAAAAATATATTATTGAATCGTCTCAATAAAGTTTACATAATGAAGATCAGAATTGTATGAATTTCTGATAGTGTTTTCAATTTACTTTAATACTGTTTTGATATTCAAAATCCGATTTCTTTAAAAATTTTATGCGAAATTCTTGCAACACAATTGCAGATAAACTTTATATAATATGAATATATCATAATTGACTGAGACTATATTAACTCGATTCTTTTAAGTTGCTCCCATTATCTTATTTTTTACTTTTTGGGGTAAAAACCACAGAAAAAACGTTTTTTTCTTTGAAAAAAAAAAAATCAAACAAAAAAGTTTATTTAATCTTTTTAATAAAGTTAACATAATCTAGATAGTAATTGTATGAATTTCCGATAGTTTCTTGAGTTTCCATTAATAATGCGTGTTTGAGGTGAAATGTAAAAGTTTTGAATCATTTCTAATTATCAACTATTTCCCTATCACTCGCCATCCATCGCCAAGCGATCGATTAGCCTCACTCGCTTCGTTCGCTCACCAGTCCTTAAATTGTAATAGCCTAGTATCCTTAAACAATATAATTAGGTTAAAACTGTTTACAAACTTAAACGTACTTATATATTAGTTATTGTTGAAGTAATGCAAACAATATTTAAAATAATTTTATCACACAGTCTACATAAAGCAAATATTTGGAGGTGAGATTAGTGTCAATGCGAAAAAAGTGCGAATTTATAACTTAGAAAAATAAATACTTTTTTACACTTAGAATAAAGGATTATTTAAAACTAAAAAAATTTTCATTTTATCTAAAATTGTTGTGCTTATAAAATTTCAAGCTATGAATACACATTCAACCATAAATTGAGAGAAGTTGTGTAAAATGAAGAAAGTCTCTAAAATTTATATGCATGTTGAAGGGTCTTTAAACTTTATATACACAAAGAGTAGAATGTCCACATACACCCAAGTTCATGTTTTGAACTACAGGCCCAACCATAAAAAACACCCTTTTACCTTTTGGGACCACCAGGCAAGATCTATTTCGTGTGCCCGAATACTTACAGGCCCTGGTCAAATTACTAGACTAACTAAGATTCTATGTTAAAATCTTAATTATCAGGTGATATTACACAGCTTTATTGTTTTTACGCGACTGAAACCAGTTTGCACTTCACACTCGTGTATCAATTGGTTAAGTTAGACGATAAATAATATATATTCGACAATTGGATAAATTAGACGATATAATATATAAATATAGACTATTTATTACATCAGGTATTGTAATAGTATATTTTTATACCTAGATTAAATTATTAGACGCACTGTAGTGTTTAAATAATTGCATGTTTTGCACTATATTATATGCAATGGATTTTTATTCAGGAAATTTTTATATAATTCCTATTTGTACATAATTTTAACGTACTGCATTACAATGTTAACCAATTGATACACGAACGTAAGCATATGCAAACTGTTTTCAGTCACGCAAAAATAATATTGCTGTATTGTATCATCTGATAATTAAGATTTTACATAGAATCTTATAATGCGTCGAATAATTTGGACAGGCACTGTATGGCCAGATAGTACATGAAATCAGGAAAACTTTTTTTTGCATTTATCAGTCTCTCATTTCTTTTTTCTTTAAATAAAATAATTTCTAAGAAGTAAACAATAAAATTGTTTTCTTTTGTAGACAAGTTTGTATAAAGTTGATTTCACAATCAATTCAGCTTAAGTACGATTTTTAAGCATTATATTTATCATTTTCTAACAGATAAGAGAGTGAAAGTTGCTGAAGTGAGGCACGAGGAAATGATTTAAATGAACTAATTGCACAAAAGGTATCTCTATTGCTTAAAATATAGATATTTTTTTCATGTCTTTATGTAATTAGGAATTAAAATATTAGAAATTATAATATTAGAAATTATTACTCACTTTATTTTTAATTTTAATGAACTTAGTTTAAAATAACTGTTTCCACGAGAATACTGCTTATCAGATATAAGTATAGGGTGTAATAAGTGGACTCTATTGTTTCTTCTAATCTTATGCGATGAAGAAAACTCGATACTTGAAAGATAACTTGCATTTCATGGGGTTAAAAATTTTTATGAAAATTCTGTTTATAACAGATACTTTTTTATTTTCTTCTACAGTAAATTAAGAGAAACTTGAAAAAAATGTAAGCATAATTTAATAATTTATATCTTTCATTCTGTTTAAAAATTGTTCGAAATAGCTTGTTTAATTTCTTTATATTGTTTATTTCTTTTATATAAATATATATATATATATATATATATATATATATATATATATATATATATATATATATATATATATACCCCTTATATATAGTTATCCCTTTTTGAAGCAATCAGTTTGCGGACAAACCGGCTAAAAAACAACGCAATTTTCTTATCATAATTTAGAAGTAATAACAATTAGCTATTTTTTTACATCATGACGTTTTATATGAGATATTTTTACGACAAATTTGGAATAACGTATTTAAGTAATACATTTTGGACTCAAGCATAGTAATACAGTTTTGAAAAATTGCCTTCTTTGTATCCATTTCATGTAAATTTAAATCGGGTTTCAGAGTCCTTTTTCAGAAGTTATTACTACTGTTATCAACATAAATTTTAAATCCTCGCTTATTTTAATAATTTTACACTACGCGAAATTTCCAAAATATCCAGAATTTTGCATATTTTAAAATTATAATAATCTAAAATTTACTTTATATCACGCGAATTCATCGCAATAATAACTTTTTTTAAAAAGAAAACATTAGCTTGAATATTATGGGTCTTTTAAGAACCAGACCCTTTTATGTGAAATTCAATGCCCTTTTTTAAGGATATATAGTGTTGAGTATTGAGTTCTTTGGGGTTTGTCATTTTTATAAATTTAGAAACGAGCACTTCACGGTAATTATTGATTCGTAATTCTAAGGATATACGATGAAAAAACAAGAAAGTCATGTGAAAAACGTATTTTTGACGAAGTTTTCTTTGATTGGACGAGTCTATATAAAAAGCTATTAAAAGTTTACGGGAGTTAAAATGTATATTTTAATATTGATACAATACTCTCATATATATATATATATATATATATATATATATATATATATATATATATATATATATATATATATATATATATATATATATATATATATATATAAATGCAGTGAATTCGTGCATTTGTTTTAGCCTGTGTGGGGCACTTACAGATGTAAGGCTGTGGTATACCCTAGAGTGTCTGTATTACTCTAGGTACTCTAGAATACCCGAAATCAAAATTTTAATTTATCCCTTTGATTTGAACTTCTGCTATAAGTAAATATGCTTTGTTTATTTGCATTCCAATGTTACAAATAATAATAATTTATAAATTTTAGGCAACCTGTTATTGCTTTTTCAATTGTTTTATCTTTGTGTTTTGGCTCTGCGTGTATGGATGACTTTGATGAAATAAATTATTTGCAGAACGAAAAGTCTTTTCTTCAACAAAATGTAAACCAAGAATGTGAGTAATATAATAAATACTAACCCCCCCCCGAAAAAAAAACCCTGGAGTTTAAATTATTTATTTATCCCATTTAACATTTTTTTTTAATGGCGGGCACTTGGAACAATTGTCCATTGGACACAGAAAGTGCCAGAACTGCTAACTCTCTTTTTGTTATCCAGTGGGCACCAGTGGCGAAGCCACGGGGGTGGAGCTGTGTCGCCCACGTCACACTACCATAACCCGTTTATAAGGCGGGTCTCATTAACACATTCACACACAAAGGAGAAAGGACATAGAACACAGATAGAGAGAAAGAAACATCCATGCCTTGCCCGGGATGCGAACCCAGAACCTTTCTGATGCAAGGACAGTTCCCTGCCCCCTACACTGGCCGGTCGGCTCCCATTTAACATTTGTCTTTAAGAAATATAACAATCTTATATATATGTCTAAATATATGTCTAGAATATATGTCTTTAAGAAATGTAACAACAAACGAAGTATGGGTATTATTAGTCATGGGTAAGTATGGGAATTATTAGCTTCAGTTAACAAAAATAAATTTTGAAAAACGTTATCCTGATATATAACTGAAACTAAAACTATATATTTTTAAATTCTGGAGTCGAATTACTCCCCTTCCTCCATTCTGACATAAGTGCTGAAAAACGCAAAAAAAAATTTTTTTTTTAAAAATTAAATTCAAAGTTTACTTTCTTTAAAATTAGTTATTACAGCAAGCGGCATATATCGTGATAGAATTCTTGTTCTGTTACAAGATACATAATTTCCGCATTACACGAAACGCCCAAATTACGCGTCTGCAAGTAAAAAATAATCTGCAAATTAAAAAAAAGAAATGTTGTATCTTCCATAATTATATCAATTTTGATAATGGATTACATGATTAGAAAAGTGATAAAACTTTCAAATAAAATTTGTTAAAATTTTATTTTGGTGTTTTCAATTTATTAAAATTTACATGTATTAGAAGATGTATTGTAAAATACATCTTCAAATCTTTTATTTTTCTATCTTGAAATAATCATTAAAAACTGTTGTTGAATTCTAAAGATTTGTCCAAATTTAAATGGATGAGTGAGAAATATTTTTTGTATTTGTTACCGTGAAGGACCGAAATCAAGAGAATGTCGACTTTCAATGGTGAATGTAAACAAGCGCTTAAGAATATTTGAATTGATAGAAATATTTGGGGATTGCGCGAAATATTTGTTATAGCCCATTTGATATTAATTTATTCATCGATATTAGTATATTTATTCGATATTGTAATATTTGCTGAAGATAGATTAGGAGAAGTATCAGTGTGCGGGATATCTGTTAAATACATACTGGGCAGTGGCACTTGACCTTTAAAAACATTGGTGTAGAGCATACCGGGCAGTGGCACTTAATTAGGCCTAGTATATATTTAGGACATTTAACAAAGCTACAATGAGATTTTCAACACTCCCCGGTGAAAGTTGACAATCACCAATTTCGGTCATTCACAGTTACATATTCACTACTTTTAAACTATTTTATGTAGTAATTATTTTGAATTGATTTGAACTGGTTATGTATTCGAACGTTTTCTTAACAAGTGTATCATTTCTACAGGTGACCTTCATCAAAAGCCAGTAGATTGTGCAGAGATATTTGAAAATGGTCTCCGGAAAAGTGGCATATACGAAGTTTACCCTAAAAGCAAGAATATAGGATGTTCCTCATTCAAAGTCTATTGTGATATGGAAACAGATGGCGGCGGATGGACGGTAAGACTTATACTTTATGCTTATGCAGCTATGATAGTAAATAAATGGAAACTAATAATGGCAACACGTGGTAAATAATGGATGGTAAACAAATGGTCACATGTAATTATCTGCCGCTGTTAGGCATATTTTTTGCAATCTGATCTTTCAAATTTCTGAAAGTTGATTAGTAAGGAAATAAAACAGTTAAGAACACATTCTAATTAAACATCCCGATTCTGATTAAACGTACGATACATTTAAATTAAATAGTAGAAAAGTTATATATTAGTATGAAATTTATTTCATCGGTAATTATTTATTATCGTTATTTCTTTTCCTTGCTAATTATTAAGAGAAGTATAATGTACGGGAGTTGGAGAAAAATATTGAAACATTTCTATACAAACACTATTTAAACAATATTTCTTTTATTGGAAGATGTTTTGGAAGATTTTCCATGATAAAACCACTGCCACAATTTGAAAGAACATACTTGAAGCTTTTAGAAATTATGCTCTTTGTCCATACCAAATTCAGATTGAATAAAATAAGGAGATAAAGTTACTAAATTCCTTCTAGCTTTAATAACAGCATTTTTGAAATCATTCTATAGATTTGAGATATTTGTATAAGAATGATTTTAAAATTATAGTGGTCTTAAAAAAGAAAGAAAGCTTTTAACTTTCTGAGCTTATTTTATTCGATACAAATTTCGCACGGGTAAAAAAACTCCGCATCAAAAAGTTTTAAGCCTGATCTTTACAATTTTGCAAACGATTTCGCTTCAGGAAATTTTCTAAAACATTTGCTGCTAGAAGAAAGATTATTTACATAGAGTTAGTATAGGAGTGTTTTCATATTTTTTGTCCAAACTCTGTAGGTTCTTATGTATAGTTAACGAGTAAAATGTATTTATTTATTTCTTATTGTACTGCTGAGTATTTTAAAATTCAAGTAGTCTTTCATTTTGTTGTGATTAACATATTAACAAAATATTCTTACACAAAACTTTAACTATTATACATTGTAATTGTTGCTACACAAAATTGTAATTATGTGCGTTATGTAAAAAAATAATTATTTTTAGAAAATAATATCGAATTTAGAAAATAATAAAAAACAGAAATGATTGAAAGGCAACCAAGGGGTTAATGGGCGGAGTAGCACTTTTTGACAGTAATGTAAATTGTTGATAAATAATAATTACAATTAAAAAAGAATTATATTATGCATAAACTAAGCTAAAATAGTCGCTATCTACAACATTTAAAAAAAAACCTATCGCTGCTGTCTAAAAAAATAAATAAATAATACTTAAATTTTATTTCATTGGAAAATTGTCTGATTGTTCTTAAATTTTGTTTCACTGAGTTCGAATTGCAACAATCTTAAAACAAGATATTTAACTGGTTTTTAAGATGGCCTTTACATAAAAGTGATTAACATAAAATATTTTCGTTCATTTATAGATAAATTATCGAAACTTTTAGAATTCTTAAGGCGTTTAATTTTTTAAATTAAAAAATAGCTCTTCTGGGTTAACGCTGTTTATTGTTCTGGGTTATGAGCTGGTTAATAGCTGTTCTGGTTTAAAAAAGTAAGTAATAACTTTGAAAAAAAAACGATGGACTTTCTGGTTTAAAAAAGTAATAAGTTTAGAAAAATTATTGGGTGAGGCATAAAAATTTTGGTGCCCTTTGGTCCTACTTATGCATAATTTGCTTGAATCATCGAGGAAAAAAAAACGATGAATATGATGCAGAAAGTTAGAATGAGAACTAAAGCACCGCATTTACTTTCAAAAAAATTATGGTGTTATTATTAATATAACATATGGAGTGTTTTTAAACTAGCGCTACGTAATATGGATTATTAAAAACAGAAATATAGCAGACATCTCATTTCCTTTCTCAGTTACTCTGATTAATGCAATGCCCGGCAGCGATTTTCCAAACCAGTGTCATGTCACTGCCCGCTTTCATGTTTAGCATTTTTTAAACGAAAAAAAGATAAATAAATAAATAAATTCTTGATTCTTGGGACCAAAGACAGCCAAGATTAAAATCTCCAAAATTGAGAGCGGTTCGTTAAAGGCCGCTGGATTGCAAAGTAGCTGACTGGCATTACACATTGGCTGTGTGCTTTTTTATAACTTACAAACTATGATTTAGTATAGGGTACTTTGAGATACTGCGATATTTGAGTACAGCGGAAAAAAATTGCATGAACTTGCTTTAAAATTAAATCAAAAGCTTATTCATAATATCACATCACAATATGTTTAAAGATCTTTGACATTTTTTTAAAGAATATTTTTAGAAACATTTTTGAGAAACAAAAGAGTTAAGTCGAATGTTGGCAAATTTTGTTTAAACTGTATAAAAGTACATTTACACATGTTAAAAGTATGTATAAAAGTACAGCATTTTAAGAAATTATAACCATTTTGACTAAGTAAGGATTTGTTTTCACAAACTTCAAATTTTTATGTAAACTTAGTGCCACTATACAAAACACAGAGGACATAAAACATCTGTCCAAAGTAAATTGCCGTTATTGAATAACAGAAATTTCAATGTACTTAAAAACCATGGGAATTTAGAATATAGTAGATACTAATTTTTGTTCTCATGTTTTTTTAGTTTACGCTTTATTATTTAATTATTAAATGATGATTTATCGAAAGTAAAATGCTATGAAATTTCTAGTGTTAATTGAAATATCTTATACGTAGAAAAAAACGTATACTTGGTAACATACAAGCTATTAATATATGATTGAAATAGGGTTAAATTTAAAGAAATTGCCAAGTTTTCAAGGCGGAAAAATCCTATTATAACTTAACACTATTGAAAGATTGTGAATATATATTCCATCACATATGCACGGCTAAGGCAACTTAAATAAGTATCAGCTTGTACTATAGAGAATATAATTCGGTAAATAAAATTCAAAAATATGTCATTGATAGCATAATATTTGGTTGAACTTTATTTATTAAATATTTTCAGGTAATTCAAAGAAGAGGTGATTTTAAAAGACCAATTGATTATTTTTATAAAACATGGAAACAGTACAAGGAGGGATTTGGAAGTTTAAGAAGAGACTTTTGGCTAGGTAAGTTTGAAGATAATTCCCACTATTACGAGCGGAGAAAATTTTTACTTTGATAATAAGTCTCAAAATATTAGAGAAAAGGACACATTTTTATAAGTTAACTTAATGTTAAAAACTTTATTTCTTTGCTTACATATGGAGTTATAGTAAAATTTTTATAAAAAAGAGAAAATGACTAAAACAAGAGAAAATGATTTGTTTTGCAAGATTCGATAAACGGTAAAGATGCAAATTAATCTCCTAGCTTTACATGAGAAGTAACAAGGAAAAGACTAGAAAAATAATGTCCTACGTTACATGATCTTTTCCCTGGATTTTTTTAATGAATTTGAAACAAATGCACCTATAAGCAAATGAATTTGAAACAAGGTAGCCTCGAAAACTATTTGATTACCCTCTTTAACTTCATGACATAGAAGACAACAATGTATTAAGGGCAGAGATTTCAAACTATTTTAGATTATCTGTGCTAAATAAATTGAATATTTTTGGTATATTCTCGGTTAATAAAATAAAATATAACGGCAGAATATTTTCAACTGTTCAGGGTGCCTCTTATTCTATTTCCTTTTAAAAGTTAATCTATAAATCACTGTTTCGATTGTAAACCATAGAGTTACGTTGTGTAGCTATAGATACTAATTTAGCTGATGTTTAGTAATTAACTTGCCTGAAATTTTAAACAAGAAAATTATATTCAATCAACTACGTAGAATTAAAATTTTTTTTCAAATTTATAGTGCTTATTTTTATAATCAACAATATATTTTAATTTTTTCTTTTTATAGCTCACCGCACTTAGGTTCTTTCTAAAAGCAGCCAGTCTCCCTTACGCCATGAACTTCCATAGTGAAGGAACACTGGTCACCCTTGCATTCCGAAATATGGCGTAACGGCTCCAAAAATTTTACTTATTTCTGATTCTGATTTTCAGATTGATTTGGACTCGAAATGTTAATTCAGTGAATTTAGTTATATAAAAGTAATTTAATATAAATTACTTATGTTTCAGGTCTCTCACAGGTTCACAATTTCTAGTTAGCATGCTTTGTAGAAAAAAAAGCTTGATGTCAATTATAATTAAAACCGAAGCTCTTTTCAACTTCATCACACTCCTTTCAAAAATACGACAGAATCAGGATGTGATTGTTAGGCCCAGATGAATAAGGAAACAGGCAGGATTAAAAATAGAATTCAGATGCCTAAATATTCGACCATTAAACAGATTAACTAAAACCAAAGTTTCCAGATTGCTGTCACAAACTCTAATTGTGGTAGTTCTATACTTGAATGTGTCGAAAAATAAGAATTTTTTTTCTGAAATAAGTATCCTTTTAGTCTGCATTTGAATATAATTAATTGTCAGTGCTATTTATTCTCTACATTCAGGTAAGTTATTAACAATATAATCAGAGGCAAATAGACATAATAATAGTCATCAAATCAAACCAAATAAGGTTGGTAATTTATTTCGATTAGAAAGATTGCAGCTCTTTGAATCTATTAACTTTCATCAAACCAGGTGGCATTAGAAAAGGGGGAAGGGAGTGACTTAGTGGTACCTTAATGACATTTAAAACAAAATGGAAAGTAATAATTGGCAAAAGCAAGCAACTGACAGACTCCGTTGGAAGAGACTCGTTGCTTAGAGCAGGGCTGAAAGGCCCTGCCTGTAATATTGACTAGAAATAATCATTAAGCTGTCTACTACGCTATGTCAATATTCCTAGTTATATTTAGACAAAACCAATTCATGAAACAAAATAGGTGAATTAAAACATGAAGTTATGTTTAAAACTTATTGGTGTCATTATATTTAACTTTAAAAATCCCTGGAGAATTTAAAACATATATTATTGATATTTTCACGTGTTACAGACATTATTTATGCATTTTTACTTTATAATTATAATGAATTCAAAAAAGTAATAAAAATAATTTGAAACGAATATTTTCATATACAAAAGTAATTTTTTAAAAAATAATTTTAGAGGCTCAATACAGTTTTTCATAACATCAAAACATTGCAAAATTAATTTTCTCCTGAGTAATAAATGGAGTTGATCGCTAGCTATCCCACCGTGTCTAACATTTGTTACCATATTGTCATAAAATAATGTCATCGTTAATTAATATGGCCCTCATCAAAAATTCGTGAATCTGAACTTAGCTATAGCATCAATCCCTTCAAATAGGCTAACGCAGAGGTTCTAAGTCGTGACTATTTACGTGACTATTTACATCCCTTCCCCCTTTTATAATGCCACCTGGTTTGATGAAAGTTAATAGATTCAAAGAGCTGCAATCTTTCTAATCGAAATAAATTACCAACCTTATTCGGTTTGATTTGATGACTATTATTATTAAAACGTGACTATTTATATCACTTTCTTTTAAATGTATCAGTAAACAAATTGTTCCTCACTTTATTACGAAAACAAGCTACTTTTTTTTGAAGTCATTAGTTTATATATGTATTATTAATTAAAACTATTACCTTCACTTGATTCTGTTGAAAATAATACTTTTAGGAAATGACTTCATCCATGCCTTGACTTACCAAAAGAGGTATTCAGCTCGTTTTGATTTGGGAACAGAAAATGAAACGGCTCATGCACTTTACGATAATTTTTGGATTGAGGATGAAGATTATAAATACAAATTGCACATAACTGATTATAGTGGAACTGCAGGTTTGTTATATATATTTTATAAAACGCTAATGGGTATGTTGTTATAAATGAAAAAATTACTTTTTTTGCGTTGGCAACAAGGAAATGAAATATCAAACAAGGAAAGTCGTCAATGATCATCAATCAGTTAGATACATATATGGAAACGTTACTTTTAAAAAGTAACGAGTAAAAGTACAAGTATTTTTAAAAAAAGTAAGGAGTAAAAAGTAAAAAGTTCTTACTTTAAAAAGTAACGAGTAAAAAGTACAAGTAAAAGTACAAGTACTAAACAAAAAAAGTAACGATTTAAAAGTACATTTCTAGGAAATCGAAAATTCAAAGTAACCTAAAATTTTATTGAATAATATTTTTATGTTCTTTAATGTTTTTGCAAAATTGCTGTTATTCATTTAATTATTTTTAATTTTGAATGTTATGGACATTAATTTATTTTTAAATTCGGAAGAATATTATAATATAATTTTATAATATAATCGTATAATATAATTTTAAAATCAAATATAATTTTAATATCAAACTTTTTATGGATTTTCACGAAAAAGAAATTTTATCTATTGATTTTAATTTTTAGTTTATTATTTTTATTTATTTAAATTACCATTGATTTAAAATTGTTTTACTCTATTGAAACTTGTTTTAAAAGCACAAACATAAATAAAGCAAATACGGGGTTTCAGATAGCTTTGTGATCTTACAGCTAGTAAAAAATAATTGAATGTGCAGTATAAGTTGAAACAGAACAGTCTACAGTTTTATTTGTAACAATGGCGAATGAAGTCATGCGAGAAAATCCTTTTTCGAACATTTCTGCCTAACGGAATAGTTAAAATTTGTAAACGAATTTTAGTATCAGCGGCTAAATTAATACCTTCGAGTTTTCAAGGGTTAAAATAGTATTTATAATAGTTTTCAATAGCACAAATAGTTCTGAAGTTCTTATAGATTTGACTGGGCGTTATTTGACAAGGTCGGGCATAAACATAATTTTAGTAAAAAATGTACTAGGTAAAAATGTATTTCGTAAAAAATGTATTAAGGCAAAAATGATTTTTGATGAAGATGAAAATGGAGAACACTCCACTCACAATGATAGTTGCAGTCAAAAAAAGATCAAAAGAGCCGTCTTTTCCCTTTCAAGAATGACAATTTTAAAAGGTCAAGGTATTTAAACACGAAGTTAGCTGTGAATGCACATATATTGCACATTAATTTTATAAATTAAAAAAACATAAGCATTTTTTTCTAATTATTATTTTTTTTTTAGAAAATTTACCGAGTTTAGAAAAAGTAACGATTTCATTCGACATTTCCATTACAAATACTTGTACTTTTTCTCTAAAAAAGTAACGAAAGTACAAGTAAAAGTACTAAATTTAAAAAGTAACGAAGTACAAGTAAAAGTACGTACTTTTTACTTGTACCGGCGGTACAAGTAATGAAAGTAAAAGTACTGCCATATATGGTTAGATAGCAGCCAATACGAATACATTTCTTGGAAATGCGTTTCGTCCAATATAAGTAAGGCAAATTGCTAGTTGCCATTCACAATCACAAAATTACAACAATTGATTGATTTATTCCACTCAAGGAAGTAATTCTGCCTCTGACTTGGGTATCTCTACTTCATTTTAGATTTTTTTTTGCACAGTTGCGCAAAGCTAAAACAACCTGAGCTATAAGTTAAGCAGGAATTATAAGTTAAAATCCCGATTTCTAATACTTAAGAATGATTCTATCTGAAGTCATCACGAAGCTGGCTAGTGTCGTCGAGCAGAGAGTGGAGCCGCCAACCTATTAGTTAAATAAAAGTTTGAAAAAAATTTTCTTTAAAATTTCAGGTTTCATTTTTGGATTGAATACTGTAAGTCAATCAAAATTTATTTAAGATATTTGTTTGTAAACGTGGTACTAAGTATTATATATGTTTCAAAAATAAATTATATTTCGATTGAGCAAATAGAGATCTCTAATCTCGCTCACATTGGATACTAAGGTATTTTATTAAATAAATAAATTTTTTACTTTATTGAATACACTAATTTCATTTATAAGTATTTTATTAAATAAACTAATAGTAATTAATTAAACTTATCTCTGAAACCAAATCAATAATTTTACGAAACACTCAGATTTTCGCATCAAGTATCGGAATAATTTCTAGCTGTTTCATCTAAGAGAAACTAACCTGCATTTAGTTAACCTTTTGACGCAGATGGGACACCGGAGACCCATTTATATAATTTTTTACGCTCTAATTACTAGCAAAAATACATTTTGGCATTTTTTAATTATAAAAAACAGTCTAAAAATCACAGTACCCAAAAAATGACCAAGATATCGATATTTTTTTATTGCATATAATAAAACTTCCAACTATTTCAAAAATGTACTGAAAAAAAATCATCTCTCTATCTACATTTTTAAAAAGTTATGAATGATTTTAGATTGCCCTAAAACAGAAGCTTGATCAGCAGACAGACTTTAAACTGCTTTTTCTCATAAATGGTAATTTTGTATTTTAATGTTAATTAAATCCCTAAGGAATTTTTTCTATTTAAGAAAAAGCTTTGAAGCAAACTTTTTTATCTCAAGTATAATACACTTATTTAAATTGTGCATGGAAAAAGCATTTTATGAGGTATTATAATTTTTGCAGCATGTTATATGTACCTAACAGGAATTTTTAACCTTTTTTTCTACTTTTTTACGAAATAATCTATAAAAATAATTTTTCTAATTGATACATCAATAAATGAATGCACAAACTTGTTAAGATCAATATTGTAAGCACTAAGAAAAAAAATCTGAAAATATGTTAAAATAAAAAAGTCTTAAGGATTTAAAATTTTTTTTAATTTTTTCTATTTTTTTTTAAAAATTAAAAAAAATTAAACAGTTTAACTATTTTTTAAAGATAAATTATTGATTATAAGTTAAATGAGCATGTAAAGCATCCACAAAATGAATGATAACACCTTTATTGAAAAAAATTGTTGCAAGGGTACTGTGACTTCGTAAAAAAATAAAAATTTGTTTGATTATCTGAAAAACATTAGCACAAAAGTATAAAATCCAAATAAAGTAGTTAGGAATTTTTTTCATTCAAATTTAAAAAATTATAAAAAATTGATTTTGTAAATTAAAGAAATTTCAGTGACGAATAACTATGTCTTTTCGATCTAAATAACAGCAAAAAAGTGCAAATTTGAAAAATTATTGTTTTGAAGTGTGCCGAAGTTTACCTCAAACGCAGAAAAAGACACAGGTGCTTCATGCCATATTTCATAACATATAATCTCATTATAATATTTTTCACATATCTTGATCTAAACTTATATAAAATAATGAAAAAAAATTACGAAAAGTATGTGTAATAAAAATTCCGAGTTAAAGGGTAAATACCAGAACAAGAGCACGAAATTACTCTTAGTTTGTGAAAAAAACTTAAATAATAAACAAATCAGTATTTATCAACACTACGAAATCATAATTTGGTTGAAACCAACTTCAGTCCGGATCAGTTTAGAACATCATATGGTGCATTCACACACGTGCGTATAAACATTCTTCATTTACAGATAAGGGTGAGTATTTAAATTGCAAACTTACATTAAATAACATAAAAATTAAGGCTTTAACTTAATTCTGCATAACTCCTTTGTTATCCATGTTAAAAATATTAAGCAACGGAGAACTTCTTTGTTTTTTTAAAGCAAATTTAGAGATACACACAACTGCATTTCTTTAGATTGTTTGCGTTATTCAATATATTTATTACGTTCTGAGATTAAAACAGATTACTTATTTTTTTTAAAAAAAAGAAACTATAGTTTTCTATTTTTAATTTTTATTTATTTATTTTAAACTATTATCTTTCATTTTTTCTAAACTATTATCTTTCATTAAAATATGACCTTTTAACGTTGATTATAAAACCTATTATTTTACGATTAAACTCTTAAAATAATTCTAAAAAATTGTGTTGTATTCATAATAGGTGATTCCATGGTACATCATAATAACGGGATTTTTTCGACAAAAGACCAGGAAGCACAGAAGAACTGCGTAAAAGAGTTTAAAGGAGGATGGTGGTATCAGCCTCAGCCTATATGTTATTCGGCTAATTTAAATGGTCTGTATTTGAAAGGCTATCATAAAAATCGCATGTGGAATGCCACAATATGGGTACATTGGAAAGACTCTTTCGTTTCTTTATCTACTGTTGAAATTAAAATCCGACCAAAGGATTATTAAATAAAATTTTTGCAACGTCTATCTCAATACCTGAACGCACATTTATTTACAGTCTGAGCATTCACATTTATCCATGCACTAGATTTTCTTTATTTTTATTGTGAAACTTGATTGTGAGATTTGTGTCTTGTGTTTTATGTAAAACAACAACTCCTAAAAGAGGGAAGGTCTGCACATGGATCATTTTAGTTGTCCGATGTGATGAACACAAACTGCGCCGTGGAGGCGTTAAGAAAGATTTGCTGAAGTTCGGGCTATTAAACTGTGCATTTGGGAAGTGGGTGAACAAAAGATGGCACAACGCTCGGACTACTTAAGGATTCGATCTCTCGTTTATTGTAACCAGTGCATAGACCTTCTCGCTTATAGGAGTAGTTGTATTGAAGCCGACATTGGCGAAAAATTTGGTTGAAAAAAAGCATAAGTAACCCAAAATTATAGCACCATCACTCTTTCGATCGACTGTGCACTTCGCTGACTCTCAGCAAGAACAATAAAACTAAAGTGATGTTCATAACAATCTGCCCGAAAATTTAAATCCCACTTTACCTCATGAAGTTATTAACAGAATCTTTAGTCTTCAGTCCATTATTCCTGCCATATTCAAGATCCTCATAAGGAGTAGCTAGATCAAGGGTTATATCGTTCCAGGTGATAATTATTTATCACCAGACATATCTGATATGGTAATAATGTTTCACCAATTAAATATTTAACTATTTATTTTTTCCATAAATTTTGTGAAGCGATTTAATGATTTATGCAACGCATTTATTGAAAAATTAAATGAAATTAAAGCAGATTACTTATTTTTTTTTAAAAAAAAGAAGCTATAGCTTTGTAATTTTAATTTTTATTTATTTATTTTTTCAAAGGTATTTTATAAGCTGGTATTTTTTCTTGAGTATTATAAAGAAAGGTGTTCTTTTTTTAGTTTTAAATAAACTGACTGAATTGGGTTTTTAAATAATCTTTAAAATATCTGACTGACTTTTCTTAATGATGACTGCAGAAATAATAATTTATTATAAACTTGACAAGCGTCTTTTTATCCTGCAATATTATTTTTTTTTAAATGTTATCAACGTGAATTTTAATTCTGACAAGAAAGTAGTTGCATATTTGCCAACGATGAACTAAATATTAATGCAGCGTATTCATAAAAAATTTATAAAATTTAAAAAAAATATATTTTAGTATTTTATTTCGCAGAAATATTTCAGAATCGAAATATTTTCTTGCTTTTTTAAAAATATTTTGAATATTATTAAGAAAGATGTTCGCTTTCACCTGCCTTTTTTAATAAAAAATCACGGACATAAAATAATTATACAAAGTAATAAAATAAACACTGCAACTGAAATTCTTCCAAAGAAAGTTCTTAATTCCTTAAAAAGATAATTTTTTTAATCTCTTGCTCAATGTCTTGAAAAATTATTTTTTAGTTCTTTATTATTCGTTAAAAAATTTATTCTCTTTACTGAACCTACAGAAATAACTTTAAACATAAGTTTTATTATATATATATATATATATATATATATATATATATATATGCATACAGCAAAATAAAAAAATACAAAAAAACATGAAAATTTTTTTATAAATATATCAATTCTTTTTGTCGTAATTTTTGTAAAAAATTTTTGAGTGCTCCTCACACTATTGTATTGATATATTTTGCTTTTTCTATATTGATACAATATCAGAAAGCACTCTTTTTTACGGATATAATCGTGTGGGCTGATGAAAAGATTAGGTCTTTTATTTTCCGGATTTTTAAAAAAACTTTATCCCTTTTTTTTTTATTAATTTTTTTTTCTTTCCCCAGTTGTTTTTTTTTATTATGATTATTACTTTTCTTTTCCCCCTTCTTTCTTTTGTCTGTAATTTACCTTTGTTTTTTCTTCATTTTGAACTTATATATATATATATATATATATATATATATATATTGCTTTGTGATTTTCATTAAGGAAGTAAAATTTTTCTCGTAAAAACACGCTGATGCGAAAAAAAGAAATCTTGTTAGTAAGATTAAAACAATAGTGGTTCACCATTTCTTGCTTTGAGAAAAAGTTAATGAAATTTGAGTTGGAGATTTTCACTAAATTTTAAGTTATTATTTATCTTTATATTGAAAATTAATTGAAATCCCGTTCCTCGTACCTGGTGTAAAAAAGTAAACAATCAATAAAACAGTTGAATGAACATCACCATGAAATTTTACGACTCAGAGACATATGTCAGCACAATTAATAAAACTAAAATAATTCCTGTTTGTTTTTATATATTACTATTTTTTGTTCCTGCCGGTGACTTTACTATTCGGTAAAACATATTTTTAGCACTTCATTTCATCAAAATAAATATGAACTTTATTCGGTACTATGTGGCATGTTTATTTCATATACTTTTAGATTCTAAAAATATAAATTAAGGATGGTATTTAGAAAACACCTGTTTATGGCAATTTTACTCAGAATCAATTCAGCTTTTTTTTCCTCGAACTAGAACTTAATCAGTCATTAAATTTAATTTCTCATAGAAAAAAAATTAACTTTTGTTTACTTTCAACGAGCGAGTAAAATTTGAACCGATAAAGATTAAACGGTGAGTAGAAAATGTTTAAATAGAACCATAAACACATAAAACCTGAACATAAAACCAGCTATACAAATCGATTTGTTGAACTAAAGGTCATACAGTGCAGATTTGAAAATACATATCAATGAGTATTTAGTGCACAAAAAAAGTTTTCAATAAAACAATATTTCTGCTTGTTTTAGCTTTTATTAAACCTATTATTCCTTCAATTGTATGTTAGGACACATAATTGCAGTTTTTTGTTTTCGATAATAAAGAAAATATGAATGAATTAAGTAAATTTCCTGTAATATCTTTACGTTATTAGAAATTATTGAGTTAGTAAGCTTTTCGAATTTCTGAGCTAAGATATGCTATTGCACCAAACGCTGAGGTTCGTTTGGATTGGTGACGAATAAGACTTCAAAATGCTACTAGCAGGAACTTTTAGAAAATATCGATATTTACAGCTCACAAAATCAGCTCAAATAACAGCGTAATGCAACAAATCCTCAGACAGGTCAATGAACTAATTCAGGTCAGAGCCTTACTGCAGTCACGGTTTAACTAATCCCTCTAGAACGAGACACACTCCTCTTTGTATAGATTCGGCGTCGAAATCCCGGAACTTTAGACACGATTCAAAAGGTTTTTTGCTTAATTCCGTAAATATTGGCTCCATCGCATCATCTAGTTGCAAATTTATCGCTAAATCGCTAAGATAGTTGCCAAGTCGATAAAATGTCACCAAACCTAGCCTACCATAGTAAATACATCAGACATTATTTTCGCTTTAAATTACGTTAGAATTACGCAATTTTCTGACATTTTTTTGCATTAAACTGATTATTTAGGGTTTGTCCGAACTATCTAGCCACATAAACAAAGGATATTCACAAAATTGAGCTAATACCATTTTCAAATTTATAACAGGATTGTTAAAAAAATGTTCTATTGTTATTGCTTAAGGTACGCTATGCATACACTAAATTATTGAATAATGTAATATACTTAGCTTAAATATGCTTAAATGGATATAAAGTAATAAACTTTGACAATTTAGCAGCAATTTTTAAAAAAGTGATAAATGCTTGCGCAATAACTCCCATTTCTAATACCTTTAAGTCCCTTATAGATCTATTTAGATGTTTAATGCTTTTATAAACATAATTGTGTAACTTGAAACACTGCTGCAAATGTTTTGAAATAATTCAAGTAACTTTTAAATCAATTATTCATAATCATAATAAGTATATTGTCAAAGAAGTAAATAAATCCACTCTATCGTAAGTAGTGCATTAGGAACAAATAAAAAAATATCGCCAATAACGCCAAGATTAATTTACTTCCAATCAAAGAGCATTTTTTCCCTTCCTTCTTATGTCAAATTGACTCGCTTTCCTGTATAGTCCCTTTTCTTTATCTGATTGAGTTAGAAATAAAATAGGATGTCTTCTACAGCTCAAATATAGAAATTTTTGCTTTTATCTTATTCATTTGAGCCTTACTAAAGCAATCAAGATAGTATTTATTTTTAAAAAATGTGTCTATAAATCCTCTCATTAATTTAGAATTTTTATTTTAAGGAATCGTAAATCCGTAATATTAATATAACGTAGACACTGATATTGCTATAAAGAATGGTAAACTTTCAGCTCTCTCTTTTCTTCGAGCGAGTTATGGTAAATAAAACTAAGCTATATTAATTTATTACATAAAAAACTTGTAAAAATGAATTTTTTATGTGTAAGCAATCCTTTAATTATTTACATCTGGGAACTTGCACTTTAAGAAGAAGAAGATCGCAGATACCTACACATCTGACCTATGACGTTAGCGCCAGTTAATCGCTTATAAGCAAAATTGCGTGCTAAAGTTGAGATAAGTTTTTTCCTATAAGTAAGAATGTTAATGAACGTGATATTAATTACATACAGTGCCGTATCACTCATCTAATTTTTTGAAATATTATTCTTTTCTGGGAAATTCTGCAAAATGGATTTCTGTATTCTGGGAAATATCCCCGAGTATGATCCGAAGACATGTCATCACAATTTTGATCCTCTGCAGAAGGGTCTGCTGCTCCTCCGCTTTGCGCGTGAAGTCGAGCACTTTACGGTAGAACAGTTTAACGAGGACCGATACTGTGTATCCTTTATCCCTACGTAGGCTGATCAAAGTGGTCACCCATCCGCTTACTGATGGCAGCTAGTGATGGTTGACTTCGGTGCTCTACTGGGAACCGTGACTTTACGATCAGTCTAGTGCGGGACACAAGTAATCAGGATCGAGATACCCGCACTATGTCATTTGCTGGTATCCCATAACTGAAACCTTATTTACACATAATTTATTCTTCACTGAACAAACTCTTCTGACATTCAATAAACATTATGACATTCAATAAACTCTTCTGACATTAAATATGATCATCATATATTCATCAGCTTACCCAAACTGAGTATTTATAATATACTACTGATTACAACTGATTATATACTACTGATTGATACATTTATAGTATACTGCTGATTACAACATATAGCCACATTAATTACAGTAATGTAAATATTTTCGTATATAGTAGATGTAATTTTGAAAATAGAAATGTACGCTGGAGTGAGATTCGAGTAATTCCTCATTTGGAAAAAAAAATATCATTGAAAATATAAAGTTTGAAAACAAAAGAAAATAATTGTTGTTGGTCAAACGTATGATAAAAAAATCATTTTTAATAACGTGCATTTAATGTGATAAAAACAATAAACTTTAATTTAGCAATTCGTTTCAATACATTTGCTAAGTAAAATACTTGAAGCTCAAAGTTTAAGACTGTTTATTTTTCTCTCTTTAAAATGTGGTTATTTTTTAATTAAATTTCGAAAGTTTAATATAGTATTCGAAGAAATGTTTTTATAACAAGAGTTTATAAGTTAAGAAAAATGTTTTATCTAAATATAACAATGCTCTTACCAAAACTACTAGATTCTAAAATATACAACAGTTACACCAAGCATGATTTAAAAGTGAATTGTTTTTTTTCTCGTCAAAAAATAGAAATAAGTGGTCAAAATTTCAGTCTGAAACATCTTTCTATTTTATAACAATAATTGAAATGTAAGGAAAAATAAAAAAAACCCTGTTTTTTCTACATTTGAAATCTATATATCATCAAAATTTCAGCTGAATTACACTATTATTTATAAATATGTGTACTCTGTATCGATAAATAATAGTGCTAGATTTAATGAAGCAAAAAAATATAGGGAAAATATATAGTTTTCTGGATTCTGTTTATGAATCGTCAACCAGTGGACAGATTGTAAGATACGAATCACAGTCATCGAAGCCAAGCATCATTGGCAGTGATCAGTGAGTGGGTGACAACTTTGATCAGCCTTAAAAGAGACCGAGTATGCGTGGTATCACTCCTCTTTAAAAAAGTTTAACCTAAATGCTCGACGTCACGCACAGACCAAAGGCTATCAAAGTGGGGGAACCACGCAGAAGATGAAAATTGTGATTCGTATTGCATGTCTACAAAATTGCATGCCTTCGAATCATTCCCAGGGATGTTTCCCAGACCATCGCCAATAGCGATTTTGCAGCTCCAGCGCCACGTAAATAAACTGCTACTACTACTGTTTATAAATCTAGTTTCAATATCATAACGTTTCCATATTATTTAGAAAGCTAATCAACAGACAGTGCCACTGGCTGAATAAAACTATGTAACATGGTTTACTGTTGCCTGTGCATTTATTTGTTTTAATTTTAGACTACGTATTGCCATTTTATTCTCACAAATAGTGTTGTTTTTTTTGTTTTTTTGAAGAAAAAAAAATTACCTATGGCATGTTATTTTTTTTCAGAGAAAAAAAACTATGTTTAACTCACATGTTAAAATATTTGGATATATTTTAATCTGTTTAGGACATCTTCGGGAAGAAATTGACACTTCTCCTCTCCTTGTTTCCGACTTTTTACTCGTCGACGGATTTATGGATCTGGTCTGACACCGTCAGACCTTTGGAGATAAGTAACAACAACAACAACAGCAAATATTTGGAAATCAATTTCGACACATTATGAGAATAAACATTCTTGTTTTCTTTGCAAAACGTAGCAAACCAATACTTCCCAGAAGAGAGAAGGCCTCAGCACGGGTTACCATGAACAAGAAATTTGATCATTCAGTAATCCAAACGTAATGACAATTTTTGTATTTTTCGCTCTCTGCGCAGTGTAATAACCCGAACGTAGTGACATCTTTCCTATTAACCTCCACTGCGCAATTTATGCTCGTAAAGTCGGACTACTAAGTTGATCCGTGCTGCGGCCTTCTCTCTTCTAGGAGGTGTTGAGCAAACAGTATAGATTTTTATCTTGTTCCGTTTAACCTTCATTGATTTTTCAAATCGTACCCAGTATTAAAACTAAATGAGAACGAATTTTTAACCCTATTTAGTAATCTCGAAATTTTATGTCTTTCTTCATAGATTTCAAAATATACGCACTTAATGTTGTCGCTGAAACATGTAAATCATTATTCTACAAAATGCTTTGTTAAACCACAATATTTAAGAGAAAAGAATATACCTAAATATATCCTCTATACCATTCAAGAAAATCTATTTCTGTTTCTGACATTCTAGAGCTTTTCCACTGAATCAACATTCCTTCCTTATTTACTCATCTCATTTGACTTGACTGAAATTGTTAACATTATACTTCAAACAAGCAAAGATAAATAAAAATTATCATGTGGTTACACATCAAATATTTGACTATCGTTTTATTGTTTGCACGGAATTAGAGCGAAAACAAAGGAATTTTTGATTATAATTGTTACTTTTTAATACAACAAAGAATGTTATATATTTTGTAAGTCAAATATTTTAGAAAATAAATAATATGTATTTAATATAATTAATGTACTTAAAAAGTATTTTTTTAATTGCAGATAAATGCTGTTAGGTGTATGCCAATTGTAATGTGCCATCGTTTATTTTAAAACTTATAAATATATAGGACTTTTTAATTTTATGTTAATATTCGTTGCGTTCTGATGCAAATATTTTAATTATTAATTTTGTTAAGTAGAAAAAGCTTGAATAAATTGATTAAAAATTAACTCATTCTCAAATAAAGACTTTTAACAGAAATACAATAATAACAGTTGAAGGAAAATAATTTGCATAATTATCTTCCTGATAGTGATTAACATTATCTTTTATGTTTTCGACTACCTTTTTTAAACCCATTTTGACTGAAAAATTCTTTTCCTGTTTTTAATGTAAAATAAAACTATGATTTTTTTCTCTTTAAAACCGTTTAGGTTTTGTTTCTACGTCAAATCGAACAGGAGATATGATGGTTTAAAAATTAATTTATTTTCGTTATTTTAATGATAATTGTCCTTTTCCTCAAAACTATTTTTTCAGTTATTTTCCTTCATTTTAAATATACTTGAATAACTTGTTGTGCATGAATTTTTTCTGAAGGTACGTCAAGGGAATAGACAACGGACTAGTTGATTAAACTATCATTTTATATTTTACTGCTAAAAAAAAAAAACAAAAACTAATTGCCTTTTTTAGCCTTTTCTGCCAAATGAATTTCGATATTTCATGTGAAATATATGAATATTAATATTATATCTAAAGTGTTGTTTACTAACTAAGTTTTTTTATGAGTATTATAAAACAAGAATAATGAATTCTTAAGTTATTTCAACAAGGCAATGTGATTTTGAAAATAGGTAAATTTTTGGTCTTTATTTATCAGTTTTTCCCATATATTTTCTAACTTTTTTTCATGTTTTTCTGTATTCATACCATGTTTAACATACAACACAAACATAAATTCAAATAAAACACTTCAAATTTTTCCTCCAAAGGTATTTGTGTACCTTAATCTAACCTAAAAATATATCATCCAAGTAACACTTCGTTTTCTTATCAGTTAAAAAGTGTAACATTTGATAACATTAAGTATCAAGTTTACAATTTGCTGTAATTCAGCTCATTTAATAATATCAAACAATTTCTTTATATAACATAAATTTCAGTTTCATTCGGCCAAAAAACTATGTGATATGGTCCTTAGTAAGCCTTGAAGTTCTAGATACCATCATCAAATCTAAGCATCATCATGTAGTCCATCAAATATTAAATGTAAGAGTACATTTGCATTATCAGCATTTTTATTTAAATAACATACAATGTTAGAAATGCATTTATGCAGCAGTCAGTCACCATTTCCTTAGCTTTATGGGTTTGAAACTGTTAACAAGTGGCATGGTTAAAATACATACGGTATACGGTTTTGAATTCATTTACAACTAGCATATTTTCAACATCGTAAAAATGAAGTTTTGTCGTGCATTAGTGTTGCGTTATGTTACGCTTTTTTAAGTAATAGACATAGGAGTTAGTTTGTGATTGTATGTTTTGTCAATTGAACCGTGGAATGTAATTTAAATAGTTTATCTAGTGGTTCAATTATCATAAGAGATGGGAAATATTGGAAGTTTTTGGATTAAGCAGTTCTGTGGTGATGTCATCGTTGCGTGAATGAGAATTTCATATTCCAATAATGCTGGATCTCCAATTTAGGAGAGCCGGACACAGAAAACTCATGTGTTGACGGAATAGAGAAAATACTATAATGTCAAACTTTAGTTTCAAATCTCGGTTTAGCCTAACAGGAGAATGTCAGGTTAGACCTCTCAGCTAGAATATCTAGCAAACAGTAAGGAACTTAGTAGCTTTATAAGGTACTAATAGATAACTATTACTATAAGATTACTAGGTATCCAATGTTGTGTTAAATATCCTGTGATAGAAAATAGAAATATGAATTCGTAATCCATATCACATGGCTGGCCTTTCGGCTTTCGAAGAACGCGTGCTCAATTCTCATTGGTTGTGGTTCTATTTAACGTTCATAAAGGCTGTTTAACTCTATTAGATTAAAACAGTGAATAAAATTTTTTTCTCACAGTTACAATTTTGAACATCTTAATTTTTATGATTATTTTATGTCAGTTAAATAAATTGTAAAATAATAGTTAAAGAAATGCCTTTTTGCCATTTTTTCCGACAAATTTCCAACAGCAAGAAACAAAGTTTACAACAATAAAATCGGTGAAAATAAAATAATTAAAAAGACATGAAAAAAAGAGGAAAAAATTTTAAGATCTACTATCGCCTACATTAGGGTTTCCCAAAGTGTAGTACGCGTATCCCCAGGGGTACGGGAACAGTTTAGCGGAGGTTCGCGTTCTTATGCGAAATATCTAGCAACAAACGAAAATTTCAAAATATTTTATTTAAAAACAAAGCTATTCATGAAAATTTACGATTACGTGTTTCTCTATTGCCTATTTTTTGTAGAGTTAACAGTTAATAACTAAAATATGTTAATAAAAATAAATTCATTCATTCAATTCAGTACACAGGGTTACCAAAAATTTAGAAAGGGTACACAAAAGTCATAAGTTTGGGAAACACTGATCTACAAGTATCTGGTTGTAGTTTTCATTTAGAATTAGGCTATGAGAAAACAAGTCATTCAAAACATAAAGAGGCTTCAGCTCAGAACTTTTTTCGAAACCATTTTCAAACTTAACTTAATTTTTGTTAAGTAATTATTAATTTTGTAAATTTTGTTTCGTTTTCCTAAAAATGTTAATGTTTGAAAAAGTGTTTAAAAAAATATTTCAACTTCATTTTAATAAAAGTTTAATTTAGTATTAAGACTAATTAACAAAAATACTGAATGTTTGCCATTAGAAAAGGTTGCACATTTTGATAGTATTAAAATTACCAGAGAAACAGGAATGAGGTATTAATTATTATTATGATTCTTTTGTGGTTGTGTGAGATATGCATGGGCATAGCCTTTGAATTATCATAAAAAAATTAACTTTTAACCAATGTCACACAACTGGGAACATTAATTATATTTTATTGAATTTCGCTATTTTTCTCACATTCTTAAAAACATATCGATTGCCTAAAGTATGAAATTTTTAGTATTATTTTTGCCACTGCTATAAGAAATTTCCCCGGTCTAAATTGAAATATGTATTGTGTGAGTCAAAAACAAAATGTCTCCCACCACTCTAAGTAAAAAAAGAACTAGAAACCTATACCGAAATAAATTATTTCTAGATATTTCTGAATTGTTTCAAACCTAAAAGAAATCAAAAGCTTAAATTATTGCCCATCAAGCGAAACAAAAGGATAAAACGAACTAGTTTAAAGTTCGAAATATATTACCGTTGCCCATTAACACTTTTCTTTCTCCTCCCCGAAGTGTTATTAAAGGTGAAAAACGGACAATGACTTTTATTAGCTGCAATCAAAAACTACAAAAGTTTAAAGTGTTTTTCATTTTTAATCTTTAACAATAAAATACACCATTTGACATTTCAACAATAGTTGTAGAATTGTTTTAGAAATTCTTTTATTTTATGTTCAAGTTTCGTAAAAATAGATGAACCATTAAAATAAGAAATGAAAATGTTATGTATATGTATAAAATTTACTTTGAAGAAATGAATGTTCTTAAATATTTATCAATTTAGTAGGATGTATATATTCAGTGCTCAAAATTAAGAAACATGTTTATATAAACAAATATTTAAATAAAAAATGGAATATTTGCAGATGGAATAGGTACGTAATTTTTATTCCTCTAAGTTAAAAAAACGTGATTTTTATTCATTTGATTTTTTTCTTTTCCTACAATTTCCTTTTGTTCTTAATCGCATTCAATTTTTTTTAAAATAGTAAAAATAAAGCGCAAATCAATTAAGCATAACAGAAGCTGAATAAAAAGAAATATTTCAAAAAATTAAAATATCAAAATGTAGTTCCTAATTAATTAGATTTTGTTTATTATCAAGTCAGTTCAAAAATTACAACAAAAATATTTAGTAAACGGAAAAGAAACGCTATCCTGTTAGCCAACGAAAATTCCTTCTTTTTTTTTTAATCACAAGACCTAGAGAGACCGAATATCTAGAGCAGTGATTCTCATCCTTTTTAGGGGGGCGGAACACTTTTAACTACTTCGAAATTTGACGGCACACAATGAAAAAAATTAGTTTAAAAGTTGTTTACTTACCTAAAATACACTGTGTTAAATAATTTGTGATAATAATTTTGAATGTGAAATAAAAAAATATGTATCAAAAAAGCACGTTTATTAAGGAATTAATTATTTCTTTTGACAAATTTTTTATTAGTTAGTAACAGTTATTTATTTTTGCTAGTTATTAATTGTTAGCTTGTTTACTATAGTTACTAACTGTTAGTTTTTTTACATTGTTATTTTTTGTGATTTCTTGTTGACTATTTTTTTTTTGCTAATTATTAATTGTTAGCTTATTTTTTTTGTTAGTTATCCTTTGTTAATTTGCTTTTATAACTATTAATTGCATAGCTTACTTTAATGATTAGCTTTTATTTCCGTTTGAAAGTTAATATTTAGCTTTCTTTCTTTTGTTAATTAATAACTTTAATGTTCATGAAATTTTCTACTTATTTCAACATTTTTTAAAATTGTCAAAAACAATTTAAACGCTTCCTTCTTATTTTAACTTATTGTAAGATTGCCAGAGACAAGACAATCGTCGACAAAGCCTGGAAAGGCCTAGACCTGGAAGATATATATATATATATATATATATATATATCACTGATGTAGAGAGTCAAAATGACCGTTATAAAGATTGAAGTGTGTTACTTCGATATAACACACTGTTTCGCTCCTATTGCTTAGTTTTATTTTATTTGAGAAGTGCTTGACTATATCAAAACTTTACAAGTTTTTTTTTTCCACAAAGGAAATTCGCCTCCTGATCGCCGTTGCTTTCCAATCTTTTGGAAATGCTTACGTAAATATCAATAAGAGTTCGCAATCGGCTTAGAGATGACTAATTTACCCCAATATTCGAGAAGGGTTGAATTTTTGCGAAAAAAATCGAAATTCGTATTTCATAGCAGGGTAACCTAATAAAGTTTAATAAACAACTCTTGCCATTAAAAGCTTATTTAGTGCGTGGGTAGAAAAAGACTATGCAATTTGCACTAAATTTCTAGCTGGCTATGGAAGAGACCAATTACTTTTTGAACAGTTTGATAGATCTAAAACTTTTTTGTTTGTTCAGTAGTTGTTGTGGGAGAAGATACGTTTCTCAAATTCTATAATCCTACCTATTATAAAAAATAAGTTAAATAGATAATCTATAATAATAAAACGAAGAGTTTGCCTGCGTGTGGTTGTTTCTTATAAAACGAGAAGTGTTCGTTCTATTTTCCTGAAATTTGCACAGCGGCTGCAAAGGGAAAACTAAGCCATCGATCTTAAAAGTCTTCAAAATTAGATCATTTTGTCGAGCCGAATGAAAAATAGAATTTTTTTTATTAGCTTAATACTCGCCAATGATATAAGACAGATATATAAGACAGACTGCAGTCGGTTTTCTTTCTTTCAAATATTTTAAGGATTACAACAGTTATCTTTTCTAAAAGCTAAATAATTTCAAATCAACAATAATTGAAATATAAAAAAAATAACTTATGTATTGACAAGTAAAATTAATGAAGAAATAGTACTAATTCGTATAGGAGAAATGTAAAATATCACTTCAGACTTATTGCCGCCAATGATGCTGTTTAAAGTGATTTTTAGGTTCTTATCTAGTTGGAATAATAGTTATATTCTAAAAAGCAAAATTAATTTTAAAAAAAAGGTACTCTCTTAAAAGGTAAGAAAATCTTTTAGCGGAACCGTGGAAAATCGCCATATTATTATTGATTCCAAACGGGCTTAATTAATTTCCGTAATGTATGCAACTGAAATAAAAAAGGAGCTTCGTACTAAACGTACTGCGTACTCTAACTAGGTTCTTATCTAGTTAGAATAATAGTTATATTCTAAAAAGCGAAATTATTTTAAAAAAAGGTACTCTCTCAAAAGGCAAGAAAATATTTTAGGGGAATCGTGGAAAATCGCCATATTATTATTGATTCCAAAGGGGCTTAATTAATTTCGGTAGTGTATGCAACTGAAATAAAAAAGGAGCTATTTACTAAAAAAGAAAAATTAATTTAGAAATGATATTAAACTACTTAAGAGAGGCAAAAAAATCAAACGATTACACTGGTCACAAAAAAAAAATTTTTTTTTTGGTGCCTGGGATTTTAGAAAGGAATTTAGCTATATTTGGGTTGCTGAATCTAAATATGAAATCAGTGTTTCTCTATCAGCTCTACATTTTTAGATAATTTCACTTATCTATCAATGTTATTTTCTATTAAATACTTTCAAGTATGAGTGCCGTAAAATTTATACAAGGACTGTCAGTCTCATTTTTATAACAATTGAATTAAAATAATATTTATGAAATAAAAATATTATTATTTTATAAATAAATACTATTACTTTAACCCAATTGTTATAAAAAGAAGACTAACGCTATGGCAAATATAACTAACTAAATATTACTGGAGTCAATCGAAAGAACCGTAACAAGTGGACTTATCCTGATTTAGTCTCTGCAAGGTTCTCTATTTCTCACTCAGAAGTGCTAATTCTAACGTTTTACCAGCTACCAGAGCTCAGTGAGAACGATTATTTTCGCTATGATCAACCATCTAATACCCCTGAAGGTGAAAGTGATTATGAGGAGATATCATCAATTCCTCAAAGTTTCAACGAAGATGAGCTAAATGATCTCATCAGAACTTGTCAAAAGAAGCTTCTGAAGTACTGGCTTCTAGATTGAAGAATAAAAATTTACTTGAACCAGAAACCAAAATTACATTTTATCGAACAAGAGAGAAAGATATGCTATCGTTTTTCTCTTAGGATGAAAATTATTTTTTCACGATATTAGAGGTCTCCTGGGAAAAATAGATCTTCCAGAATATTTTCCGGGTGATTGGCGCCTATTTATTGACAGTTCTAAGTGAAGTTTGAAATGTGATTTTCTACATAATGGGAAGAAACATGGTTCAAAACCAATTATTCACTCAACAAAAATGAACGAAGAATACGATACCAAAGTTTCGATTTTGAAGAACTTAAAAGTATTGCGAAGCATCAATGGGTGATTTGTGTAGACTTAAAAATATTAAACTTTTTCTTCGGACAGCAAAGTGGCTACACCAAGTATCCTTGCTTCTTGTGCGTCTGGGATAGCAGAGAATTAACACATCACTTGGTTAGAAAAGAGTGGCCTAAGAGAGAAAACATGGACACTGGGGAAAGGAATATCATTAATAACCCCTTAGTTGCAGGAGAGAAAATCATCTTTCGTCCATGAAGCAGTTTGTAAATGCTCTTGATAAGAATGGATTATGCTTTGCGTATATAGGGGAGAAAATGCCTCAGTTGAGTAAGGAAAAAATTAAAAGCAAGAATATTTAATGGTCCACAAATAAGGTAACTGATTAAAGACCCTGCCTTCGAAAATTCGATGAATGAGGTAGAGAGAAAAACCTGGACTTTATACCTTTGTTGCAGTCATCAGAAATTTTCTGGGAAAACGCAAAGCTGAAAACTGTGTTGAACTAGTAAGCGAGATGCTTAATAGTTTCAGATCCCTTGGGTGTAACATGAGAATTAAGGTGCACTATTTACACAACCACTTAGACCAAGATAATTTAGGAGACACTAGTGAAGAACAAGGTGAAAGATTTCACCAGGATATTAAAATTATGAAGGACTGCTACCAAGGGAGATGGGATACCTATATGATGGCAGATTACTGCTGGTCTTTAAAACGGGATTGTGCCAAAATAAATTCAAGAATGTCACAGAAAAGAAGTTTCCGAAGTGTTCAGTGAGTAATTGGCTTAATTGATGACTTTTCTCTTTCTTTGTATATAATAATATTTGCATAATGGAATAAAAATTCCTTGTTTAGTTTGTTTGTTTAATCCATGGATTTCATTTAAAATAGTGTAACGTATAATTCACTAAAATGTTATATCTTAAAAACTCGAGTTGCTAGGCAAAAACTAATGGTATATTTGAATTCAGAGCATCAAATTCACATGAAATCACCTAAAAAACCGGCACCAAAACCACTGTTGACCAATGATATAGATACCAAAGATGCTTAGTAATAAGTACTAATTGAAACGGAAAAAAATATGGCATTGTGTTGGTATATGTCTTTTAAGTTTTTGCAGAATACCGCACTGTTGTTTAGCACTGATATTTTACTTTAGCACTGATATATTTAGCACTGATATAATAATTTATTACTTTTTACACTCAGTACGAAGAACATATATTTAGTTAGTCTATAATAATAAAATGAAACGCTTTCCTGTCTGTGTCTGAGAGTGTGTACTTCTCATATAACTCCAGAAGCATTCATGCTAGTGTTCTGAAATTCGGACTGTGAGTAAAAAATGTAATTTTAGCTCTGGATCCGTAAAAGTTATTCAAATTGTTACGCTTCTGAAAAAATTTCAACTAGATCGTTCGTGAAATAAGTAGAATGGAATTTCATCATTGCCTTAGAAATTGCCATTGACAAAAAGGAATCAGCATACAATTCTTTCTTCTTAAGAAAACATCGGTGAAGTTTGCCAGCTTATAGCGTTCAGGTGTTTATTGCTCGTTTTTATAAAGATTTAATGATTTTTTTTCCTATTGTCAGATAAACTTAATAAACATCATGAACGTGGTAGAATGGGCAGATTACGTAACTAATTTGGCATTTATAAAGCTTTTCACGTGGTAATTTTGTCTATAGATATGCTTCTAAAAATGTTTCTAAAACGCTAAATAATTTAAAATCAACGGTAATTGAAATTAAAAAAAATATATTGAAAACCAAAATGAATTGAGAAGTAATATTAATTTATTTAAGAGAATCGTACAAAACCACTATATATTTATTGTTCTTAATGATGCTAGATAAATTTTGTTAATGGGAAATTATTAAAATAAAATAAATATACATTGTACTAAAGGGTAAAGTTAATTGAGAAATAATTCTTATTTGTTAAGAAGGATAGCAAAAAATCGCCTTACCATTTTTGAAGCCAATGATGAATTAATTAAATTGATATTGATATAACGAAGTGATATAAAAATAATCTATTGTTCTAAAAACAAAATTCACGGAGAAAAATTGCCGTTTCATTTAAGAGAAGCGTAAGAATAGTTATTGACGATAATGTTGTTCGTTAAAAAAAAATATAAATAGATTTTGTTCTATTCAGTGAATCAGAAATTATTGAAAAAAAAATATTTCACCAGTTAATTTAGTGCCTGTTACAACTGCTCCATTACGTTGTAATTTTATTGCAGTTACTGTGGAAATAATTTTATTACGGTCATTCGAAGATATAAGCATAAGAGAAAATTGCCAAATTGTGAAAAATGTTAAAATACCAAGGGGTTTAATTTTTATTTTATATCCGTCGTTGAACAGCCTACCCAATATTTGGGTTTACGACTACTAATGTTCAACTGCGTAGCATTGTAATTTTGAACCAATCTAGAAGATAAGGAAACTCCTGGATCAATACCCCCAGAGGTACTGACTTGTTATGGGAACCTGGAGGTCTTTGCGACTAGACAGATTTAACGTGCATCAGTCACCATTTACTACACGGGGAGTCTTCGGCCGTCGGGGATCGAACCCACGAACTCTTGGACATGGGCCCAGTGCTCTACCAAAATACCATGGGTTCGCCTTGAGCAACAGAATAGACAGTTAATCTTTATTTAGATGTGATGAGCTACTAAAATAGTGTTTTGCCGATTATAATAAAGTCCGCAATGAATAATAACAAATAAAAAATGTATTGGATTATTTTAGCTTTGATTAATGTGACGGTATTTGCCTTTCAGCTTTATGCATGATTTTGTAGCAGTTAATGCTGATTTTGATTTATTGATTCTTTTTTTCTCTCCCAGTATGATGAACGGGTATTCAACTAATAATATTGAATAGATAATAATATCGCATAGATAATAATATTGTACAAACAATAATATTGTATAAGCAATAATATTATATAGATAATATTACATATATTGCTGACCGGACTGAGTAGGGGTCAGGTAACTGGCTTTACACCGGAAAGGTTCTGGGTTCGAATCCCGGGAAAAGTATGGATGTTCTTTTATTCTCTGTACTATTTGTCCTTACTATAGGAGAAACGTTGGCCCACCTAATATGGTGTCCCTAAAAGAATGACCAACAAATCTGCCCTTCAGATGCCTGTATTGACGAAATGTCATTACCCAGGTGAGCATTGCAAAAAAAATAATTATATATATAGCAATTTTAACCTGCTCACTGAGATGATTTCCAGCGTGACACATCATATTTATTTCAACAATACGGATGTTCAGATGTTGCTTTTCAAGTAATTATAGGTATCGGTAGTTAAAATGGGGGTATTAGTAAGTAACAAATATCCATATTTTTTTAGATAAAAACGGCGAAATTCATGGTGCTGAAGAAAAAAACTAGCCGGCAAAGTACATACTGGAGTCATGAAGAGACGACCCTGTTATGTCTTGCTCGACCTGAGATATCTCTTATCCTGAATTTCAAACAGCATGTTGGAACAACATGGTGAATGCAGAAATCAGTATCTCCGTAGTATAGAGCTCTAGTTTTCAGTGAGTGGCTTTAACTGGTTACGTACGACGCGTGCAGAACGTGGTAGATGTTTCTAGTCGAATACAGGCGGTTAACATATTCATTGGCGGAGTTACAAGTTGTTAATTTGCGTGGTAATCTCTAGTGGGGATTAATTCTTCGTCCGGGGAGCACCTTTCTAAATCAGACATCATTTAGGAGCTTGTTCTCCACAGCGCACACATTAGATGTTATTATTCGGATCAAGGAAACAGGTCTACGGAGATATGGAATTTTATTTTGTTTATGATTTTTGGACAATTTTAATTCTTCTATTATCAATAAAATCATTTGATTCAAATATAAACTTTCTTAATAAAAATTCTTTGACCTCAATACGAATAATAATAGTATAACGCAAATACAGTAAGAAATGAGTTGAAAAAAAGAACAAGCCGCCAGTCAGAAACGTTGAGTTTTAATAACTTTTAATTGTCTATTATAACATTAACAGAATTTCCTTTTTGTGAAACTTTAGTTAATGTTACAGTAAACAAAATGAACTTAATTTGTTAAAAAAAGGACAGTATTTCGTTCAGCGAAAATAAATCAGCTTTATTAAGATTAATTAATACATCTTGAAGAGATTGTAATAGCGATGAATATTTATCAACAACGGATGTTGTTAATTTAATAATTATTATTCATCATTATTACTATCTTACGGGTAACACTTATAGTACAATCTAAAACTATTACTGTGCATTAAAAAAAGAAAAAAAAGACTGAATGTTCTTAACATATTTGGTAATGAATTTCTTAAAGAATAATTTTTATTCGTTTGATTAATCTATTCTTCAGTTAAATAAAACATCTGATGAAATGGCTTGAGTAAATTTTGAATTGATAAAACGATCTCGTTATTTTTTTCCGAAAACGGAATTAGGTTTGCGTTAATTTTTTTAGATATCAAAATTCCTTTTATAGTAATTCTCAAATTTATATAAATATGCCGCAGATATATTATCACTACATATTACAGGAAAAAGGCATTTTTTTCCAGATTCAGTATTCATGTAACATCTTCATTAAAGTAAATTGTCATCATTATCATAATGACCACTAGATAAAAAATATTTTTAAACATTTGTAAAAACTAAATCTAAAAACATCAGTTTTTCTCTGATTCATACGCTTGTTACCGTTATAATCACTACATTTATTTATTTTAAAACGAAAATATTATAACTTCAGTCAGAGGGGGATCGAAATCATTGGGAGATGTTGACTATAATTCAATCTAAGATCCCTCATAAAACAACCTTATTGTTTACACGTGTATTAACCTACATTAAATAAGTTGCACTCATAGACAAAAAAATACACTCATAGACAAAAAAATACACTCATAGACAAAAAAATACACTCATAGACAAAAAAATACACTCATAGACAAAAAAATACACTCATAGACAAAAAAATACACTCATAGACAAAAAAATACACTCATAGACAAAAAAATACACTCATAGACAAAAAAATACACTCATAGACAAAAAAATACACTCATAGACAAAAAAATACACTCATAGACAAAAAAATACACTCATAAACAAAAAAATACACTCATAGACAAAAAAATACACTCATAGACAAAAAAATACACTCATAGACAAAAAAATACACTCATAGACAAAAAAATACACTCATAGACAAAAAAATTAGCGCACCAAGAAATAATTGCGGGATCGTAACGACGCCTCCGTTTGGAGTTTGGCACGCACGAGGAAACTGGATTGCACCGGAATCGAAGCAGGTCGTCTTTAGCGACGAATCCAGATTCAATCTCAGCAGTGATGACAATTGTGTTCGTGTGTGGAAACCCCGTGGTGAATGCCTCAATCCTGCCTTTGCTTTACAGCGACACACCGCTTCCACAGCTGGTGTGATGGTATGGGGTGCCATTGCCTACAATACACAGTCACCCCAAGTATTATTCCGTGGCACCATGGCAGCCCAGCGGTATGTCCATGAAATCCTACAACCTTATGTGTTGCCACTCATGCAACGGCAACCAGGAGCCATTTTTCAGAAGGAGAACGCTTGGCCTCATGCGGCAAGGGTGTCACAAGACTCTTTCCATACTGTTACTACCCATCCTTCGCTGCCCGATTCCCAGATTTGTCTCCAATTGAGTATATCTGTGATCATTTGGGACGGCGAGTTGGGCATCCCACGAGTTTCAACGAACTGGAGGCAAAGTTACAGCAAATATGGAACGAAATGTCTCAAGACATCATACAAAACATTCTCGTTAGAGGGGGTCCAACGGGGTATTAACTCCTCCGTTCTTTTGCCTTTCTCTCTGAAATAAATTATCCTTTTTCTTTGATTTTCTAATCATTTACTTATATCAAAGTAGTCATTACTTATGTAAAATTTCCTTTTATTTTGACGACTCCTTCTTGGTGCGCTAATTTTTTTGTCCATGAGTGTATATATTCATTAAAAAAGTTACACTTAATTCAATTGTGCTTTGAATAGAATTAAAAGTTAAAATTAGTAAGAATTTTTTTATTATTATCACCATTATCTACCAAAAACAGCAATTGATAATATAAAATATGTCTCAAAGATCAACTTTGACGCACAATATCACCTAATATAAATAAGGTATAGTAATCCGCTAAAATATAACCTCATCCAAATTTTATTTATATTAAATAAAATACTTTTATTAATTTCTTTTTCTTTTTTAGAAATTTAGGCTGTATTGTAATGCATTATATCTAACAATATTTATTTATCAATTAATTATATCTAATGACAAAAGTAATAAAAGTATTTAGAAATTACCACCAGAAAAATAGAGCCTCACTTCTAGTGTTTTATAATAATAGTGTTCTTCTAGTGTTGTTCAATAATAAAGAGGCCGTTCATTTTCATTTAATATTAATAGTTTACTTGCTTAAAATTATTCAACTTCGATAAAAACGTGCATAAAATTCATCTTATATTTAAATTAAAATAATAAAAGTTTGCAATTAACTTTGCATCAACATATGTATTATTTTAATTATTTGTAAGCAACTGAAGAGTATTATAATTTTTCCATGCATGAAGTTGAGTCCATTGAAACACTCTTTTATAAAATGACAACGCTTTCATTCTAAAATATTTAAATATAATCCTATTGAATTTAAGAAAGATTGAATTTAGGATTAATTGTACACTAAATTGAAGCTATTCAACCAAAGATAAAACTTTTAGTTGTAACTTTAGTCGATAGTTTTATATGTCTGAAAGAGGATCATGACTGAATTTAATTATTAATTATTAAAATATCTAACAAATCACTAGATAATTTTTATAATATTTTATAATGAGTAACCAGTATTCGACTTAAATTCAGATTTTTCTAGCTCATTTTTATTTTTTATTTTAAATAAACTTCATATTTTGCGAATTACATTAACTAAGATAACATAATTTGAGGATAGACGTGTATATAAATTTAAATAAAGCCTTAAGTCATGGTTATAGTTCATTCAAATATTTTGAAATGTTGATAAAAACAACTTTTAGCAGCTAGCGTGTAGATTAATATTTTAGTTATTAAAAATTGTTTTTCTGATTTTGAATTTATTTTTTTATATGTTTATACATTTATAATTATTTCATATAAATTTTTATTTCATATAAATTTATATTTAATGAATATGAAATCATTCAATTTTAAACTTTGTAGTTGCATTCCTGCAGCCAGCAGTAAGCCTCTTATGGTATTTTTTTAAAACAATTCTTTTGTTATTTATCGAATGTTATATTTTTTTGTTAGTTTTAGACTTTTTTATTTTATACTTGGAATCTTATTTTTAAAATTCCAAACACAAGGCGAAATTTAAAAAGAAAAAGATTTTGGTAAAGCTTAAATAAAAGAAAAGTGCTATTTTATTTTTTTTCATTTTAGTAATTTCCACATCCTATAAAAACGATGCTAAATCTCCTTGACTTACGCTACATGAATAAATCATAGTCGTTATCTAGTTCATTGGTCTTTTAAAGCACGTTTATTTTTATCTAATTTTTCCTTTTTAATTTTTTTTTTATATTTGTATTCATATTTAAAAAAAAATTATTAATATGGAATAATCAACCAATGTCAATCGCATTGGACGAAAGAAAGGTTGTTAGAAAAAGAGTGAGAGCCTTATCTCCAATGGGATACCTGCAAGTGACGCAGTGGTGGTATCTCGATCCTGATTGGTTGTTGAAACATGGTATTTGTATACTTTAGAAAATGGTTTTTCCCTTCTATTTCGAGTTAGCCAAGCCTGTCCAGTATCAATTCTCTTCTTAAGTGGCACATTCTATATTCTTTCACAAAGATTTCTATTCTTTCACTACATATTTCTTAGTTAACACAAATACAGGTGCTAAGCCACGCAGAACATAAACTAATTGAGCGTCGAAGTTACCAGGTACACAAAAGACGTAGAGGAGAAAGAATTATATTTTAACAAATTCGATGCTCGATACTGCGTTGTATTTAATTTACTTCACGTTAATTAGCATTCGAACTTATGTCGAGAAACTTAGCTCAAATTTAACATGCTATTTTGCTCATAAATGATCAGCTGGCGATGACGCAATAGGCATCCATTCTTGAAGTGCAAGCACCCAATTGACGAAATGTGATAGCGTTATATGGCTTAAATGCCTATTTTAGAAAGAAGCGTAACGTCAGCTTATTTAACACAATTTTCAATTATGAGTATTTATTCCCACTGCACACATGCATTGCTGTTGTTTTTATTTTAAAATTAAATGATATGCAAGAAATGGTATAATTTTAAAAAAGAACCATTTATCGAAATGCTATGCACAAATTATGAGGAAAACTCATTGTCATGCTGCATGTATGACAGACAAACTTTTTAACTTTTAAATCATTAAAAATTATTTTAAATCATATCATTAAAACTTTTACCAATAAAGTAAATTTTTAAAAAAAGAAATTTTTGTTTAGTAAACATTCTAAAATATGTAATAAAATCACAATTAAAATTTCGACACGTATTTATTGAAAAAAATATTTTTTTTAAAATACTGTAGAATTTAAAAAGTAAAGCATGCAATTCTATTTAATACATTCATAGCTTTTTTTTTAAGTCTTAAAATATTTTGTTAACTTATTATTTAGGATCCAATATTTGCGTTATTTTATTCTTAGTTCTGTATCCTCATAAATCAAAATATGTTGCTCAAGTTTCGTTCATCCAAAAATATTTCTCAACTTCTTTAATATATCAAGATAAAATCAAGGGAATAGAGAAAAAAAATGTCATCATTTTAAAAAAGAGATTTCCTTATCTTCAACACGATGGTACTCTTAGTACATGGGTTTAGTATTTTTTACCAGCTTTATATAAAAATTCTATTACGTCACTGTGATATTGAAATGAATGTTCATATCATTTATCAACGTCTTTTAAAGATACGCATAACAAAAAAATAGTTTTTAAAGCTGGTTATTTTATCCGTAGATATCCATCTTTTCACCATAATATAATCAGTCAAAATCTGATACGTAAAATGGAAAATTTGAGTTTCTTTTTTATCCTTGTTCAGAAGAATTGCGTTTTATTTCAATATAAATTTTTTCTTTGTATTAATTTAATTTCCAATTAAATAAATAATCCCAAGAAACTAAACTAGGTTTTCATCTTTTTTTCATTTTTTTCTACTGTGGTTTCTGCGGTCTACTGTGGTTTTCTAGTTTTGTTTCTCTTTTTTATTTTTAAATTTTTCGTTGGCAACTTTACGTTTTATATTTCAAATCGCATTTTTCCCCTTTCATTCACGTCTGGCAAGTCATGGAATTGGGGGCCTATTTTTGAGCGTTTGAAATTCGACGATTCGACATTTGAAAGGAATAAAGATTTTAATCAAATGATTCCAAATTATACAGCATACCTTCAGCAATTTTAAACAGTTTTAGTTTTGTAAAATTGCAGGAAGAATTGATTGCTCTTAAAATATATTTCTAGAACCTTTGTCAAAAGGAAATTGATAAAAGTATAATTTTTAAGGGTCACAAAGAAAAATACATCGAAATCTCAGTAATCACCGCTGAAAAAAATTTGAAATTAAAAAAGTGAAATATGTTTGGTCAGAGGGGAAAAAGGCAAAATTTAGATGCACAAAGTGTAATCAGGTAATAAAATACTTAACACTAATGATGAAAGCGAGATGAAAAGCATAACATGCTTTAAAATTTTCAACTTATATGATTTAATTTGATTGTGAGTGATTTGTAAGTGAAACTATTTGAAAGCAAATCAGTTGAGATGAAATAAGCTAAACAGTCATATTTACTTTTGCTTTGTTTTGAAGCAATCTATAAGATCTGTAAAAGAGACAAATATTTCTAAACTTGGGAGTCTATTAATGAAATTTTTTAAAATCTCTTTAAAAATATTAGATAAATAACTTTTTTCTGCATCCTCACTAAAGTTAACATTTCAAGGACCAAATATCTTTATTTAAAGCCAAAAATTTTTATTTCTGGAAGTAAATTCGACCCATATACAGCACATAAAAATTCTTCCAGAAATAACTTATTTTTCTTGTTTCAAGGAAACTAAATTTTCCAATAATTTCTTTGAATACATTAACTAAAATGCTAAAAAGAAGTCTTTAAATATAATTTCTAAATCTAAAGAAAAATAAATTATAGATCTAGTTTCTGTTGCAGATTCTAAGTAGAACAATCTAATTATTATATTTCTTAAATTTTTCTATCTCGACTTAACTATCACAAAGCACTATTTTTTTTAAACTTGTGCTTTTACTAAAAAAACGTTTGTTTTAAAATTAAACTACTTCAGTTCGTATTTTTTCAAAGGAATTAAGGAACTAATTTTAAAAATTTAAAAGAAAGTCTTGTAATTGAGTTTGAATTTCAGTAAAATGTTAAAATGCATTTATTTTTAATGATTAACCATTGCGTTAGAATAACAACTAATGGATGTTAGGCAGCACATATATTTTGCTAATCAATGTATTTTGCTAATCAATTTATATCTTTTAAATCAATTTAATCAATCAATATACACAAGTAATAATTAGGTTTCAGTACTTTTCGAACAAATAAGATTATTCTTTGAAAAATAAGGAAGAAAAAATCTTCACTTTTCTACAATGTCTAAATAGTTTTTTTTAATATTTTTATTATTATTATAAAATGCCTAAATAGATATTTGATTCATGAAATAAATATAAAAGTGCAAATAACTTTCAAAAAATTATAATCTCACACTCTACGAACTTAATTATCTCATAATTATTTACCATCTCATCTTAATATAGTAATTATTAGTCTTGTGATATTAAATTCAAGATATTAATCTTGTAAATTATTAATTTATTGTGATAGTGTTTTGATAGCTTCAGAATGCCTTTCATACGATTAAGTCAGTAAAAGAAAATATATTTTTGACTAATATTTTAATTTTACTGACAAAATAAATTTTGTACTTGGTCTTAAAATTTACATACAGGCGCTTACATTTTATACATTTTCTATCTTTCAATCTTTTAATCTTCTCAATTTTCCATTTCATTTATACATTGAATTTTTACTTTATATGCATTCTTACAATTTATACTTTTTATTCTTTAGGGAGATTAAAAGAAATATAAAATAATGTCTCAAAACTACCAACTATTACAGTGATAATGTACAAAAATTATATAAGATAATGTAACTAAAATATATAGACCATATTAATGAAATGAAAGTAATGGGAAACTTAAAATCATATATTTAGGGTTGTTTTTTTTTAAATTTTAAAATTGTGTTCTTTCATTTCATTGTGTTTTTTATTTGTGTTTTTTCATTTATTTGTTCCTGTAGAATGCAACTTACAATGCTATAATGTCTGATACGTACTAAACTCTAAGACGCTAAAATTATCACATTTATCTTACAAATTTATGAAATTTTATGAAATGCAGCTCATTTTTTCTGAATAATTTAAGTAAAAGAATTGATTCTTGCACTTTTAATTTTATCCTTACCTTTCTTTTGAGTTTCTGTAAATTCCTATAATCTAACATCTTTAATTTTTTTCGGTGATTTAAAAAAAATTGGAGTGTTTGTGAAATTAAGTACTGATAACAGTTTTCGTTGAACAATTTTGCATAACATTGTATTTATAATGCATAATGGCCATCAAGTATTGATAACAAAAAGATTAAATTAGAAATCGACACTTTTATTATATCGACACATACTTTGTATTGTATCAACACACTTTTTTCAATTCAGAGTTCCAATTTAAACAACTGTAAATTGAAATTGAATCATTTTCTTTAAAATTCAGTTTTTCAAAAAACAGTAAGTTCCCTCTAAAAAGTATGAAGGCAGTTTTGAAAAAGTGAAATTTGTTATAACAATGCAAATGAATAATGCTAAAAATAAATAAAAAAAATAAAAATTTTCAATAAATTAAAAATTTAGAATAAATTGATTTTCCTCTCTGAAATCCTATGTAAATAAATCAATTTCTCAACCGTAAATATTTAAAAAAAAAAAAATCTTTCGTTATTTAATAATTGACCTCGAATTGACTTTCCTTAAAATATTTTTTAAAAAATGGAATTGCCAGATAAACTAACTCGATAGAAAAGCTAACAAATGGATACTTTTTTGTTCTGATTTTGAATTCAGCGAGTAACAATTTACATAAGAAACATTAATTAGCGAAAGTTTTTTTAAAATTGGAATTCATCTGCGTTCATTTATGTAAAGCCATTATTACTAATTAAAATAAATTATCTTTTTGTTAGAAACTCATTAAGAAACATTTATTAAAATAATTTTTTTAAAAATAAAGTTTACTTTTCGAAAAGCGGTTATAAATTAATACTAGTTTTGTATTTATAAGTTTTCATTAGTTCAGGCCAATGATGTGTTATTAATTAATACTTAAATTATAGATTCTGAGATTTAGAGCTTATATATTATGCACATTATAAATTATGTACATTAAAGTATAAAATAATTAAAAATTAACTTTAAAAGTTTACTAAGTGATTCTAAAATTATATCTGTATTTTCTTGCTTACTTAGAACTTTTAATTTGTTTTCATGTAAATGTAAAGGAAACAATGTATTTAAATTATTTTTAAAGTAATATTCCTTATGCTATATATTTCATAAGGAACTAATTCCATCGTTTCTTCCATACAAATTTCTCCATATAACTTTTGTGAATATAACGATCAGACAGTCTTAAGTATTTTTATTTCATCTTTTTTTCTACACGGATTTCCATTATGAAAGTAGAATAAATCTTCCGTAAAAATCATTTTTCTAATCAAATGAAAAGTTCGATCTGAAAATATCATTTCGCGCAACGCCAAGTTCAATTTCTTAATTTTTTTAAAAAAAAATATGAATCTTTAAATTTAAAAATCGTGATCTTTTTGATAGTATAGCCAGTTGTCAATTATCTCAAAACAAAAAAAAAAAAAAAAGAAAGAAAGAAATGGCTATATAAAATGACTAGGATAACCAATATTTTTTGAATTTTCTTAAGACAAGGTTTTAGCAAAAACTGCGACTTAAAAAATATCTTAAATTTTATAAAAAGAAAAAGAGTAATTAGTGTTTATCCCAAAAAGAGGAAACTGACAGAAAGAGAAAAGAAACGGATTACAATTGAAAGCACGGAAATAAAATTTAGGTTTTTGTTGCTCCGGCGTAATAGCTTATTAACCAACTTACAAAAAGTAAAAAAAAAAGATCTTTAGGAACAAAAGAATTTTATAAATGTTCAATTGATGTTGACATTTAATTTTTATTGAAAGTATTTTTATTATATGAGTTTTCACGTACAGTTTCTCAAAAAACTACTAATATTTACACATGGCTAGAAAACATTCCTCCCAATTTATATCTGAGCTTTTTGTTTCGGACACAACTCAAAATGAGCATGTTTAAGAGAATGGAAATAGTCTGAAATGCTTGTTTATGAAATCGAACCTTTCTCGAAATGCATCTTTTCAATGTTAAGCAAATTCATATCATATCCCAAATTTATTTCATAAGTTTTGAAACAAAACTAAATCTAATCTTGTAGCCAGAAATATGTCTGGGTTCAGTTACAAAAGAAATAGTTTTTATGTTTTAAGTTTTCTATACGATAGGTTAAATAGTAAAACGTTTAATAGTTACTACTTAATTTTAATTATAAATATGGAATAGTTATTTAAAAAGGGTATTCTGATATTTACACAAGATTCGAATGAAAAGAAAACAGTTTTTTTTCAATTTCATATATTTTTCAATTGAAACAAGGAACATATGATAGAATATTTATATAGCCTATCTCATCGAACAAATGTCTTCTAAAACTGTTTTTTTTCAATTATATATTTTAATTGAAACAAAGTACATATGATAGAATATTTATATGGCCTATCACATCGAACAAATGTCTTCTAAAACTTTTCTGACACATGCGCAAATTAACTTTTCATGACTACTTAGCATAAATTTGACTAAATTCCGTTGATGCAGAGTTGAAAAAATTCCTTCAATGCACGGGTGGATGTGGACACATCTCTGACGTCAAAACTCTCCAAAGAAAGAAATCGAATGGTGTTAAATTAAAAAATGGAAAACATATTCTGATCACGAAAACACGATAATACAAGACCAGAAGTGGCTCGCACAATACTTGGATTGTTCCATTCAACGATTATAACTCGTTCTCAATATTGCTGAATTTTTAGAAACACCAAATAATCAGTTTTTTTATGGTTCCCCAGCACTAAATAATTTCCTTATTTAATAGAAATCTTGCGAAAATTTTGGACACTCTTTATTGTTCAGGGAAGCATAGTAAATATGGAACATCTGAACTTTTGATTTAGTGATCAAATTTAAGATATTGAGAGGCAATCTTAGAACAGCTCTCAGATCATCTGTAACAGCATCCGCTTGTCTAGAAATAAATGGCGATCGGTACGGTAGGTGTGCCAGATTGCCACTATCAAGCTGCTGGTCACAAAATAGTGAAGTTTAATCTTCACGATTCCCCAGCCCAAAAATGGACAATTTATTTACATTTTTTAACGTGTAATGTCGATGATTAGAGGGGTTAACTTTAAATACCCTGATTTATTCGTGCAGACTATTGAAGTCAATACAACTTCTTTGTGGCGAAATTCCTGTGAACATCAATTGCAAATGCCTGCATATTGCAGAAAAATCGCAAACTTCTACAGAGCAAAGTAAAATGATCTACTCTTACAATTTTTCTTCTTAATAGTTAAAATCTGTGGGCAATATTTGGATAAGCAATCTGTTTATCGATAAGGAATTCCTTTACATTAACAATATCTTACTAATTACTAATCTACAATAACTAGCAACTTAATATAATAACTATTTGACTCAGAATTTAAGATATTTCAACTGAATAGGGTAAGTTAACCATAATAAACTATAGGCTCGAAATAAAATTTCTTTCTTTCGTAAGTTCAGTCATTCCGAAGTTCTGGATAATAAAAATTTTGAGATTAAAAGAGAATTATAAAAATTATGTAGAGTGATTCGTGATAAATTGCAAATTAGTCTCTTTAAACACTCATCTTTTGTTTTGTTTTTAAATTCAGTTGATTGTGAGGTTAAATGTTTAAAAAGTCCTTCAAAAAGTAATTTCGTTGGTAATTTTCTAAAAATATTGGATGATATTGTGACTTTTACTTGCTTTTAGTAAATTAACTTCAATTATCGGCAAGAGGAATTTATCATTGCTCAAAACCAACTGATTTTATATAAATGACTTAAAGAATTACATAATTATTCTAATTTAAACAAATTCAAATAAATTCTACCAGGTAAATGAACTCGTGGCGTTAGAAATTGAAGTTTGGAAACTTTTAAATAAATTAATGGAAAAAAAGTGACTAGTTTCTTTTTATTTCCCATATTTAGCAGTTTTCATAATTTTATTTCTAAATTACATTACCTTTTTTAGGGAAATGTAATTTTAAAAAACATACAAAAAATCTAAACATCCAGAAATCTCCAGTTATCATTTGTACCAGAGCTGGATACTTGCTTCAGTTCTCAGAGAAATTTACTGAAACTGCAGGAATTTTAGTTATATACAAAAGTATTTTAGTTTTATTTTATCGACAATTATAAAAATGCAAAACTAAATCACACATTTTTTTTAATAACTTTTTAAACATAAAAGTTTCCTAATTCTTAAAGTATTTTAAATATAAATTCTTTTTATATGTAAAAATTTTAAATAAACTTAAGGTTTCAATCTAATATTTCATTTGATGTTCAATATGGGTATACAATGCTTGGATTCTACTATACAAATATAAATTCTCATGGAAACTAGCAATGCTATGCAGTGAGCTTTAGTAAGTAAGAGCATGTACTATTTTTTAAATTTCTAAAAATTTTCGAACTAGTCCAATGCATACGATTTAATTTTAAATTGTCAATAGTTATGTAGGTCAAGGAATAGTTTCATTCAAAATTATTTGTCCAGTTAGTTAAATATCACTCTTAATCTGCTATCAAGTTTTTTTTTTTAAATAAGCATTCTGCATTAAATTTAGTTAAATGCTATTTTGCAAAATACGAAAATCATTTTTGACATAATTGTAGATTAGAAAAAGGCTGGAACAATACAAGAACTTAGTAACTTAAAATTAATTTATTAATATTTCTATAAAGGGAAATAGTTCAAACTAGTTCCTTCCACATTTGTTATATTTAGATCAGCAAGCGATTTGTAAAGAGTTCTAGGAATTATATTTAGATATTGTTTTTTTTAAACAGAATATTAAACTAATTTAAACAGCTTTAAAATAAACTGCAGAAACCAAAAGCAAAATTAGATGAGTAAATTTTATCGGAATAGTTTCTTTAAGATAATGCTTAAAATGTTCTTAAATCACCTCCTAAAAACATCAGACTTCCGTTTCAAATGTTTTTAGTGTTGCCGAGATTGAGATTTTCCAGAGTGCACGTAAATCGACCAAAAAATGCATTTTTCTTTTTTTGCAGATTCTTAAAATACAGTTCTTTTTTTAAAAAATGGCGTTTAAATTTTTATTCTATCCAAATTAGAAGTATTTTTAAAAAAATTTTAAAAATAGTAAACAAGCTTTCAAACCGAAACTGCCACGCCCACTCAAACCGAAACTAAACCTTAGATTCTTCTCATTTCCTTGAAAATAAGTTTAGGCCAGTTTTAAACTCCAACAGAATTAAATTTTTTATATTATTTTGTTTGGCAACAACAATTATGAAAAGAATTGAGGTGAAACGAGTTTATTGATCGATTGATTGCTTCTTTTCACGAAGTTCAAAATTTTGTTGTTTTCTGAAATTTGCTTCTTCTAACTGCAGTTTTTTAAGATTATTTTCGTATTAATTTGAATTTTTTACATTCATATTTATATTATTTATTAACTGTTTAGTTATAAACATGCCACGAAGCGGTCAACGAGTGTTTAAAAAAAGGAAAACGTTTGGTATTCATTGCAAAACAGCGTGTTCATCTACAAACATTGAGCTGAATGAATCGGCGTCAAAAATCAAACTGAATAAACATGTAAATGATTATGAATCATTTCTGAATAATAATGATGCAAATGAAATAATTAATTTAAATTTATTATCTAATTGTTTGAATGATTCTGTGTTATGCTCAACTTGCAAAAACAAAAGTATAAAACTAGAGTTTTCCAGGTAAGTTCAAGGACTTGCATCTGAACTTCCTATTTACTGTGAGCAGTGTGATTTTAAATCGTCTTTTTTAAATACTGAAGTTTCATCTAAAGTGTGCAACCATAGAGGCACCAAAATTTATGAAGTTAATACTAGATTAACGTATGCCATGAGAAGCATCGGAAAAGGGAAGGCAGCTGCTCAATGAACTTACCTGCTCCACCACACAAATTTGATGAAGTTACAAGTGAATTAGGCTCGGCAATAAAAAGTGTCGCTATGAAGAGCATGAGTGATGCGGCTAGTGAAGCCGAAGCATGTAGCAATTCCAAAGACATTCCCGTTGCAATAGATGGCACATGGCAAAGACGTGGGCATGTCTCAATGAATGGTTCTGTTATTGCAACTAGTGTTGACGTAGGCGAAGTACTGGACATTGAAGTGTTGTCCAGATTTTGCAAATGCAAGAACAAACAAAAGCATGATTTTCTTTGTCGGGCTAACTTTTACGGGAATAGTGGGGCTATAGAAACGCACGGTGCAGTATCAATATTCGAAAGATCCGAATCCTTACATAACCTTCGATATGTACAATTTCTTGGTGATGGGGATTCAAGGGCATATAAAGCTGTGTGCGAAGCAAAACCGTATGGAGATGATGTTAGTGTTGAAAAACTAGAATGCATTGGGTATGTAGAGAAAAGGATGGGCACAAGATTGCGTGCGCTAAAACAAAATCTTAAGGATCAGAAGTTGGGCGATGACAAATCTATAGGAGGACGTGGACGGTTGACTGAGAAAGAAATAGACAAGCTTCAATTGTATTATGGTCTAGCGATTCGAAACAATACAGGCAATTTGCTAGCAATGAAGCAAGCTGTGTGGGCAACGCTTTTTCACAAGTCTTCGGCTGACAAAAATCCGCAGCATGGCCTATGTCCTCGAGATAAGAACACGTGGTGTGGTTATCACAAAGCAAAACTATCTGGTGGTTTCTACAGTCACAAAAAAAGTCTACCTGCTAGTCTGGAAAAGTGTCCGGTTAAAATGTTAGAAATATTGCATGAAATAATTATAAAGAAATATAAAAAGTAAAATAGGTTTTTGTAAAGATGTATCAAAATGAAGTTATATCTTGCTTACATTTGAACCGTAACGACTGCCTGTAATGTGTCCATTTAGAACCAGATAATTGAATTTTTTAAAAAAACTAGAAAAGATAGAGTTTTTAAATATCAGATATATGTTATTCAAAATACATTCTTGTTGATTATTTTTAAAATCTAATATAAATTGATGCCAGGAGTTAAATATTAAACTTTTTTTTACTAAATGTTGTTTTTCTCAAAACCATGATTTTTAGCATAAAATGTACCTTTTCTCAAAAACTACTCATCCTAATGTGATTAAATTTTACACACTGTTTCTCCATGTATATATAAACATTTTAACCAAGGGAATTTTGATTATATACATTAACTTATATTTTGTGGTTGCATGTGTAGTAAAATGTTCCAAATTTGTAAGAAAATCCTGTATGCATGTGGATTTTATTTTTTTTAAAAATAATGAAAACTCCAAATTATAAAAGCTCTGGTTAAAGTGTGTAGAAGAATGCATAATATGAATAGAAAAAAAAATTAATTAAAAATGTTCAATAGTTTTTTGATAAAGGTACATCAAAATTGGGTAATTTTAACATTATCGAGATAGGATATTTTTCTACGTGCACCTACCCCCTTAATACGGGGAACTTCGATCTATTATAGAAGCTTGCAAGAATGAACCGGAAACTCAAGTCCGGATGAATGTAGGGCTCGAAGTGGAAGTGGTAGTCGGACGTTCTGCTTTCGCTTCCTGTGTTACACCCTTTCAGCCGTTTTGGAACTTCTCGATTCATACTTGCAAGCTTCTGTAGGGGAAAAATATCTCAATATTGTGTAGAAACCTTTCAGTAAATCTTAGTACCGGTTATATCATTAAAGATGTCTATTAGTTTTTCACAGATCATATTTCATGGTGCTCTATTAAAACATGTATATTAAAATAAACTACAAATCTCCAAAAGCATCAGTAATCAAATCTTAAATTTTCATTGAAAAACAATATTAGTGTAATGGTAATATAAAATAGGTTATTTTTCCTTTTTAAATATTTTTGAAAACAATTTTAAGTCTCTGCTTTTTGCTCTTTCTAGCCTCGAAAATTAACTTGGAAAAACTTGCTGAACCTATTCAAATATCAAAATATTTCATAATGGCATGATTATATTCAGTGTTAATGTATATGAAATAGTTCGAACTAAGCAATTTACTCGTTTTTTATAAAGTATTTTAAGCTATTAAGTAATTTAAAATTTTTATTTGAATCACTTGTGTCTAAGCATTTTTAACTGTCATGCTTGTTCAAATATTTAAAATTTTGATCTTTTAAAGCCCATGAAAATTGTATAGTTTTAAACATTTTGCTAATTTAAATTATTCATTTGATATGGAAAACTTAAATTGTATTAAATGTCTAAATTTTATTTTTACATACTTTTGTAAATTTATGTAGAATTTCATCTATTTTAATTTAAGTGAAATGTAATTAAATAATTCAGATGCAAAACTTTCCCGTAATGCTCTTAAAGTGAAATACTTCCCATTAAAAAAAATTTAATTTTTCCTCATTGATATTTGTTTTAAAAGAGAATTTAAAGCAAATAAAATTGAATGTTTGGATTGAATTAGAGAAACATTTTTAATGTCTGATATTTTCGAGATTACAGTTTAAGGTTATGCATCTGAACATTTAAAATGTCATGAAATATGATATTGGTCTTTTTCGAATAGTGTATGCTAATTTTCCAATGCATAGTATTAACTGTAGATTTATATACAAATGTTACTGCATATAATTGGAATTATTGTATTACAATATTGTATTGTATAAATAATTATTGTTTTCATCAACCCCAATTGACTGAATAAATTTTATAATTTTTAATAGTTATCTCTTGTGAATCGCAAAATGTTTTATTTTCTCATACTCATTATGTTCTTAATCTGTATATTTGATAATTACACACGACCCGAAAAATTAGACTATGTTCTATAGATGCAAACTTCCAAAAATGTTTTACTCTGAAACTTTATTTTTTAGCATTAATAAGTATAATTGATCCTAATTGTCGGGGGAATGGCCAGACGAACGGTCTGGGTCTAAACTAGCAGAATTTTCAATGAATTAATTAAAAACATTATTAGGTGCAATTGGAAAGCAGAAAAGACAATTAAAAAAACATTAGTTTATTAAACAGTTTTTAAAATCTATCAATTTCACCCAAAAGCCGGTCTTGTTCTGTTCTAAAATAAAAATAAAATTAACGTAACATTTTTGATATTTACGTTGCTTGTTTCATTATTTCATTAACTGTCTTGTTTCTCTAAGTCTTGCTAAATTTTATTTTTAAAAGTCCTGACACTGATTCTTAGGTTATGGGAGTATAATATTATGTGTTTTCGGCTTTCATTTACGGTTTATTTTACAACAAAAATCGTGCAAATGAAGTATTTGCTTATTATAGATATCTCTGATTAATGGAAAACTGAGAAGATAGGGCTGATAGTATAGAACAGGGATGGCCAAACTGCCACTCGCGAGCCACATGCGGCTCTTTGAAGGATTATTTGTGGCTCTCGATAAATTTACCCGTGTTCCCTTTTCATTTTTGTGCTATTATATTTTAATATTTCTCTGAACCCATTTGAAATTAACATAATTCAATGTGAGTTTTCCATTTCCAATATAATTATGACCAAAAAGCATATGAAGAATTAGAATTAATACAGATGCAAGATGATCAAGCTCTACAATTAAAATATAAGTCGACGTCGATTACTGAATTTTGGAAATTTGTCCCAGAATCGAAGTATCCTGAATTAAAAAAGGCTGCTTGTCCATTTATTTCAATATTCGGAGAAACGTACTTATGTGAATCATTTTCTTCCACTTTAAAATTCGTGAAATCCAAACACCAATCAGTATTTTTAAAGAATTGTCAAGAGAAATAAAATAAATATGTTTAATTTTTAATATTTAAATTCAATACACATATTTTGTACTTTTATTTATATGTTTTCAATAAATATAATTTCAGTAAAAAAAATTTTAATGCCTTTTTTGCATACCTTTTAAATGCGTATTTAATTGCGGCTTGCGAAAAATTTCACATTTTTAAAAATGGATCGACTATCAAAAAGCTTGGCCACCCATGGTATAGAAGTTTTAAAGGGTTTAATATGCATAAGTACAATGTTTGGCTAATTGTTTGTGTCATTTTCTTTCAGATAGAACGAATAGTTATGACGTTTTATACGTAAGACTAAATCATATTTTACTTTTTTTATGTACGAAACCTTAATTTACAAACGAAACATTTGACATTATATAATTTTTTTAAAAATCTAAATTCCTTTCTTTCAAATTCTATATTTACTATGGTTGAAGCAAAGTTTGTAGGTTTAACACTAGGTTCATAGGACGCGTCATTTTGACTCATTCCGAATTTTATAACGAAAATTACATATTCCGTTTGCATTTTTACTTTATCTCTTGTGATGATTTTTATCCATTGATCGAGGTAAATATATATTGAAATCTATTTTCTTCAAAAGCCATGAAGACTTGCAGAAGGAGAAAAGAAAAAATACAAAAACAAAGATTATAATCACCCACCATCTAGTACTTTGGGAGAGCGCAAGACTTGCCAAATTTGCTTCTGTAAAAGAAACAGGAGCAATACATAATATGTGAAAAGGATGCTTGCGGAAAGTGTGCAAACAAAATTGATTTTGTAAAAGATGCGCGAAATAAATGTATAATATTGAACTAATGTATAATAAAATTATTGAAAAATAAAAACTTTCCATAAATATATATCTCATATTTTCATTTTTTCCCCCGTATAGTTTATAATTACATTGCATTATAAGTGCTGTTATATGTATTTGTTCATGTGTCAAATTGACGCGTGTTCGTAGAGATAGGTACATAAGAAACGTCCATAAACCTAGTGCTAAGAAACTGTACGTAAAATATCACTGCAAAAATACTTTCTGAATATTGAAATTGAATTCCTGTTAATATTCTTAGTATCGATCAAACATATCACTGCGTGTGAGCTACTACTCGCGTGACGCGCAGACTTTAGCCCATTATTTCTGTACTTTTACTTAATCAAATAGTTATATTTTTTATAGTTAGTGTGTTTTAAGAAAAAAAATCTTAAGACTTTTTTCAAATGTTAAACATTCTTTTTGCCAAACTTTCTTTTAAACTAATCAAAGATTTTTTTTTAACTTATAAATTCATTTCTGTCTGTTTTGCGATTAGTATTGACAAGTGATCAGAATTCCGTCAATTAGTTCTGACGCTTTTAAAGTTAGAGCTCATCACAATCAATCCTTTAAGAATTTGATGTTACGAAAGTATTTTAGAGTTTAGTTTCCACACAGTAACAGTAGACTCCTTTGAAAGACTCAATGTTCTAATATTTCAAATTCACAAGAACTAACTCCAGTTTTTATTGAGTAATATAAGAAGGTAAGGCTATTTTTTTTCATCAGGACTGTCTTTCGTTAACTTCATGATTTTTGAATGAAGGAATAATTTATAGTGGTGTTGAGGAAATTATATCCTTATTAAATGTAATATATGACGAAAATACTCAATATTGTTTAAAATATTCAGTTTCGAGTTTTATTAAAAACAGTTTTAAAGTTGTAAGGAAGAAATACAAGCATAGCACCAGATTAGTTTCAGCAAATTTTAAGTTTAGAATTTTTACTTTAATATAAATTTATTAACATTTATAATTTATATTTATGTGCTAAAACACACTGTTTAGTTGATATATTTTGAAATATTAAATAAATAAATTAAATAAATAAATTAAATAAATAAATAATCTTCGCGTCAGTAATTCAAGAAATAATTCAATGTGTGGGTACAGCAAAAAAGGAGACTTATCATTGCTCAACCAAAATAAATTCGTGCTTGCTTAACATTTTTTAAGAACCAAGCATAATCATTATAGGGCAAAGTTGTGGATTTCGAGGTTACTGGTTATATTACAGATGTAACTAGTCGGGTAATCTCTTCGTATTCAGAACTCTGAACGGTAAAATCGTTTTTAAAAGCCTAAATTTGCACAATTTAGATTTTGTACTACTATTCTTAAATTTTAGGACCTGTAACAAATTTTTAAAAAAACTTGACTTTTGAATTATTTTTTAGAGAAAAACTAATTTTAAAACTGTACTAAGTGATTAACGAAAATAAAAGGCACCATATTACAAATACATTTAATTTTCTAAATTGATGCTTCAAAGAAAAAAATGCTACGCCACTTTTCTTAAGCTTTATTGAGCTGCATTAATTTTCTAAACTTATCTGAAATCTGAATTGAAAGAAAGTAAGTAAAAAAACAAATGCTTGTTTAAGGAGCTGTAATTCTAAGAAAGATAAGTTTAAGTTGTAAAAATGTCTTTAAATTAATGAATGGAGGAGAGAGAGAGAGAGATAGAAGAGACAAATTCCAATTTGAATGAACTTTTACTAATTGATGTTTCTTATATAAATAGGCGCTCGCTTAATTAATAATAGGAATTTAAAGAAAAGGCTATTCGTTAGCCTTTTTTAGTCAAATTAATGGAATTTAAAAATAAAAATATTCCAAAGGAAGTCATAGTTAGTTCACTAATTAGCAAAGATAATTTTAAAGAAATATTTTCTGTTGTACAACTAATTTAGTTTATTTTGACAGGAAGTCAATAAAAAAAACAATTTAATGTAACTATTTAATTTATTTTTCGTCTGTTTTTTAGAAAGAATTGAGGATTGTTAGATCTTCATATTGTTCTTACAAATGTTAGTTTTTGCAAGATTATCTTCATACATTACTCAAGCAAAGGTATATATCTGAATATCAATGAAAATATTTCAATTTCTTCAATTTAAAAACATTGAAACTTCGCAAAAATGAATGAAGGCAGATTTGTAACATTTTTATTTTTATTAATTGATGGTAAACATTAAGCATTATAATGACAATGTTACACAAAAACTTTAAATGATAAGTATCAGCAAAAACAAAATGAATTTTTCCAGCACTTTTTTTAACATTTTTTAATCTCGCACGAGAGCTCTCGAAAGAGTTTTGGAAGATGTAGAAATGCAGAGAAAAAAAAAACAAGGAAGGAATGAGAAAATTTAAAGTGTAAGAACAATTTGCTATTTTTTAAAAATAATTTATTGAGATAAAATTATCTGCGTGTCATAAAATAAAAAAAAATGTCCAAAATAAATTTGATTTAGTGTTTTAGACTTTTTTACCCACACATTTTGGCTATATTTCACAGAAAAAACCAAAAATTAAACAGAAAATTATATATATATATATATTATTAATTTTTATATATATTATTAATTTTATATATATTATTAGTTTTATATATATTATTTATTTTATATGTATTAATTTTATATATATTGTTTAGGATATTTAGGACACAAAACACAATATTTCGAATGGTATTTATTAATACGATAAATTGGAGTATTTTCATTGTTTGATTATGCGTATATTCCCTTGATATGCAATCAGTTTATGACCCTTGTATTAAATTTAAACATTACTTTATATCAAGATTTAGATTTCAATAAAAGGCAGAATGAGATTAAATATGTCTAAAAATCATAAGCTCTTTAATATTATTTGCCAATGTTATGAAAATTAATATTTTTAGTAGAAATCCATATCAAATATTTTAAAAACCAGAAAGTTGGATTTGATAAGTGTTTTAAAAATTAAGTTTAACTTTAAATATAATTAAAATTTGAATAAGTTCAGTTCACTATGATTATTGAACTGTTAAATATCACATAACATATAAAAAAAATATAAATTCTTTTTCTAAGCGTAATTTGATAGTTTTTCGAAAACTCGACATTATTTTAAAAATTATGATTTGTTTTGAATCTCATAAATACTTACTAGTGAACGTCCTTTATCGTATGTCCTTAATATATATATATTTAGGTCCTTTTCAGAAATAAAGTAAACTTAAGCACACGTTAAGTTCTCCATTTAATGGTTGGTAAAAAGATCAGTCATCAGGAATGTGACTAATCATTATTGACGAGGCTGGAGGTAAGAACATCAAAACCTGATTGCCGGAGAAAGTGGAGAGGTGAAATGCGATTAGCTGAAACCTCTTCGAATTTAATCATAAAAGTAAGCTGACTTAGTTATCATAAAATGCTATTTTTTTTAAAAAAAAAATAGATATTTCTTTGCTTGGATATTAATCAGTTTAACTGATTAAGCAAAATCAGTTTTGCAAATCAGTTATGTATATATATATATATATATATATATATATATATATATATATATATATATATATATATATATATATATATATATCCTTGTTCGCTGCCGCTCACCAACCCCGATGATTGCTTCGCAATAATTGTCTTTTCTTGGCAGAAAACAGTTTTTCTACATAAGTTAAAATTATTCACTTAACATATATGTACTAAAAGGAATTCTGTTTGCTTACTCTTGTGTTTCTACTTCCCAAGTCCAAATATTACTATTTATTGGTATTATAAACATTTGGATCTCTTGATGAACGGAAGTGATTTTTCGAAGTAATCATTTTTTAGAATAACATTTATATTCTTATAACATTATATTGTTCAAACAAATTTGATGAGTTCACAACCATAATTTAATATTCTCGCTAATAATAGCAGTACTGGAAAATAAGTTTAAATTAGGGATACAAAAATATTTAAAGAAAAACAATACCTTTACGACTATTATTAATTTTATGCTGATGACAACCAAAACAATATTTAAATGAATGAGGAAAAACTGGATCCTATCACGTGATTTCGCGGCCAATAAAAACTCACGAAATTGCGACACCATCATTAGATTTTTATATATAGTAAGATATATATATATATATAGTTTAATTATCTAATTAATCACACATTAATTAATTAGACAAGTAACTACTTAGACTAGTTTAATTATTCACAAATTAGTTTTCTTACGACCAACCAAATATTTAATTACTGTCAGATAGGAGCAAATTTCAGCTTTTCATTTTTTTCACTCCCAGAAGAATTTTTTGTGATTAAAAAAAAAAAAAAATTGAATCCTGAAATATTTATTTTATTGAGAATTCAAGAGCAAGAAATACGTTATCTAGTAATTTTTAAACGGTTTTCAAAAATTCTATTTAGATTCCTAAGTCATGAAACGGATTCTCTGCAAAGTTATAGATCTTATAAGTATGAAACAGACGAAGAATATTTTATTTTATTTTACCTCGATTGATTCATATTAAAGTGGTTTCTGAAGTTCTTCATAGTGGAGCACGATTGTGTTACAAGCCTGTTTTTTTAAAGTTTTAAGTGATTTTTACACCTTAATTTATTTAAAAAAATTTCAAATCTTGCCAAAAACCACTAAAAAAGTTCTTTCCAAAGATAAAACTCAATTACCCTTCTCTTAGTAAATGTTTAAACAATGCATGCTTTTTCTCTTCAGGAATTTTTGTTGGAGAGGAAACTTTAACAATGCAATCCAGACAAATGAGATGTTGCTTTTGGTGTTTTTGCTTTACTCCGAATCAAATTAGACCAAAAGTTTATAAATTGTAAGGGTATACTCTACAGTAAGTACATGGTTAATTTTACATCTGAGCGTTGGAATTAGTAAATTTCAAAGCTTTTGATTTCTAAAAAAAATGCAAGGTCAACAAAAAAAAATTTGGAAAATAGTATTCTTCTTCTAGAACTTTTCTTCTTTTGGAAAATAGTATTGCAAGCAATCTGCTTTCATTTGAAAATTGTTTTTTGACTAATTTTAATTAGGGAATTTTATGATAATATGTATGTAAATTAGTACTGAGAGTTTTAAACTTTAAGAGCTGTTCAATCGTTTTCAGTAGTCAACGTTGCTCCCAAAGTAAGGACAGATAGTGCAGAAAATGAAAGAACATCCATGCCTTGCCCGGAATTCGAACCCTGAACTTTACTGATGTAAGGCCAGTTCCCTGATCCCTTCACAGTCCAGTAGGCTATTTTTCAGTACTTAAACTATAATGTTGTGTTTTTTAACGAACGAATATCAATTATGAATCTGTTCCAATACAAAAATTCTGTACTAATTTATTGGTGATGCCTTACTGGGGGTAAGGCAAATAAATAAGCAAGCGGGGCGTGTTTAGATAGGGAAGTGATATGTTAAGTACTTCCCTAACATTCCAGAGGGTAAGCAAATAATTAAAATAATTAAAGATTTATTAAAATAATTAAGGCGGTTTATTAAAATAATAAAAAATATTCATTTTGTTATCAATTAAAAATTTGATTATTTCTTAATAAAAATCGTTAATAATTGATGATGACACTTAATAACCATAAACCTAGCTACTTTTGAGGTTACTGTTACAAAATAAGTGATTGATAAAAAGATTTACTACACAGAAATATTTTTAAGATGATGAGGGGAGATGGGGGAGAAATCTATCTCCACTTTGGCTAGAACGTGGCTGTTATAAGGAAGATTTCGATGACATTAAATTATTCAATGTAGTTAAAACATCTATAGAAATAATTCGCAGAGAAGTGTGAAAAAGTGCATAAAACTATTGAATATATTTAAATCAAATTTTCTGTGTAAGAGTATGTATGTTACGGCCAAAGCCCGAATTCGGCCAATTCGCGAATTGGCCAAGAACGCTGTAAATTGGCTGGAATTAATTATATCTGGCCAATGTCCGATCTTTTCTTGATTTCGGGAATTGGCCAGATATAATTACATTTATTCGATGATACAATTACATTTATTCGATATTTTAATATTTACTGACGATAGATTAGAAGATAAATACCGGGCAGATGCACTGAACCTTAAAAACACATCAGTGTAGGATATACCGGGCAAATGTATACCGGGCAGGGGCACTGAACCTTAAAAAAATATCAGTATAGGGTATACCGGGCAAATGTATACCAAGCAGTTGTACTGAACCTTAAAAAAACATCAGTGTAGGGTATATCAGGTAAATGTATACCGGGCAGGGGCACTTGACCTTAAAAAAAATCAGTGTAGCACATACCAGGCAAATGTATACCGGGCAGTGAGAGTTGACGTTAAAAAAACATCAGTGTAGGATATACCGGGGAAATGTATACCGGGCAGAGGCACTTAACTGGACCTAGTATGGCTAGACCTTTGGTAAATGTCCGAAATATATACTAGGTCTAGTTAAATGCCACTGCCCGGAATACATTTGCCCGGGCATTCTTGAAAGAGCACATCGCGAAATTGCCGACCAAAGTGCGAAATAATTGATCGTTTCAATTATTTCGCACTTTGGCTGAGAGGTATGCCCAATTCACGAAGTTGCCGGACTTCGGGCTTTGGCCGTGACATGTACAGTTTTAATAAACATCCAGATACCATCCATAGTCTTAATAAATATTGATAGCCATTTGGAAACCATTTTTTAACTAACAACTATTTCAGTGATGCTAATTTTTTCAATTTAGTTAAAATAATTATTGAAATAGCTATTATAAAAATACAAAATTACTTTGAGGTAGGGTTAGCAATAAGTATGATTTTTTAAAGAAATGAAAAAAAAAAGCTAATTTATTTGAATCAAAGTAATTTTTTTCTGTATATTTACTTTTTAAACCATCTGATAAAATATATTACAAATACTTAACAATACTTTAGTTTAAGAATATTTTAATTTAATAACATATATAAAACAGTTAATATTTCTAACAAAAATGTTTAAAACAATTATTTATTTTTTACAAGCTAATGATTGAAAAATAAATTTGTTATTTTTGTTCAAGTTAAACATTAAGTTTATATGGTTAGAACAAATCTTTTATTATTGATATATAATAACTATATGTATTTAATAAATTTAATAGTACTTGCATTTGAAATAAAACACTTAATGGGTATAATTGATGTATATTTATTACCAACAAATTATTTTACACATATCAAATTCGAAATATAATATAGGAATTTCAACACTAAAAGAATACAAATAAATTTTAAACAAAATGGACAAAACTTCTTTAAAAAAAACAGCTTCTTTTTTTCATTTTTTCAATCTGCGCATTTTAAAAGAGGGCGTTGTTTTCCTTTCGTTTAAGTGTCTCCATTTCATTTGGTTTGCTTGTGAGTTCACCGTCTGACCTTGTTTATGTGATTTTTTATTTTCTGATGATTTTTATTTTCTGATGAATTTGTATGAGTCCTTTTTGAATTAGTTCTTTGTCTTACATGCTTTTTTTTCCTGGACTTTTATACAAAATCTTCGGGGTACTGAGGGAGTATTTTATGCTTTTGCCATATCCCTCAATAGAAAAGGTTTTGTTTTATGGCCACTGAGACCGGTACCCCCTGAAGACGTCGACTTCAGTGGTCATATTTTTAATTTTAGTTTTATTTCCTTCGCTTCCTTTATTTCTATTTTTATAGGAATTTCAAGCCACTCATGTCCAATTGTCTCTAATTTGGTTCATTTATTTAGTCTAGTTTTAGATATAATTATTTACATACATTTTCTTTTCATTATTTTTTTGGATGAAATCCTTATCAATAAAATCTGACATAAAAAATGACACCCTAAATAATATATTTATAAATAAATGTTTCAAAATACTTTTGGGTTAAGATATATTTAAAAAAAAACAATTTGCTTAATCATTATTAAAAAAAAAAAATCAAGTGATTTAAATTGCAATTTTAATCATGCTTGAATTCAAGCGATTTAAATTGAAATTCAACTCTTGATAAAAATTTAAATGCTTTTAGAAACAATTTTTAAGGACACAACATATATGTTTCAGATTAGTTAAACAGCCTAAATAAACGGAAGAATAGCTAGCCTTAACATTCCTATTCTAGTACATTTAATCAATTCGGGAATCAGAGAGAAGTGATTTTAAATGTTTGCCATTGTGTTCCGTGCATTCTAATGAATTCTGAGTTTAAAAGGAATCTCAACCAATCAGCATCTAGTATAAGGTTTGGTATGACTCTTATCTCCATCATTGACTTTGATTTCCTCAGACTAGAATTTTTAAACCTGTTTAACCAAAGAAGTTTGAATTTTTATCAAGTACAAGTGCTTGTTTCCTGCGTTTGTCGGGTATTTATAGAAGATAAGAGGGAGAATAAATTCAAATTGATACAGTAAAAACTTTATTCATTATTAATTAAAATTAAATATTTATATAATTATCATATAAGAACCAGCAGCTAAAATAAGATTCAATTTATGGAATTCAAATTTTAAAAAAATATTTCGAATTAAGAGCCCTCTCTGGGTTAAATTTTTGGTTTTTATTTTATTGTTCTTGAAAACTTTTGATGACATAAAATTTCAAACATAACATCTTTGAAAAGCTATGAAATACAGGTAAACAGATAGTAAGAAATTAAGATTAAGATATTTTTGATCTTTAAAAAAATTATTAGTAATTTTATACTGCATGTTTTTTTTTTTTGTTTCTAAAATTAAATTTTTTAATTTTTTTAAGTCAGAAAAAACGAATTGAGTGATGCAAAAATGTTCAACAAAATAAATTAAACGAAAAACCGAAAACAGACCAACTTGCAAATTCTTACTTTTTCTAATTTAAACTTATTCTAATTTAATTTTCAGAAAATGCTGATTGCAGAATTGTATTTACATCATTTTGTAAGAAATATCTCGTTGAAATTCTAAAACAACACACGGTATACCTCTCACATTCTAATTAACCAACAACTTCGTTATTTACATATTTTAAATATTATCAAGTAGTAAATAGTAATTGGTTTAACTATTAAAGAACGAAATTAAGACGATTGGCAATAAAATTTAGATTTTTCACCCCTGTTTATTCCTGTCTTACAATTAATTTTCGTCGAACATAAAGAACCCTTTTTATTAAAAAAAAAGAGAAAATTTTATCACAAGCAAATTATCATTTTCAACATTTTTACTAAAATGCGTATATCGGAACGCTGTGTACAAAATATGAAAAATGTGAAATACGTCACTAATTGATGGAAAACCGATTTTAATTTTAAGCGCTAAGATTGAATTATTTTTACTAGAATTTTAGTTTTCAGGTGTATTAAAAATTAAATAATAGCGGTACCGTCATACGGGGTTTTACAAAAAGAAAATAAAAGCTTTCGGTAAAAATATTTTTGGTACGGATTTTTAAAATTAAATTATAAAATTGTATTCCTTTTTGAATGAATCATTCTCCTATCTTTTCCATTCTAATTTCAATCACGAAGCTTCTTATTCAACACGCATTATTTCAGAAATGAAAAATCCATTTACAATAATGCCACAAATAAATGAATTCTGAAGGTATGCAAATGTAGATTTCAAACATTCAAATGCAGAAATGCAAATGAATCTAATTTCAATGGTAGCCACACTTAGCAAAGAGCCGTCAGTGCCTCTAAAAGCGGCATTTTTCCATTATTGTAAGATGATGATAAAAGCTTAGTAATTTTTAAAATATATATATATATATATTGCTATTGAATTACTATGTGAAAGATATGATTAAGACTTTTTTAATTTTAATTTGCTTTTATATCGCTATATTCAAATGTTTTTGATGCTGTTTCATTTATAATTTTTATGCAAATTTAAAAATAAACTGAATTTTCATAAGTTTACAGTTTCTTTTAAAGTGACACGTAAAGCGTGATAAAACACGGTAAAATGAGTGCGATATTTAATTAAAATGATATCGTAATTAAATGTTTAATTTTGAAGAAAAAATTTATTTAAATTTTGAAAAACAAATTGTTTAAATGTGTTTTGCTCTGTTTAATATCCTATCAATCAATTGTAGTCTTACAATTGAACGTTTGAATGTAAATAGTTCTTATATTTGTAATAAATTATTACACTTGAAGACGATCATTAAGTACAACATGTATGGCTTATCTATAAACTGAAAATAAACATTAAATCATGATTTTGTAAATAGAGTTTTATAAAATGAGCCTGAAGATCATGATAAAAACTGATTTTTGGTTTTCTTAATTAACTGTTGGTTTTCTAAACTAAATGCTGGTTGGTTCGGATGGTTCTAAGGCTACAATCAATTGTTGGTTGAATGTAAATAGTTTTTACATTGTAATACATTATTACACTGGAAGACGATCATTAAGGACAACATGTATGGCTTATCTATAAACTTAAAATAAACATTAAATCATAATTTTGTAAATAGAGTTTTATAAAATGAGCCAGAAGATCATGATAAAAACTGATTTTTGGTTTTCTAAATTAACTGTTGGTTTTCTAAACTAATTGTTGGTTGGTCCGGATGGTTCTAAAACTACAAGCAATTGTTGGTTGAATGTAAATAGTTTTTACATTGTAATACATTGTTACACTTAAAAAATATCCTTATGGACAACATGTATGGTTTATCTATAAACTTAAAATAAACAGAAAACAGAATTTTTCAAATTAAGTTATATAAAATGAGTCTGAAGAAGCAAAAAGGAAAAAAAACTGATTGTTGGTTTTTATAATAAATTCAGTAAAATAGTTTGGATGAATTTTGTATTTTTTTTTAGTTTGAAAAGGAATATTTTATGACTATATGATAAAAGAAAAAAATATGCTTGCCTTATCCCTTTAACGCTTAATTTTTATTATGCATATTTTTATGATTTTCTTCATTATTTTGTATCAATTTATTATTCATACAAAAAAATAAAAAATATATAATTCATTTATGTTTATTCATTATTTTGTGTCAATTTTCCAAATAAACGAAAAATATTACATTCAGCATTTTAATAATGTATTGTCATGAAATTCAGCATGAAACACCGGTGTTTTACTGTATTCAAGATAAAATGTTCCAAACATAGATCACTTCCAAAAAATAATTTTCAAAATTTTTCACTTAATGCTGTTATTTAGACCTAAGAGAAACAGTTATTTTTCTTGAAATTTTTTTAATTCCCAAAATCCCATTGATAAATTTTTGAATATGAATGAAAAAAAAAAGATTCTAAAATTATCTTTTTTGGAATTTATATTTTAGCGCAAATATAATTCAGATTCCCCAACAGATTTTATTAGTAATTATTAGACTGTTTTCTATAATTAAACAAACACTAAAAAATACTTTTACTTACAATTAAAGCTTCAGAAAAATAGTTAAATGTGGTACCGATCTCCCATTTCTGACGAAGGGTCAAAGTAAAGTAGAAAATAAGGTTCATATTAGTTTAACACTTGCAATATGCTATAAAGATAAATATGAATATATTTAGTGGTGTTTTTAAATTTTTATTTATTAATCTTAAATGCCCATACTTAAACTGATACTGCCTCACTTAATGTATTATGTAATTTCTGCTTTTAAATATCTTAAATGTTTCTTAAAATGATTATTTCCATAGTTTTACAAGCGATTGTGTATACTTAGTTAGTACAATGCATTTCATAGAAACCTTAATTTCAGTATCTTAAATGAAAAGCATTTACTCAAGCATGTTTCAAAGGTTTAGTAATATATTAATTCATAATTTTGTCATATTTTTGACGATGCAGAAAATGCAATTAATGCATGCTTTCAGGAAGGAATTTCTTAGATAATTGAATATCATAAGAAGTGAAATAAATGGAGAACTTCAGGTTATTAAATTATTATGCGTATGTAAAAGTTAAATTAAATGAATCTTCAAAACTCCGCGCAATACCCATTTTAACTAAAAGGTTTTTGTCAAAGCAACTTGGGATCAGTACATTAGATATTTTTACATTAGATTTACATTAGATATCATTACATTATATACATTGTGATCATTACATTGTGATGTTTGTTGTATGAAGAGTATAAACAAAAGATTTTTTTAAAAAACGTGTATTATTTTCAAAATAATTTAAATAAAGTAAAATAAATGTAAAAACAACATTTAAATAAGTGAGAAAACTACATTTTGTTTGTACTTGTAGTCACATTCTCAGAAATAAAATTTTAATGTTTTGAATATTCGGCTATTTTCGATTTAATTATCATTTTAATATCAAATTACGTTATTTTTTAACTAAACACAAAGTCTCTAATGTTTGACGAAACTGCTCTCTACCTCCTCATTTCAATGTATTTTGTGAGTTTTTCAATGCTCTAATTTCAGATTTTAAACCCGTTTTTTCGGTATAAGGAGATTCGGATAAGGTTTTTTTCTTAATGAATTGTGTGAACTGGTAGGGCACTGGGCCCACGTCTAGGAGTTCGTGGGTTCGATCCCCGTCGGCTGAAGACTCCCCGTGTAGTAAATGGTGACTGATGCTCGTTAAATCTGCCGAATCCCCCGTGTTCTCATGGCAAATCATTACATCTGGCGGTACTGATCCAGGAGTTTCCTTGTCTTTTGGATTGGTTCAAAATTACAAGGCTACGGAGTTGAACATTAGTAGTCATAAACCCAAAATGGGGTCGGCTGTTAAACGACGGTTATAATATAAAATAAAATGAATTGTGTGAAATAATAAGTTGCAATAAACACAATGTTTTTTGTAGAAATTTCTTCCCTCATTCAAGTGATATTATGAGTGACCTATCTTTGACAAGTGTTAACTTAGCATATTTCTAAAGAAAAAGAAATTATTGTGCTATTTTATCTGTTTTAGTTTCACTTTTAGCTATATAATTTAGCTATTTGCTGTTGAAAATTTGAAGACTAATTTTGACTATGTGCTATGCGAAATTCTAAAAAAAACCCTACGTTGTTTTTACTGTTTTTCGATATTTAAGTAAAACTTATTTCAATTATATTTCACTCGTTTCACATATTAATGTTTTCTTTATCATTATAAATTTAGAGTTAGTGTAGCTACGCTAAATCTATTAAAGAAATAACTGAAAGTTTCCGACGAATCTTTTAAAACCTGACCCTATAAAGAGAAGAGTTTTTTTTTAAATTTTTTAAATTAGAACATTAAAATATTTTCCAAACTATTATGAAGATTATTTTTGACAAACGCAGTATTATTGGTGGAAGTGAGTAAATACCATATTTCAAAATTAAATTACACAGAATCTCAAAAAGTAAAGCTGAATGCATTATTAATTTAAAAATCCCAGGCTTCATATTAAATTTTGGCCAAAGTTATTTTATATTTTAGGGAAAGAATAACACAATGCATACCTTAAAACAAATAAAAAAAGTGTACGAGTTAAGAAAAATAATCTAAATAAAATTGAAATCTAATTTTTTCTCTTTTTGTTTAATTATTTTTCTCATTATTCCAAAGTTTTAAATGCTTTAATCTTCTCTTCATTATTAAATGATTTTTTAAATGATATAAGGTGCACCATAACGATTGGTGTTAGTATGTACCTCTTAGAACCTTTGTAAAAATTAAGTAAAAATATATTCAAACTTATTAGAAATATAACCAAAAAGCGCAAAAAAATAACCGCACTAAAATAGCCAAACCATACTTTTGGTTCTATAAGCAAAAAACTTCCTCAATACAAAGCAGAAAATGAGCGAAGAAAAATAAAGCAAACAAGTTGAGATCAACAAAAAGTGATTTAACCAATCGAGGAAGAGGAGTGGGAATATTAAAATAGAAGTAAGGATTTAAAAACAAAATGTCTAGAGGGTAGAGTGAGAATCCCAGGTGTGCAAGATGCAGAGATTCAACTAAAATAGATTTCCAAACATTAGGTAGAATAGGATACTAGGAAGATCATAGATCTAACTTTTTTACACGTGAAAGGATTTCCAGAAGTCTTATTCAATACATGAAAACTGTTAATTCATGCGTCTTTATAATTGCTTTATTCAGTTGTTTGGAATTTTTCATATGTAACATGAAAGTATACCTACCTTTATTTCGATACATTTTAGGGGATGCATATTAATAAATAAGAAATCTAACGAATCACTAGTGAGATAGGTGGAATTAAATACGCCCAAATCTGTTTGATTCTCTTAAAAATCCGAGAGTAGTTAAAAGGTAACTGTTCGAAACACTGGATAATAAGAAATCAGAGAATAAAACTGATTTTGATGCTTATTCTCAACATTTTAACAACTTCAGATGCGATAGACTACAACTTTAATTTTGCTTCGTGCTCGCTCAAATATTTATGTGTGACTTTTAGAGTTTATACTTTTGACTTCATGCTTCGTGCTCGCTCAAATATTTATGTGTGACTTTTAGAGTTTATACTTTTGACTTCATGCTCGCTCAAATATTTATGTGTGACTTTTAGAGTTTATACTTTTGACTTCATTTAAAGAAAGGATTCTAACATTTTATCTATCATTACGGAATACCCTGCATTTTATGATATTTTCGGGTAAATTTTCAGTTAGCTTTAAAATAGTTAGCTTTAAAAAAGGAGAAGAGATTAGCTTGTTTGAGATGCTTAGTTTTTTCTAAAAGAACTTTTTTCTAATATAAATTCCAACTCTAATAATAGATCATTGATATCATCTTCTTCATTACATTTTAAATTGCTACGTGAAGTAGACTTTTTTTTTTCCAGAGATCAAAAAGAGCTCTCTAAATTATTTTATAACTAGTCATTTGTATTGTTAATATTTTTCGTTTCGACAATTTTTTGTATTTCTTTATTTGACCTTCTCCGCATTTGGTGCAAAGAATTGCTCAGTCACGGGGGGAGTTTTGATGGTCTCGCCTAAAGGTTGTCAACGCAAATTCACTCCCAAAAGTTGTCACAAATAGAGGAAGACGCTACACAAATATACACACTTACGCTTTACTTTATTAAGTCAAGCAGCAAAGTGAAGTAGCCATATGAATTCACTCTTTTGTTGCCTTATATATTTTTCTTTCTCGAACTTATCCGTTCTATATGTTGAATTTTGGTACACGAGTTTTACTCTTAAAATATTATGTGATTTATTCTCATCACTTATCTCTTTCATGCTCATCTTGTTTTGGAATTATTGAAAGAATGAGTCTGCACTAAGAATGAACAATTTTGTTTTTATATCTAGAAGACGTCGCTAATCCTAAAGCTCTTCAAGAAACTAAGATCTGAGAGAAGTACCAATCTATCATTTTCTAGTTTAGTTATCTTATTATGAAGAAGAAGATTTTATTGTATAGATAAATGGTAATATAATTCTACAGTACATAGATATATTATTTTATACTTTAAGATTATATTATTATTTTACGAAATTATTTATAAAACTAAAACAAAATTCCATAGATTTTTAGAACAGAAATAATACATTTAATAACATAGTTTGTAAGGAACGTTGTGATTATGTATAAATTATATTTCCTTCATATGATTTATGCTTTTAAAATATATATTTTTAATACTTCAAAAGCATATACCTTAAAACAGCAAATATCACTTAATTGATTGGTTTTTCACGAGTACATGATTTATGTTGTTCGAAAAATTGTCAGAATTTAGGAAAAACTCATCTTTTCAAGTTTCTGAAAGAAAATATCATGGAATCGGTATCTAGAATTGAATCAGAATCTAAAATTTTGTCTTTTTAATATTTTAGATATTAAATTTTTTGAAAAAATAGATTTCGATTGGTGACATATTGTTAATGCTTACAAAATTGATTTTATTTTCCACAATATATGACCTAAATCTAATCTTTGCAAAATTAAATCATGACAAAGATAGAATCGATTACTATCAAAGCGAGGTCTTTCTCATTTTTATTTATAAGAAAATATTTCACTACAACCGAACCAAAAATATTCTTTAATTACTTTTATGAACATTCATTTAATCAATAAAAAAAAACCATACCACCGGAAGAGGAAAAGAGAGCATCTTAATATGTTTTATTGCTAAAAGTATTCCATGATAAAGTGGTCAATTTGAAAAACATTTAAAACTGATCCAACAGAATTCACAACTTGTTCCTTTTTTTTGCACGTAAATATTAATATGCGGGCATACGATAATAAGATTTTGATATCTTTAATGACATTTATTTTTAGAAATATGCATTTAGGGAGGTAATTGCAGAAAACCTTTTATATGAATAAATGGTAGTGCTTTTAAAACTTAAATACTGTGTTGCCTTTCTTGTTAATTGCTACATATTTTGGTTAGAAAAATATGAAAAACACACTGTTGTTACTACTGCTACTGCCAAGCCTGCTTTGGGAATTCAAGCGAATTTTTAAGACAAAAGGTAAGTTTTTTGTATTTCAGTGGCTCCATGAATACGACTTCAGCCACACACATGTCACTACCCGTTTTACAGAGAGGACTCATTCACACTCCATTCATTCATCCCAAGATCGTAATTTTGACCTGAACTAGAGAGCGATCATTCTCCAATTCAGTACCCTCAGAGGTATTGATTTTTAAAGGAAACATGGAGGACTTTGTAGCCCGGACAGATTTAACGTGCACCATTCACCATTTAATACACGGAGATATTTCGGTCGGTGGGATTAGAACTTACGCTTTCACGAACACGAGCTATTCCAGCTATATAACACACTGTAGAAAGCGGTACTGAAGAAGTCGAAATCCATTTGATTGTCACAAGAAACAATTAATTTGACCAAGAAAAAAATTATCTTTGATTTTGATGTGTGTATTTTTTGCAATTCAAAAAATTAAAAAAAATGTTTTGATTACTGGAAACCGCATATCGAAACACTTTTAAGAGCTTATAAAATCGACGCGTATTTGGATAGTTGAAAGTGTTTCTGAATCAAAAATATTGGGTCCTTCTGTTTTAATGTCGATAAGAACACCTAAAAAGAATTTTCTTGGCTTATATCCAAGCGATATAGATTAAAATATAAATCTTGAATAGAAAATTAAAGTGATTTTCTCTTTTTTAAAACTTACTTTGATAGTTTAAATATTAAAATAAAGTTCAAACTAAACATCCTTAAGATAATATCTTCAAGCAAAGAAGCATTAATGATTGAATCAAGTCACAAAATATTTAGTAAAAAGTAAATATAAATCATATGGAAAGAAAGAATAATAATAATAGTAATAATTTTTTTGAAATATAATGATTTTAGAATTAACTATCGTGCATTAATTATCCAATTATGACTATTGTTGTTTTTCTTAACAGATAAAAAAACTCAGTTTTCCAAATTTAAAAATAGTTTTGTCGTTTTTATCCAATAACGTTTAAGTGGAGGACTAGTCGCTTTTGAGTTAATTTAATTGTGGGTTTTATTCATGGAATTAAAAACGTAACTATATATATTTTGTATGGTAGGATGTTTACAAAACCTCTTATAAATTAAGCTGTTGACAATTCTTTGTATCCAAATAGTTGAAAGATTTTTTTATATTTTTTTTTGTATGCCTGTTTTAGGTAGAGGGGGTGCGATTGTTCTTGTTTTTCAGTGGCGCCATCTATAGCCAAGAATTCGACTTCTGCCACACTATACTGCCACTAACCCATTCATAGGGTGGGCCACATTCACACACATTCACGCAATCACACAAAGGAGAAAGGACATAGAACACGGAGAGAGAAAGAAACATCCATGCCCGGTATTCGAACCCAGAACCTTTGAGATGGAAGGACAGTTCCCTGGCCCCTACACAGTCCAGTCGGCATCCCTGTTTAATCAAAAACCAAAGTCTATTTTACGTTCTCTTATAGCGAATTATTTTTTTATTCATAATGTCAGGTCAAAATTGAATTGTATACAAGCTTGTCTGTATTTCGTCTTAATTTATCTCTGTTTGCATTTAGGATTTCAGGGATCCTGAGGCTACTAGCGAGATATAACTAACGTTACATAACACGTAAGATTTTAACATTACGCAAACGTGTTGTAGTTGCCTTGGAAACAAATGTTGTGAAGAACGTTGTTTTTAATGAAAAGTTGCAATGTTTTCTTGTGAAAAAAACGCTTCTGTCATTTGTTCATGCAATGCAATGTGCTAGAACATATTAAATTAGATATTAAGTATCATTATCAGCCTTAGAATGATACATTGTATTTCGATGTAGTAAAGTATTCAGTTTTTGTATTCAGTTTCGTATTCAGTAAACAGTATTCAGTTTTGAATTTAGACAATATATTACAATAATCAATCAAAATTAAACATTATTTGTTTCAAATTTTTTATATTATTTTCAATGTTTTTATTTATTATTTTGTTATTATAATGGGGTAGTTAAGAGGAAAAAAATGCTTTAAAAGTCTATCGAACTTGAAAATAATTATTGTCTTTGTTATTGCCTAGAGCCCTAATAATAAATTTTTCTTGCGATATTTTTAAAGCTAAATAGAAAAATTCTTATAATTTTGAAACGTGAAAAGTCAAACTGAACTTAAAAAAAAATTCTTTAAATGATAGGGTGAGTGTTGTATTTTCTGCTCCACCCGCCCGCTGTTACCAAAAACAAATGTTTTAAAGACTCAGGAACCTAACACAAATAGTCATGGAGTTAGAACAGAATAATTCTTCCTTTTATTATTATGTTGTTTTTTTTAAAATTGCGTAGAACGGATATTCAAATAGTATTCAATAAAATTAAAGTAGTCCTAATAACTGCTATCTTTAAATAGAAAATTATAATAAAATTTCAATAGCTTTCTATATTTACCCTGGTATAAATATTTTATGTATTTTTTATTATCAAAACTAACCATTGAGCAAACAAGTTATTCGGTTTATTATATTATAACATGAAGCCGTCAATTTTATATTAGTCTTTATATTCATGGAGGGATCTACTTTTTCTCTCACATACGATAGAGCTTTCAATGCGTCATCAGTTTCAAACGCGAAATCTTTGATGCCTAACATTTTGGAAAATGAGAGTTTTAAAGAAAATATTTGTTATCCCTTCGTCAAAACTCGCTCAATTTATGTCGTTCCGATATTCATGTCTCAAATTCATTTTCCAAGCATCACGTTTTATTTTTTTGGATTTACCTATCAACTTTAAAGCTTCAGGTCCCAATTTTCACCCATCAATTCTTACGTTAAAACTTCCAAGCACCACGTTCAAATTTCAAAGTACCCCGTTTTACTTTTCCATTTTTAAGTGCTATTCCTCTTCCTCGATTCCATAAAATAAAAACAAATCACTAACTAAAATGACAAACCAGTAAGAAATCCCTAAATCACTGAATTAATAATTCAATACCTTAATAACTGAACTTACAAATCACCCAGTGAACGACTAAAGTAGTAAATCATATATTGAATCGTTGTACTAGTAAACCATTCAACGAATCACTGAATCATTATATTGCTTGCTGAGTTATACGATTACTACGTCCTACTGAATAATATACTACTCCCTTATACATTTCTATTTTAAAGTACTATTTCTCTCTTTCTCGATTTCCTTAAATTTAAAACAAATCACTGACTAAATTAACAAACTTCCAAAAAAAAAATAAAAAATCACTGCATCACCGAATTCGAAAATTAATAGCTGAAATATAGATATTATAAATTACCCATTAACGCCGTCTCTGTCGGCTCCGCGTCTCTTATGTTAAACGTTTTTGTGCCTGTATGGTCAGCATCACATGCCATGCGACTAAGAAAAAAAATTCCGTCATTAAAATTGAATTCGTGGCTACTGACTCGCTTCTTTAAATCCGGCGATTACTTTTGTATTTCTCAATATTGCTAAGAGATGGCGCAAATAATCAACTTACAGTTTTCGCATTGAGATTTCCCGCCTTGAATTGAAATCAAAACCATTTTGTACTTTCCGTAATTTCGCCTTCATTGGTGTTACCATTTCATATCAAAATAGTTATGATAGTTTTGTGGTAAATTTGATTTTTACGCTCTGATGCCCAAGACTGATGTAACGGTAAGTCAAAAAATTATTTTCCAAAATATTTTTTACCTAATTTTAATAATTATTTTATACAGATATTTATCTTAATCAACTTAAGACAATAGAGTTAATAATATGCTATCACGGTGTATTTTTTTTAGATATTACTTGGGTGCATTGCAGGGAAAACAGTGAGATCATTGGACGGGACATCACATATTTCACGACCAGTATGGCAAGCAAAAAACTACTTGCTGACAAAAATATTTTGCATTTTCGAATTTAGGTTAGAGCACATATTAATTTTCAGCAATAAAAAATTCTTTGTTTGGGTCGAAAATTCCAAAAAAGAGAAAAAAAAAAAAAAAAAAAAAAAAAACCGACAGAGAAGGGGCTAAACTACTGAATTACTAAATCTTATTTTGAATCTTTGAATTAGTAAACCACTTAACGAATCAGTGAATCATTATATTGATCACTGATTTTTACGATAACTACATCCTACTGAATGATATATTATTCCGCAACAAATCATAACAAATCAGTAATCACTGACTGAAAAATTAAACCACTAAAAAAATCACTGAATCATCGAAATAATAAATCATTAGTAAAAAATAATTGAATTTATAAATCATTCATTAAATTACGGAATTAGTAAATGATGCATTGAATCGTTGAATTAGTAAACCACTCAATGAATCAGTGAATTACTATAATTCTGACGAAATCATTAACTGAATCAAGGGAAAACTTATTAAATTACTGAACTTATTATTATATTTTACTCCCTATTACATTTTGTTATGCTTTTTCCCTCGTTGATTTAATAAAACTAGTCATTCTTGAGGAAAACGCGTAAAATTATTGTTTGTGTTTTCTCCGTAAAATATATCGCCCGAACAGAAAGACTATTTTTTAAAGCCAAATAAAAAAGCAATATTTTAAAAATATTCAATTTCTTCTTCATTGCTTAAAAAGTATAATAATTACAATGGGATTTACCGATTATAAATAAGCATTTATAAGGTGCAAAATAAGTTTTAAAAAGTTTTCGAATTATGGTATAAAATACCACTTATACTACGTTACAGTTTTCAATTTATGGTATAAAATACCACTAAATACCATGGGTACATTACTCATCCATTTCACCATAAAATTCATTTTTATTATAAAATATTATACCATAAATTTTGCAGTAATATTTATTTAATAAGAGTGGTTCAGTGATTTTGCGGTTGTTATTTCTATAAAAATTACTATGTATCAGATTCTTTTGTTTCGTGACTTTTTCGGGTAAAAATGGAATTTACTGTAAAAAATACCGGCAACCTGAGTGTCGATTTGTTTGCCGTGATTTGATTTATACATTTTTTTACAGTGTATGCGATTTATCATTGCTTAGACTTTGAATTGCAAGATGCGACATGGAATTAACATTTATACGAAACAAGTTTTCATAATTCGAAAATGATATTAAGCTTATTTTTAAGGGGAGATACGTTTTTATTTTAAATTCAAAATACGACAAAGAAACTTTGCTCTAATCGTATGCACTTTTAATGAATTTGAGTTTTCTTCCCTAACAAAATATATTGAATATTATATACTGGTTTATATTCATAGTAAATAGAACTATATTTTTTCAGAATTTCATGCTACAAAGGCTCCAAAGCATACTGAAAGTTTTTCTGCGTTGAAATCACCAGATCAAATCAAATCCAGTTATAGATACAAGTTTCCTTTTCAATATCTTAGAGAATATCTTTGATATCTTCTTTGGCTTTGTCTTTTGAAACTTCCTTTTAGCTCCATCCCAATAATTTTAAGAAAATGCCATATGGTGGAAAGGGAAATTTCATCATACAAAATTTGTTTTCAACTCCTTTTTATTTAGATCCTTTGAGCTGAAAATATGAAAGATAAGCTATAGAATTTTTCATTGTTTGGGATCATTATTTTTAGTTGGACTTAAAGCGTCAAAAACTTTCGACCAATTTTATTATTTTTTTAGAAATAAAATTTATAATTTGTCGTATATGAATGTAGGGTAATTTATTTAGAAAGACGTGTATTGTTTTAAGATTATGTTTTAATTTATCATTAAAGTGATCGTAGATTTTATAGTAATCTCTACTTTTAAGAAAATTTTATCTTTATATATTTATGTTTTTTAGCTTTTTTCTCGCTTTCTGCGGTTTTTCAACTCAAATCTTACTAGTAAATAGCCTTTGGTTGGAAGGAAAACCTTATTGCTTAAATTTTATTTTTTGTTTCTTCTTATTTAAATCTTTTAATCTGAAAAAATAAAAATCAGATGCTTTCTATTTAGTTTTTGTTTCTTTGAGATAGAAATGAAAACATCGATAGCTTTTGTCATATTTTAAACAATCTTTATTTCTAAAAATTTAAATACATGATATGGAATTTATTTATAAAATTAAAACTTGAAAAACTGCCAAAAAATTAGTTTTTTGGTTAAAATTAGGCTATGGGTATTTTTAAAAAAATATATGGATATTTTTGAATATAATGGATATTTTTGAAAAAATATTTCGAGTAATATGGATATTTTTGAGAAATATTTCACTCATAATATTTCACTCATAAATATTTCACTTTCAATTTGAAACCTATCACAAATAAATCACGCTGCAGAAAAATTGTAAAAATTTTGTAAACTGGCCTGTCTCATATATGCTGTGGATTTAGCATGCTTTGTTATAAATAAGATTTTTTTTAATTTTCTAATATGCCCAAATTAATATGCAATATATGGTAATTTTAAAATAAGTTACTTGGAATATACAGTTTTTTAAACGTATGACTAATATATCTAGATATTAAACCAGTTTCAACTGAATAACGTGGTGCAAAAATATAATAAACAATTTCCAAAATGTCCATAACATTTAGCTCAGCGCCTTCTTATGGTGGTTTGTTTTGGGCAAAGTAAAATTTTTTAAGATATTTTCTATAAATAATTTTACGAAATATAAGAGTATTTAAAAAAAATAAGCGAACTGTATCATTATGACACCAGTTGCAAAAGAATGACGTAGTACATAAATTTATACACAATTGACGTTGCTATTTGTGCGCGATTTTGACAATATTTGATGTTTTTTAAAATTTTTTCACTACATATTTCGAAACATTTAAAAGTATTTTCAAAGTTTAAATATAAAACCAGTTTGAAATGAGTCAAGAACTTAAAAAGTTTTATAAAAAGAAATTGCAATTTGTTCATCCTTATGTTAGCACGATAAAATTTTAAACTTTTTTATAGGAAAAAGAAATTGAAATTAAACCAAATTGTAGAAAAAGCAATACTGTATCTTCTTATACTTTCCAGTTTTTGAAAAAAAAGAATGAATATTTGTATTATGTTATTAAAATGAAGTGCCTATTGTAGTAAATCACCAGTCAGTTACCAAAATAAAAACAATTATGTTCTGTCCAAAGTAATGAATGTTAAAATATAGTAATAATAAATATTGAGGTAATTAATTAAAACAGTTTGCTATCATTAAAGAGTTTGTGAAACTGTCTACGACAATGATGGATAGGGATGATATTTCTCATAAAAGAATATTTTGCTTAAAGAAATTTTCCCTCTTTAACATGATTATCTCCGTTATAATTGTTCCATGAATAAACTATTTATGGTTTGCAGACTTTCCTATTTATTTTCGTTCAAATAAATTCATTAAAGTACTACCCATATTATATTCTTAGTTTTTTCCCCATTGTATTTCAATGACTTTTGTAAATGCAAAAGTAATTATACAGAAACGTTTTTATTGGTCTTTTAAAGTTAATTATGCTTATAATCCAATTTAAATAATTATTTTAATAGATTGACTTCAAATTTTGTTTCTTAAACATGACTTGTATGATTTGATGAATTTTCCGCTTACTTTCAAATGAATAAATTTGTTAAACGACTTCAAAGAAAAAAGAGATATTGATATTGAAATTATTTCTTCTTGATTATAATGATTCTTAAAAATTCACGACTAACTATAAAGATCAATGTGTTTTTTTGGGTATTTTAAAATATATTGTATTTTAAACCTAAAAAACATTTCAAATGTGTGGATTAAACTACATTCCATGAATACAAATTCGCTTAAGAAGTTCTCGAGATATGGTAAAATACGCAAAAAGTAAAATTAACATTAAGAGGTCCAAACATTGGACTGCTCTCCTGACCAAACTTGTAGCACCACATTTTGCAGATTGTAGGTACCACTTAAAATTTGAGGGTTAGAAATCCAAATCCATTCAAATCTGTTCAATCAATTAAAAATAAATAAATTCATCTTCCTTTATTTTGAAGTACATTATATTTATGCGGCATGTAAGAGATCTCTGGAGTGCCTTATTGGCTCCTGGCATTTCCGGCAAAATTAAATTCCTAGTGAACTTTAGCATCCAAATAGAGTCTCCGTGCTGCCATCTAGTGTGGCAGAAACTAGATGTCCGAATTAACATGGCCAACGGTATCTCACCCATTGTGGTGGTCCTGAAAGAGTGGATACCACTTCTGGAGAACACACTAGGTCTGCTCATCGGGAAGACTGATTGTGCAGCTCATTGGAAAAAAAAATATTTAGAATAAAATAAAAACATAGCTTTCCTTTGGTTTTATTAACATACAACATATATATTAACTAAGCTATAACTACATCTAGTTCGCTTGGAATTCATTTCAATTTTTGTCCATATAAATGAAGCCATTAAAACATTTCCCAAGAAATAGAGTGGTGTCTAAACCATTACTTCTTTGTTTTAGTTACTCTTAAAATTTAAAAAATAATCAAAAATTAATTTTTTTTCATTGAAATTTTAGGCGAATTATATCCCAAACCTAATTAATACAAACTTTTCTAATAATAATGCTTTGTATTCGCATCATTAGAAAAGCTTGTTAATTTTGAATGCTCATTTTCAAAACTTACTTAAGAACTCTTGTTCATAATAATCATAAAATAAAATTTGCTTGCATTTTTTTTCAGTAATTACATAGAACAGGGAATATTTAGATTAGGAAATAAAATGGAAAATTATAAAAGACGTATTGTTTATTTATAAGCTATATTTTGTCATTCTTATTAGTTTACTGAAATGCATTTTACCTAATAAGTTGATTTATTTTTAATGAATGATAGACTACAGCAATAACGTTTTCAATACAACATTTTCAGAAAATACTGTAAATTCCAACTATACAATCGTTTTAATAATATTTATTTGCTATATTAAAGCAGTTTATGGCAATTAAAATAATTGTTTACTGTTATTTATAAAATTTAGTATGAAACCTTATACTAATATTTTGAAACTAACATTATTACGTCATACAATATCACTGTAAAATATTGCTGTTAAAAATGAAAATTAAGATATTTCAAAAGTCGATAATTTGGGCTTTATTTAATGTTATTTTGATAAAAATAACATTATTAGCATTATTAATATTATTATTTGTTAAAAATAACATTAGTTGTATCAATTATAATTTATCATTAAAGTTAAACCTTTATACCTCTCTGAATAACAATCATTAGAATAATATACTGACATTTAAATGTTTTTACGCAAAAGAAAAACAAATACTCCTGCAATGTAATAACTCATGTAGAATTCATCTATTCCCTTTTAGCTCATAACATACATTACGAAAAAAAATCGGTTAAGACTACCAGAATATGAAAAAATTTGCCGTGTTTCTGTTTCACCAAAAATCAAGGAATCCATGTAATCACAATCCGTGTTCTGGAATCACTAAAAATCCCATTCATTTTTACCGAAGCGCTTTGGTAATGATTCTGGTAAAATCAACAATGAAATATTGCTTTACATTACGTGTTAAAATTTGGTAAATATGGTAAAATTTGGTAACTTAATTATGATACCTTAGAGGATGGCATAAAAAACTATTTACTTGGTTAAATTTACTTTAAAAAAGATGCTTTTGAATCTTTTACTTAATCTTTGGCAATAAAAACTATAATTTTGAAAGCCAGAATTTCCAATTAACAATAAAAAGTTACCACATGAACGAAAATGTTATATGAATGGTTTAAAGACTTTATATTTTGGTTTTAATACCAGAAATTGTTTTACCATACAGTACGATAATTTTACCAGCATTTCGATATCAATATTTTCAAATTATGAATTGAGGCAAAAATAGCTTGCCCTTGCTCTCAAAGTTTGTCACAGAGTCTTGCCAAAGAAGTGTTAATAAGAAAATATGACAATTTGTCATTTTACCATACATTTAGTAGACGTATGATGCTCGAAAATTGTTTTATTCCGTTTTGCTTTCATTAAAATAAGGATTTTAATGAAACTATACATAAAAATATTACCTCCATATATCTGAAATTTTAAAGACTTTGAGCACTGTAACTCAATAATATTAAAATTAAAACTCTGTAATTTAAAAAGAACTTTCGCAATAAAATATTCTTTTATTCGATCTTGCAACTAATTAAAGTTTGTCATTAAATTGTACAACATGACAACATACCGTCATGTGGGGCTACTTTGTGCAGGATTTCGCAGTTTTTGAACTTTGACAAGTAAAAAAACTATGTTAATTCAAACTTTAGTAAAATTTATCGATATTATATTCATAACTGGACTCAGACGAGTGAATTTGATCAATATTGTGATTAATTGTATGTAATATTCACAAATAATAAGTCAAAACATACCTTGCACAAAGTAGCCCCCAAGCGGGGCTACTTCGTGCAGCGATAGGAATTCGGATTAATAATCATGTTCTTAGTAAAATATTGATATAAAATTGTTAAAAAAGTTAATTGTTGACATTTTTAATAACAAACACATCAAGATATGTAAAGATATTAGTTTGAAAATAATTTTCAGCGTTAAAAAAACATTTTTTATAAATAATTTTTTCTTAAAAAGAATGTTAATTTCAAAACATTTCAGTTTAAACAAAAGGAAACCATATTCATTTTTGAACATTGAAATGGATGAAATTTCAAAAAAAATAATTATTACATATTCATTAACATTTATAATATTGATAAATTTGAACATAATATGCATCTATATCACGTCGCGAATCTGCAGTTTTTACTTCCCCCAGAGCGTTTCTCTCTCTTTAACGCGGTATAGACCACGCTTATTAACAGCATTCGGTTGGCTAATCTTTCTCACAATTTCTTCGAGTTTGTACGTGTCAGTCTTTTCAGGCATTTTTTTTATAACGTCTGACCATTTTTCTGTCGAAAAAAAAAACGAATGAAACTTTGCACAAAGTAGCCCCAAAGTGCATTTTTTTCACTTTCCATTTATTTGTTTTTAATTTTCAATTTTTTTAACGCTAATATGATATAATTGTTTATTAATATATAAATAAAAATTTTGCACTTGCGACAATTGTTTTATCAACGTCTTTACATTTCACAGCTAAAGTTTCCACGCACACTTTTCGACGTCCGACATTCTCGGAAAGTTGTTGACATTGGATAAACAAAACACACTCCGAGATTGTTTTAAAATTCGAAAAAAATGTTTGTAGTAATAGAGGAGACTTCTATCTTCAAATTCCACACATTTTTAACGTGAAAAAAACATTATACTGAATAGCAGCACTTGAAAATTGCCAAACTCGAATTTGCACAAAGTAGCCCCCGCTGCACGAAGTATGACGGTAATAAAAATAGTTCATTTCATTTTGTCTATAAAGAATTAAACACCTGATCTCTATTTTTTTATGTGTCTTTTTAAAATTAATTCATGACAGTATGAATCAAAACTAATAAATATAAAGTTGTTTTTTTTTCTTTTAAAAAATCAATACAATTTACTAATCCAAATACTATTCAAAACTATAAAAATATTATCTCCAAATTTCTGCACTTTGCAAATAATTTCTGCACATTCTATAAAGACTTTGATGACAGTAACTCATAAAATGAAAATTAAAACTGTAATTTAATAAGAACTTTTTAAGTAAAATGTTATTTTATTCTATCTTGCAACTAATTACAGTTTCTCATTCAATTTTACAACATGACAACATAATAAAAATAGCTGTTTTCATTTTGTTAATAAAGAAATAAAAACCTGATATCTATTGTTTTGTATCTTTTTAATTCATGACAGTACAAATCAAAACTAATAAAATAAATGAAACTGTTTCTTTTTAAATATACAGTTTATCGATCCAAACTATTAAAAAAAATTCACTTCCTATTTCTTTTGTTTTTCAATCAATCAAATTCAGTTTCATATTTTTTAAAAATGTTTTGGAAGTTTATTTCGTTTACTCATCATGAATTCCTGCCTACTTTTTCATAAAGATTTTGTTATCTGGCTGTATTTTTATCCAACTATTTTTGACATTGATCAATTTTCGTCTGTGTTCAAAAAGTAACAGTGTCTAAAATTGAGAATCCACAGACGCACGCCATTTCTTACGAGTCTTTTTAATCTAACATATAAGCAACATAAGAGTATTTTGATTTATATTAAATTAAAAAAAAATATTAATTTCGATTGTTTTGTATTTATTGTTCCGCTCGAATTAGGTTTCTACTTGATGCTGATGTAGATATATCTTCCTGAGGTAAAATTAATATTATATTAAGGTTAATATTATATTATAAATGACGATTATAAGTTAGAAATCCGCAACCATATAAAGTTGCAATTGAAATAGTTCATGTTTGAAACAAAAAATCATGATTGTCTATCACCATGTTATTTGAAAAATAAATGGTTTTAATAAATGCCAAGGGGAAGAGGGCTTTGGCGGATCCCTCTGCCAGGTATGCCTATAGGAGCCTACGCCAGCTTTCATGGTAGGAATAGGGTCTGTAATGGCGACAATTTTTAAATTTATACCTGAATTTCCCTATTTTAGAGAAGCGAGGAAAACATGTCGTATATGTTAAGTATTAAAACCATATACATAATTGTAATATAAATATCAAGACAAATATTGTATAAGTTTAATCATTTTAGTACGTAAAAATTTCTAAGTAGTAAGCGGATCATTGGTTAGAGTCTCCTTGTCGTCGGCCTAACCATGGGAGGTTTTCGTGGTTTTCCTTTCCATGTAACACAAATGCGGTTTGGTTCCATTAACACGTTGAATGCCATGGGGGTCACCGGTGACCGTCTCTGAGTTTGGTTCTTAGCGTCACGGGGGTCACCGGTGACCGGCGAAGCCAAGATTATTAGAAACACGTAATTCGAGTAAGTTTTTTATGCTTTTATTTTTTTTATATTATTATCCTCACTAAAATGGTTTAAGGAAATTAATGCAATATAGAACACACAAAAATCCTTTTGGTCAGATGGGCAAGCCATGTCAAATTAGCGTGGCATTTAAGGTGTAAAAAATAGTCCCTTGTCCAGGAGTTCCCTTGTCTTTTGGATTGGGTTCAAAATTACAAAGCTACGAAGATGAGCATTAGTAGTCGTAAACCCAAAATTGGGTCGGGTCATCATCGATGGTTATAAAATAATAGGTGGAAAAAAACATTCGACAATGAAGCTGCCTTATCTAATAAAAATTTTTATCCTAGCAAAATTCAATCACATTTTAGCAAACCAAATAACTTTCAATGGACAAAGAAGGAAAAAAAAAAACATTCAATTATTGGCTTTCAATGGTGAGCTTGCAAAAAATGTTTTCAACAAAATTATGAAAAAAAGATCACCACTTATTATAATTAAGTAACTTACTGGTTTTAGAAAAAGTAATAATAGAGGCAAAGTACTTTATCAGTATACAGAAATTGAATTTGGTTTATTATGGTTTGTATAAGCAAAAATTAAATCAAAAATAACCATATTTACTGTCGTTTTAAACTACAAAAGCAAAATTATGTTTACTTATAAAATGAGTTGTAATGTCGTTATGAAAATATTATTTTTATTCTGAAATTTAAACACTAAATGTTATTTTATCAGAACTATATTATATGTCGCTGAAATAAGAATAAATTTAATGTACGCTACTATCTTGCAGATTATATATTTCCTCCCTACGTAAAGTTTCATTCAAAAATAGCTTTTAGAAAGGGTAATGTCCGAAAATTAATTACTAATTTTTGCATGCAAAGTGTTTTGGTGAATTAACTGAGCAAGCAGGTATTGCACATCTTGTCCAAGAATTAATTTTATGCATAAAATTTAATAAGTGTGGCATTTTAGGTACTAAAGCATTTTGTTATAATGGAAATTTAATTTAAAATTATGTACAGGGACTTTTAAAAGATAGTAGGATTAGATAAGTACGAGTATGATAGTACTTCTTATTTACATTCAATTTTTTCATTTTAAAATATAAAATATTTAAGTTATAGCGGTTAAAAGGTAAATTGAAATGAAATATACTGTAATGATATGGAAATAGATTTAACAATTTTATCCAAACAAAATAAACTTTTTAATTATTATGTAATGAATTTTAATTTTATGTGTTTTGAACCCAATGTTTTTAAGTAAATGGATTGCACTCTCTGTCTCTAAGCTATTTGATTACTTTGGCCGAAACAAATGAACTTAGAAAAAAATGAAAGAAATATTTAACAATATACCTAAATCGAATTTCAATAACGTTTTAATTTGTAAAATAAATAAAGTTCATTTTATACAAGAAATTGATTTGCATTTAGATAAATAATTTAAAAATAAATTTTTTTACTGGTTTTAATTATAATAATCCATAATTACGATGTATTTTGGGGATGTATACACTGCTGTTAAGATAGAAAGAAAGAATTCAATGATAAGAAGAAAGAATTTTTATTCTTCAAGTGTAATATCCATATATTTTTTCAACTTTAAGAGCTTTCCAAATTTCGTATAGGAAATTAGTATTAGCGTTCGTAAAAAAATTGCAAATCGATCTGAAACTAGGGCACAGTTGAAATTCTAAATAACTGACTCAAAACGCATAAACTTTTTACAGTTAGTAGTTTTCAATACTCAAATTCTTATTGCTTTCACTAGCCAAAGCAATTTATAAAGATTGGCCAAAAATAAAAAGTTAAGGGTTTGGTTTTATGGGTGTTATGGGAATGCTTAAGAAATTGCAATTTTATTTTTCTTCCCCATTTTCTTCTAAATAATATTTTTAAATAAAACCTCACGAGAGGTATGAGTTCAAATATCATCAATTAAGGCATTTGAGACAATCCTGAATTCTTGGAGAAATTTTCTAAAATAATTGTTCAATAGCAATAAATTTAGTTTTATTGTTTAATAAAGTTGACTCCGTTTTCGTCTGTAATGTATATGGTAGGAGATTAACATTATACACACGCATGAAATTTAAGAAAACTTTACATCCATTAAATTTGACTATTCTTTATTGGTAAATAACATTAATTTATGAATTTTTTGTAGTGTCATAAGAACAATATATCACATTAACATAAACACACCGGAAAACTTTTCGGTTAAAAGTAATGACGGTATTTACGGTAAATTTAAGATTTATCGGAAATATTATTAGAGAGTAAAAAAGAGAATAAAAAATTTATGATAAATTAATCATCATTCACCGTAGGGAATCGAATTCGGGCAAACTGATTAAGAGGGTGCTATAACTCAGGGTAAAAACTTCTTTGCAAATTCTTTTAAAATTTATTTATTTAATTATTATTTTCAATTATTTTAAAATTTAAAGTGTTTAAAAAATGAGATCAAGTGAAATTTCAATAAACCATAAATGTTCAAAATTCAAAATGTCAGAATGCAAACAAATTATGACAGGATTACTAAAAAAATGTGGAAATGAGTTTTACTGTCGAAGTAATCAGGTAACGATTTATTTGCGTTTTGATATTTTGAAAACATTTTGTCAGTGTTTTATCGACTTTAATGTGTCAAACTTTAAGGTTTACTCTTATTTAAGGTCACTAAGGTTTAAGGTTATTTTTTAAAAACTCACATGTTTTTATAAACTCCCTAATTTTTTATTAACTCACTTTTCTAACCAACTTTCTATAATTAAATTTAGAAAAATTAAGCATAATCAATTAATAATGAAAAGTTTTTCTAGAACTATGGCGTTTACATAACAGCCCAAGTGCAGTAGCTAAATATGTCGGAATATGCTCACGGTCTAAATATGCCAGAAAACTGGTTGTATCAACATAGTGGATGGAAAGAAAAGAAAGAATGTCCTTTTGTTGAGACTAATCTGAACTACATTTCCCATTTGATTTACTGTAAAGTTTTCACAGTATTGTAGCGACTAATTTTTACAGTAATATTTGCTTCATTAGTTTTCTGAATTGTTTACAGTGAGCAATTTAAAATTACGAATATAAATAACTGTCTACTTCTACAGATATTAAGTAATTACAGATAAGTAAGTACAGATATCAGTCGGTAAACAGAAAGTCAACCTAATTAACCTCCCAACCTAATAAACTCATCCTAATTAACTCAACTGATTATTGAAAAATGTCCTACTTTTTTCATTATTAGATATTAAAACATTTTTGCATCAAGCAGAAATTAGTAACAAAAATTCTTAATTGACTATTTTGATTTCCATAAACGTATTTATCTTTCTTTTAAATCCTTATTGTAATTATAACGAAGCAATAGTTGTTTCATTGGAAAAGTTAATATCTAAAATGTTTTAAGTAGAAAGACTTATGTTTTAATAAGTGATATATGAAAACTTTTCAACTCTCTTCCGTATGGTTCACTCTTTATTTGAGCGAAAGGGGGTGAATGTTTGATAGACTGGCAGGTGAGGTATATTTTCCGGTGTATTTTTTCACGCTAAAATGAATGAAACCAACTCCCACACGGTTGAGCCAATAGTTTAGAAATTGCAAACAATTTATGTACATGTAGTATAGTTTTGTTCTTGTACTTATTTACACTTCTGACATTGATAATTGACATCTAAATGAAACATCTAAATGAGTGATGAATTGTTTTTTACGTATTTTCGAAAGCTGAAACAAATGAGACTATGCACTCGAAAGAATAATAAGTCAAAATTTCAAAAGTTGTAAAAGTTTTTGTACATAAATATTTTTTTGACACGTAGTTATGTTTTATTGGGAATACAAATTAGTTCGGTCCGTTTTTAAGAAATGGCTCTGCTGTTAAGAATGTTTCATAGTGACAGCTGGCTTCGGTGGTTGCAGAAGGATAAACATCTTTCGATACTATTCAGTTTATATCGCTTTGAGTTTCATACAAAAACCTTGTTTTTTACTTAGTTGAGTATGTCAAGTTTTGTGGTAACGAAGCAGCATTTGCGGGAGGTTTTATGTTTCTGCTTTAATTGGAAGAAAATTGTAGCTTAAGAGCCTCGAATTCTTGTAGAAGTTTTTGGTGACAATGCTCCAACTGATAAATCATGTAGAAAATGGTTTCGACGTTTCAAGAATGGTGAACAGTTTACCGCAACCGCTGTATTCACTGGACATTGCTCCTTCTGATTACAGGTTGTTCCGACGGATGCAACACGATTTGGCAGGTCATAAGTTCACTTCTTTCGCAAAAATCGAAAATTGGCTCCTAACTTGGATCGCTTCAAAAGATGAGACATTTTTTCGAGATGGAATTTGAAAATTGTCTGAGAGGTGGGAAAACGAAGTAGCCAGCGATGTACAATACTTTGATTTATCTGTTCACTCATTTTGTTCAGAAATAAATGAAATCTTTATCACAAAAAAAAACAAAAACAAAACGGACCGAATTAATTTGTACACCCAATATATTTATATTATAACTATCGGATACTTTACATTTTATAACTATTGGGACATATAAGGTATATTTTCAAATCCCTCCATATGCTTTCCTCATTATTTGACGAAAATGGGGTGATTTGAGGGAAGAGATGAATTTCTGATGGACAGGTAAGTGAGGTATTGTTTAGGGTGTATGTTTTAACGCTGAAAGGAATGAAACCAATCGTGACAAGGTCAAACCAATAGTTTAGAAATTGCAAGAAATTTATGTACGTACATTTTTACACTTGTACCTATCTTGTACTTGTACGTCTGACATTGCTATATAAATGAGTGATACATAGTTTTTTTAAAGTATTTTTAAAAGCTGAAACCATTAAGGCTATTCAAAAATCCGAAAAATAATAAGTCATTATTCAAAAATTGTATCAGTTTTTGCGCGTAAAAAGTACTTTTTTGACACGTAGTAATATATACAATTTATATTATAACTATCGGACACTTTACAACTATTGGGACATATAAGGTATATTTTCCGATCTAATTTATGCAGATTCAAAATAGGAATAAATAAGATGAAAAAGTAAAGCAGATATAAGGGTTTTGTGCACAAAAAGTACCATTTTGTATTTACATATTTTTACATTGATATATGAACATGTGAACTTTGATTTTCAATAAAAGTGAAATTTTTAAGTGAAAATGTTCAAGTTGTATGCATTTCTTACCTTAATAGAATGAAATTGATATTTCAAAAGTGGAAATGTTTCTTTTATTTATTCGTGAAATTACTATTTTTGAATTGTACTTATTATGAAAATAACTCTTATATTTCGACACTAGTAAACTCATCAGCTTGAATTTTTATCTCATTCAATTTAGTATGAATTTTTTTTTTTAGCGAGAAATGTATTTTTCATCATGAGATTGCCTCTAAAAAGCAAACAATGGGCTAATAATTATCATTAAAAGTTCTTATTTATTTCTAATGGTGGATTGGAAGACAACTGCAGACAGGAAAACAAACAATAAAATTAGTACAAGAAACAGAGATAACAGTAACAAAACTGAAACTACAGTAAGTCTATAATCGTTGATCTTATACCGAGCTCTCCATTATTTCTCCCACAAATGTCCCAATGCCAGTGCAGAGCAATGACTCAAATGATTCGCTTCCATTTCTTTACGAATGTTCCACTATTGGCAGAGAGAATTTTTATACGATATAAATGCTTGGAGAGGCAGCAGCACATAATGCCCGGATTGTAGATTAATGACCTTTACCCAGAATGCACCACGAGGAGGTTGATCTGCGTCGCACTCCTTATCAAAAGTAAGAAGAACTGAAAAATATTCTCAGAAAAATACTTAAAATTACAACAATTATAGAAAAAAAAGTTCGTGCTAAACTCATAAGCATATGCCAATAATGTTTTTTTTTTACTATTAGTTTAATAATTACAGTGGTCATTAATGTTAACACAAATAATATGAATATGATAATATCAAGATCATTATTAATAAACATAATTATTAATAAACATAATTATTAATTACGATAATGTTGCTATCGCTGTCAATAGCATAACATATCATAAAGATAACATCAAGAATATCATACACAATGAAAGTTATTAATTTCTTTTTTATGGTTTCCAGAAAATGCTCTTGCATGAAATTTTTGTTTGCTTTAAATTATTCGATATCAAAATATAATTTAAATAACAAAATTAAAAGGAGCACGTTTTTTATACTCACGATTAAGTCTGAAGTATTTTTCTTGCTCTTTTATCCAATATTTCAACAGAGCGAATTACTATAAATCACTTTTTTTATTCCTATTACTTTTCAAACATTTTTTGCCAAAAACGATGAATCACATTGGAAAAAGCGCAATCAAGAATCAGGAATGAGTTCTCTTATATATTTCTTGTCATTGTTAACAGATATTTTTTGCAACAATGTTTCGAAAAGAATTTCTTAAATTTATTTTACATATTCTATAATAGCTTATTAAACTTGGCTATTGTTGCAAATGTTTCTAGTTTTTTTTATAACCGTCGTTGAACAGCCGACCCAATTTTATGGGTTTAAGATTACTAATATTTAACTCCGTAGCCTTGTAATTTTAAACCCAATTCAAAAGACAAGGGAACTCCTGAATCGAGTATTGGGAGAAATTTGCCTTCGCGGAAGACTTTTTGATGGAGCTAACTCACATTTGTGTTACATGGAGAGGAAGACCACGAGAACCTCCCTCGGTTAGCCTGATAGCAAGGGGACTCCATGATCCATCTACCACTGAGGATATTTTATGTCAGCACGGTGGTCGGTGCAAGCCGGATGAGGAATTCGTATCAACTGGGATTCGAACCCGGTTTGCTTCAATGGAAGGCGAACGCTCTATCCCCTGAGCCATCGCTGCTGTCTAAATCAAAAAAGAACTAACAGCAATATTGTTTGCTTAATTTCAAATTTCTCTTTATATTAAAAAATCGTAAGTGCCATCGCTTGTTTCTCAACAATATTTATCAATCAATTTATGTTAATTGCTTTGCTGCACAAAAACTATTTAACTTTTAAACTTAAAATTACGAGGGTTCATAGAAAACATGTACTAAAAGTGCGATTAAATATAAAGAGTCACGTCCGATAATTAGTTCGAGAAGTAGTAACTCTTATACTAGAAGAAAAAAAATCTTAGGGGCACAAACCCCAGAAATATGACAGCAGAATTGAAAATTAATGTGCTGAACGAGTCAGATCCGTTTTTAAATTTAACAAGAGCTTTTTTTTTCAGAATTCCAACTTTTTAAAATTGTTGCATTTTTAAGTGCTTTTTTGATAAATTTCCCCCACTTTTTTCCTTATGTTATTATTATTTTTTTTTTTTTGCTGTGTGATAATTTATTGGACTCAAATACTTGGAATAGAAACGGTCGTAGAAAAATGCACAGGGAATGCGACGGAATAACAAAAAAATAATATTCGATAATCAGTTCGAGATGAATTAACTGCTAAACTTGTATCTAAAAAAAGACTGCTGCCCGTTGAAATGCAGCTACAAACGCTTTGAGAGCCGAGAATCAAATTTCCTCGAAAGTTATAGGAATTCTAATGCTTTTTCGAGAAGTTTTTCTCAGTATTGTTTACTATAGATATTGACTATTTAGGCAGTGTAGTAGAAAAATGTATTTTTCTCTATCGAGTTCCTTATTTTATTAAAATAACCGGAAGCAATTCATTACAAAACTTCCTAAAATGGGAAATCGATTCATTGAGCTTACATGTTCGCAAGGGTTTTTCCTAACTAGGCCAAATACGGTTCCTGTTTTCTCATAGCACTATATTTTATAGTTATTTATTTTATTATTTATTAATATAATGCCCTAAATATTATTTTTCTTCAGTCATTTACTTCTTCACTGTTTTATTATTCTTATTATTAAAACTTAAAATCAAATTAAGTACAGAATAACAAATAAACTTAGTTATTCTATACTTCTACTAGCTTTAGAAAATAGGCACCGTTAGAAAAGCGTGTCTGAGAAAATGAAAATAGCTAAAAAGTGTGTTTATCTCAAAATGTTTATCTCAAAACGGGCTTATCTCAAAATGTGTTTTTAAGTAAATAGACACAGCCAAATTAAACATTTCAAATTATCCTAAATCCTCCTTACATCTAAGATTTAATATTTAATTGCGATATTATATCGATAATATCTAAAAGTATGGCCCGTTTCTGATTGTTTTATAGTTTCACTAAATGAAAAAATAAAATATTATCATAGTCTGTATAATAATTTTCAGCAGACAATTCAAAGGAATGAGCATTTGAGCATAGACATGATCGTAAATTACTTTTTAAAGCTAAGGGTAAAATAGAACATAAGCATTAAGTATAATTATATTAAATGTGAAGGCCTTGGTAGCTCATTAGTTAGAGAATCGGATTACGGTCCGGAGACACCAAGATTCGATGAACTTACCAAGTTCATGTGGCATCGGATGCCCTGTTGGAGAATCTGATTATAATTTCCTTCCATTTCAGATCTATGTCTAAATTGAGGTAGTGACTTCACAAATTAGTGGTGCTGACATCTACCCGTAAGGTTCTGGGCTAAGACATACTTTCACCCTTGCGGTGCTCTCTTGTCAAATGAAGGGAACACCTTCCTGACTTAATTCATAAAAGTACAATGGCGGATGAGCTTGACTTGTCCAGTGTCAGAATAAGTTAGAAATAACTAAAACATATTATATGTATTAGTATTAAGAATTAGTACTAAGTAGCATTAGCAAATTAATATTTATTTCAAGAAGGTATGAATAAATTAATCCATTTATTTTAATGCCTTTATTTTAATGTAAATTGATTTCATAACGATAATTTTAAAAATCTAAAAGTTCCTCATTATCTCTAAAACTTATATCAAGTCCTTTGTACTCTCAGTGCAATAAGTTCTCTTAATATTACTGTCTTGTGTATTATTTTGGAAAAGAATTTGATTCAGAAGAAATAATGTTTGTTTCCTGAAACGATGCCTTGTTTCTCGAATCGAAAAAAATAAATTTGCTGTAATAAACTTTTTTCCTTATATTAGCTTTGTGCTGATGATAGTAAGAGTTTACGTATCTAACGTAGATAGAGAGATACAACCAGTTGGTGACAATCTGTTATTGGCTAAGGGGCAAAATTTACAGAAAACAATTGAGTAAATTTTTTAGATTTAATAATCTAGTTTATTGTAGTACTTTTTTAATTACTTACAACATGATTCCAAGATTCAATACATGATTATAAGTTGATTCCATGATTTTCAATTATTTATAAAGAATTTCAAGTTTGCAAAATTAAATATATTTTAAGTTTTCGTTTAGATTCCTTTAATACTGATTGTTAAGTTGCTTAAAATTCAGTTTCGATAAAAACGTGCACAAAAGTTATCTTGTATTTAAACAAAAATAATAAAAGTTTGCAATTAACTTTGGAATGAACATACCTCTTCATATGTATGATTATAATTATTTGTAAGCAACTTAAGAGTATTATAATTTTTCCGTGTATGAAGTTGAGTCCATTGAAACATTGTTTTATAAAATGACAACGCCTTCGTTCTAAAATATTTAAATATAATCCTATTGAATTTAAGAAGGATTGAATTTAGGATATATTTATGCGTTGTTCGATGCTTAATTGTACAATAAATTTAAGCTATTCAGCAAAAGATAAAACTTTTGGTTGAAGCTTTAGCTGATAGTTTTATGCACCTGAAAGAGGATTATGAGTGAATTTTCTGCTTTTAATTATTCAAATATCTAAAGAACCGTTAAATAATTTTATAATATTTTATAACGAGATATTAGTATTCGACTTTAATTCAGATTTTTCTTGCTCATTTATCTTTTTTCTTTCTTTTTTTTTAAATACACTTCATATTTTTAGAATTATATTGTTAACTAAAATAACATAATTTGAGGATAGACTTGAATTTAAATTTAAATAAAGCATTAATGCATGTTTATAATTTATTCAGATATTTTAAAATTTTAATAACAGCTGGAGTATAGACTAATGATTCAATTATTAAAAACTGTTTTCATAATTTTGTATTTATTTTTATATTTGCATACATTTATAATTATTTAATATAAATTTATATTTATTGCATATAAAATCACATAAAATTACAAGTTATATATGGTTATAGTATATTCAGATATTTTAAAATTTTGGTTCGAAGTTTATAGTAACAGCCAGAGTGCAGATTGTTAATTTAAATATTAAAAATTGTTTTCATAATTTTATATTTAATTTTAAATTTGTATACATTTAAAATTATTTAATATCAGTTCATATTTATTGCATGTAAAATCATGCAATATTAAAGCATATTAGTTTATACAAACTATAAATTATACAATTATACGAATTATGCATTATAAATTAATATTTTACCATTTGATTGCTTTGTTAAGCGAATAATAATAGTAAATATAAATAGTTAAATTATTTAAAATTTTCATTTATAGCTTTATATCCGACTATTTATATTTGTATACAACTTTAATTACAAATAAATTATAAAATATAAATAATTACACACGAATGGAAAAACGAAAAAATTCCGTTCGCAAACACAAGCATAAAGCCCGTTCCTCACCTAAGTATTAAAGTGGTTGACGAAATTGAACCCTACCGAAGAGCGAATGATGGCTTTCCGAACCCTTTTCATGTAAATACGAGAACTGGGTGTTGATCACCAGATTAGGGATAAAAGGATCCATTGTCAACGGAACCAATGACTTGCACAAGACCATAGACTCTCTTCCACGCAATATAAATGATTCATACCTTATACACGTAAAATTGAAAAAAAGCCTAGCTTTCAAATCCCATTTCATGTATGAACTTGTGAATCCAAAACGGGTGTATGATGCAGTTTACAATTTCCTTCAAACACCATTGTACCAATCCGAAAATGTTAATATTGATCTCGATTGGCTGTTCAATCATCACAAGAATTTACACAGAATGTGTCTGAGCTGCATTCAAATATGTCTGCGAAATTATGTACCGAGCTGTTCAGGATTAACAGTTAAAGTACTCCAAGATGAAAACACAATAAAGCTGCTTTTCCAAAAAAAAAAAAAAAAAAAAAAAAAAAAAAAAAAAAAAAAAACAATTAGACAACTACCATTTTGCCAATGGTTGATTTCTACTTAAATTTGAAATGAATGTTTTTAATAAATTTTTTTCCAAAATGACATTAAAATTAAGTAGAAAGTTGAATTCTGTTCTTCCGTTTGGTGATAATTATACCAAATCTTATTCTATTTATTTTGCTTTTTTATACACCACTTATTATTATTTTTTTTTATTTCAAGTACCGTTGATTTCAAATTATTTAGCTTTGAAAGAATATGTTTTATAAGCGTATTACATTAAAGTTATTAGTTTATTTACATTAGAAAATAAACTTTCTGTTTAATTTTATTTAATAAATACTAATTTGGAGATGTAGTTCATCTATGCTACCACTCTCGGGATTGATTATTGAATTTGCCCTATATAACGAATAAAAAAGAATTGAATACTAATGAACATGCAATTAACTCCGTTTTACTTAAATTAATTAGTTTCTGAACGTGTTACATGAATAGTTCTGTAATTAAAAGGGAAACACCCAGACATACACACGAACTCTTTCTTTTATTGTTATGGATACAACATAAGAAATATTATTAACACTTTCATCCCTAAGAAAACTGTTTATTCAAGAAAAGTCCATCTCTGCGTCTAATTTCGTAATATACCCACCACTAGTTATTAGTAAATTGTTAAGTAAAGTTTAAACTTTTAAATCACATAAAACTTCATGGTATTTCGTAAATATCAAATCATTAAACTAAAAGTCATTAGGGTATACCGTTTCTTCAGTGAAGTGTACAGTTGAATTTTAATTTCTGTATTACAACGTGACTATTTTTCTTATCTATACTCATAATTATTCTATACTCATAATTAAGCGAAACAGAACATTTTTCTTTTATTTAAGAAATTTAAAAGCTCTTCTGTAAAGCTGTTATGAATCGACCAATGAGAAAAAGGCTTAAAATATTAACGAAATAAAGATATGAGTAAACGAAATAAACTAATATTCTCAAGTATTTTGTGAGAAAGGCTTCTGTAATTAGCAAATCATTTGTAGCAAAGCCCTTTAAAAATCTTTTGAGAACGTATTAAGTAAAAATTGCTTAATAGTAGGGCTCTAAGAGCATTTTTACTAATTGACTTTAATTAGAAAATATATTTTGTCTAATGTTCTTTTTTTCTTATTAGGACGACATAGTTCTCTAATTCAGAGATGTTGTGATTTAAAGAATCTAACACTCTAATCTATGATGCTTGAAATTGGCTCATGAATTAAATCTGTGATCGTAAAGGTATGACTTTAAAATTTACAAAATTAATATTTTCTTTCCTGTAAATTATGTTGACTCATTATAGCATCCAATAAGGCTTTTAAAACATGAATGTTAAATTAGTATGGCCAACATTGTTTAATAGAGTTTATATATTTTTTTCTATTAGTAAGTAATGAATTAAACTTCGAAAACAATTTGTTTCTTTAATTTTTTGTCAAGCTTATTGCTTGATTTTCTAACATTGGGTGCTCAAAAATATTTGTTTTCTTTTGTTATTTATTGTCGGTTACTCAAAGCTCAGAAAGTATGAACAATTGCATGATGTTAAAAAATGATTTTGTAAGTATTTCTTGAAAAATTTAAAAACAATGACTCAAAAACCGAAAGTGTCTTTTATATTATTGTAAGGTAATATATATATATAGCATAATAAATAAATATAAAAAAACACGAAGAAAATTAAGAAAAACAATAAGTATTATTTATTGCGCAAATTATTTATTATAATTATTTGAGTGCTCCTCACACTATTGTATTGATATATTTTGCTTCGGCTATATTAATGCAATAATAGAAAGCACTCTTTTTTGCAGATATAATCGTGTGGGCTGATGATGGGATTATATCTTTTATATTTTTTATATCCCGTCAAGTTTTTATATCCCTTTTTTTTGTATTATTATTATTAATAATTTTTTTCCCTTTTTTTCATTTGTCTGTAATTTTTCTTTGTTTCATCTTCATTTTGGAAAATGGATAATATATATTCTAGTGGCCATTGCTACACAAGAAGCGGCGGCGACACACCACGAACATGAAATTTGCAGGACGGATAAAGCATGTTGTGGTATGCAAATGATTAGCTTATCAGCGCATTCATGCAAAGCAGACGGCGGTATAAAAGAAGAAATTTGAAAATAAGTTTCTCATAAAGAAATTGAATTTGAGCATTGTTCTTGGGTAAAATTTTTTTGTCATGCCGCTTGTAAGAAGGAGAAAAGCGTAGTAGCAAGTATATCTAGGTTGAATTGTGGCCTACCGGGTTTGCGGTTTATCATACCGAAGTAAACTACTCACGTTGGTAGAGATCCCATCACTGTTAGCAGAATATGGAATCGACAGGTTCATGACGGTCTCATGGAACGCAGGGCAGGATTTCTGCGACCCCCCATCACTAACAGTCTAAAAGACAGACATGCTATCCACATGACCTGTAAGCATTTATTTCGTTTCGGTTTTTCTATGTTTTTTTATTTATTTGGCAAATTTTTTTTCTTTTTTAAATTCTCTTGCATCTAATATGCAATTGATTTTTTTTTCACTTGAAGTAAACATGCATTGACTTAAAGTAGTAAAATGTGAACTTTCTATACACCGTTGAATTCTTATAGAGTGCTGTGCAATGCATATCTACTTTATGCAAACATATTTCAACAGATGAGAAATCCAGAAACATGTAAAAGCAAATATTTACAGATTTTGACGAGTTTTAGTTGAAATACGAATCAATTTCTAGGAATGAAATGTTTTATATGTCGTTGTATGATCGCCATCGTTGTATGAACCTTTGCGGATATTATAATTATTTCAATACTTACATTATATTGAAATATTAGAAACGTATAATTTTTTTTATAAAGATTAATATATTTTGCTTTTAATCTTATAACGTTTTTCATTGACATTATTTTCATTTTTTGAAAGCATTATTTTTATTTATTTCAAAGCTTATTTATACAAAGTAATCACAGAAAAATTTCTTATTATTTTAGTTAGGAATTATTGATGTCTCAAACATTTATGAAACTAGTCAATTTTCTAAAATGATACCTTATATACCATATGACAAGTACATTTATCTAATGCGTTAATTGAGCAATGTAAATAACCAGTTTCTATCTCACTGTAACATGTATAAATAGTTTCTAGTACTTGATAATTCTGTGGGAAAAGTGGATTACTGTTTAAGTTAATTTCAATTTCTTTCATGAGTTGATAAATAGTTTTTGCTTAATATTATTATCAAAGACAAATTATAAGAGTTATATTCCTATTTATTCTATCCATAAACTCTTTTCGAATTAAACAGCTTTTCTTCAATTATAGTAGAATTACGGTCAAAGTTTATTTCAATTGATTTAATCAGGCAAATATTAATGAGGTAATATTTTTATATTATAAAAATTATTTTTTGTTATATTTACATTATAATTATTATATTTTAGTTTATTATTATTATTACCTTATTAAATAAAGTAATAATAATTATAAACTTTAAATTATCAGGTAAAATATTATTATTCGGCACACATCCAATAGCAAATAGCTATATAATATATATATATATATATATATATATATATATATATATATATATATATATATATATATATATATATATATATATATATATATATATATATATATATATATATATATATATATATATATATATATATATATATATATATATATATATATATATATATTTATATATACCAGCGATGACTGACTGACTGGTTATTGTTCTTTTTTTAGTACAAGTTTTAACTGTAAATACTAAACTTGCGTTAAAAATTACTAATGCTACTCTAATTTAATTTACTGTATACCATTAATATTCAGCATATATTTAAGGTTGATTCTGGATTAATAAACAATAATCTTCTTTACAATTCTACTATTAAACACAGTACAAACTGAACGTAATTCATATAAATGACCATGGAATGCAATTTTCAAGTTCACATCTGAATCCTTTTAGACTTTAAACTTAACATCTAAGAGCAACATTTCCTATGTTTCCACATTTACTTAATAATAACAATTCCAGGAAAGCCGACCGATTCAGGGCATCATCAATCAAAAGTTTAATGGTCAGCTCTGCTCTTTCCAAACATGGTTAGAACTATATAAGAATTATCTGTTTGATAAATGGCTTCTTTGGAAGCACATTTCTGAGGCAGTGGAAGCATTTATCCAATTTTTCATTTAATTTGAGATATAAGTAACCGAAAGCAGTAATTATGAAAGTGATAACAATGCTGGGTGATGAATAATCGAAAATAGTTTAGCCGAAGTCGCATTTTAATCTTTCACTTTAAAAATGATTTTATACAAATGAGAATCTTTTCTTTTAAATTATTGACGACAATCATTTACCGAAATTTTAAAAAAATTTATGCATTCTAAAAAAATACCCTATAAATTTCTTTTATATCCGCAAATTAATTGTGCCATATGCATAATATTGTGCACTTTATATAAATTAAGGAAAAATAATGAATTGTCATTGATAGCGTCTTATTGGGTGCTTAGTATTCTGTCGACACGAAAAACATTATGCTTTAGAATTTTAAATATATTATACACCTAAAAAGAAAAGAAAAGACTAACCATTTCATTAAACCTTTCAGAAGTGTTTGAAAAAAAGTCTCCCACTTACTTGTGACACTAATATTCAAAACTTAAATTGTCATGCAGTTTTTAGTAAATTAATGCAGTTTTCAAAGATAAAGTTTAGATAAAGCAAATTGCTTTAATTTGGACTTCATTCCTTATACAAAAGCCCTTCTTGTAAGGATTCCAATGGAACATTTTCAATGGAATTCTACAAAGGGCTAATGAAATTCAGTTTTCATTACGAGCGATATAAATAGATAAATTATCAGAAAATATCATTAGGGTCCTACAGTTAAGAGAAATTTAGGAATGAAGTCTTGCAATTTTAAATTTGCAAGAAATTATAAAGCAATTTTATACTTAAAAGGTAGCTAAAGTATTTCTTAAAAGATATATATTTAATGAAAATGCATGCGATATAAATAGGTAAAGTTTTCAGTACGAGCGATATAAATAGATAAATTATTGGAAAACATCATTGGGGTCTTACAGCTAAGAGAAATTCAAGAATGAAGTCCTGCGATTTTAAATTTGTAAGAAATTATAAAGCAATTTTATACTTGAAAGGTAGCTAAAGTATTTCTTAAAAGATATATATTTAATGAAAATGCATGCGATATAAATAGGTAAAGTTTTCAGTACGAGCGATATAAATAGATAAATTATTGGAAAACATCATTGGGGTCTTACAGTTAAGAGAAATTCAAGAATGAAGTCTTGCAATTTTAAATTTGTAAGAAATTATAAAGCAATTTTATACTTAAAAGGTAGCTAAAGTATTTCTTAAAAGATATATATTTAATGAAAATGCATGCGATATAAATAGGTAAAGTTTTCAGTACGAGCGATATAAATAGATAAATTATTGGAAAACATCATTGGGGTCTTACAGCTAAGAGAAATTCAAGAATGAAGTCCTGCGATTTTAAATTTGTAAGAAATTATAAAGCAATTTTATACTTGAAAGGTAGCTAAAGTATTTCTTAAAAGATATATATTTAATGAAAATGCATGCGATATAAATAGGTAAAGTTTTCAGTACGAGCGATATAAATAGATAAATTATTGGAAAACATCATTGGGGTCTTACAGTTAAGAGAAATTCAAGAATGAAGTCTTGCAATTTTAAATTTGTAAGAAATTATAAAGCAATTTTATACTTAAAAGGTAGCTAAAGTATTTCTTAAAAGATATATATTTAATGAAAATGCATGCGATATAAATAGATAAAGTTTTCAGTACGAGCGATATAAATAGATAAATTATTGGAAAACATCATTGGGGTCTTACAGTTAAGAGAAATTCAAGAATGAAGTCTTGCAATTTTAAATTTGTAAGAAATTATAAAGCAATTTTATACTTAAAAGGTAGCTAAAGTATTTCTTAAAAGATATATTTAATGAAAATGCATGCGATATAAATAGGTAAAGTTTTCAGTACGAGCGATATAAATAGATAAATTATTGGAAAACATCATTGGGGTCTTACAGTTAAGAGAAATTCAAGAATGAAGTCTTGCAATTTTAAATTTGTAAGAAATTATAAAGCAATTTTATACTTGAAAGGTAGCTAAAGTATTTCTTAAAAGATATATATTTAATGAAAATGCATGCGATATAAATAGGTAAAGTTTTCAGTACGAGCGATATAAATAGATAAATTATTGGAAAACATCATTAGGGTCTTACAGTTAAGAGAAATTCAAGAATGAAGTCTTGCAATTTTAAATTTGTAAGAAATTATAAAGCAATTTTATACTTGAAAGGTAGCTAAAGTATTTCTTAAAAGATATATATTTAATGAAAATGCATGCGATATAAATAGATAAAGTTTTCAGTACGAGCGATATAAATAGATAAATTATTGGAAAACATCATTGGGGTCTTACAGCTAAGAGAAATTCAAGAATGAAGTCTTGCGATTTTAAATTTGTAAGAAATTTTAAAGCAATTTTATACTTAAAAGGTAGCTAAAGTATTTCTTAAAAGATATATATTTAATGAAAATGCATCCACTTAATGTGTATTACAAAAGCATAATAAGTTTTGAGCAGAATAAATGATTTTTCTCAATCCATTTTTATCTTTACCAAAAATATATTATTTTGATATAATTTCTTTACTTCGTCAATATTTAATTCTGTTTTTTATTTTTTAAATTTTAAAAAAATTTTATTTTTAGTTTAACACATTAATAAAATGTTCAGCATAAGAAACTTAACAATAAACAGTTTTTTCTTATATATATATTAAAATTAGCAAAGTTGAAATCTGCAATAATTACGAAAGGAGATATTTTTGTAAAGTTGAAATATATGGAAATAAAGTTGCCCAAACATCGAGGGAAAAAAAAGCAGTGAGAATTAATTATATATCTGCATGTAATGTTAAAACACTATTTTAGAAACTGGATTTTACTGTAAAATTGATTTCACGGGTACTATACTCAGGGCACTGTAATTTTATCCGTACATTCATGAACCTATGTTCATTCATGTTGAACGCTTTATTCTAAAGTATTCTGAACATATATATATATATATATATATATATATATATATATATATATATTATAAGCATCCCCTTAGTTTAAAATATGCTATTTTCCTTCTTCAGTTTACAACTATTATTTATACATGAAAAAAAAACGTGATTTAAAAGTAATTTGTTTTCGGAAACAGCACTTAAAGCATCGGTAGAGAAAAAAAGTATATTTTTCAAACTGCCATTATCTGACAATAGACTTTTCAAAAAGTAATTTAAACGCTTTTCTCTGAGGAATTTATTTTGATTGGATTGTTGATAAGAGCAAAGCACAAGGACCTTTGGGACAAAGATGTTGCACAAGGATGTTTGGATTTAGTCTGTAGGTTCAGTAGTTATGTTAATAAATAATCAAAGTATTTATCAACAAAAAAAACTGTCTTTTATTTTTAACTTAGCTTTTTTTAAACAAATATCTTCTTTTGTTTTAAAAATAAAAATTACATACTTAATTTTAAATTATTCCTTTTTGCAAAATTTTATAAATTTTTAAAGTAATCTTTCATAGGTATTAAAATTGAGATATTAAATTTTAATAAATCTAATACGAAATTAAATAAGGATCACACAATATTTTTAACTGCAATAGTGAGGTTTTATTAGTTTTATGATGCGTCTTTCTTTTAAAAGTAATTTTGCTTAATACCTGATATTAAAATATTTGTAGCAGTAAGAAATTGTAGTATTGTAAAAAATTATAACAATAATTTTTTTTCCTAAATTCTCTAAGTTCATAACTACATGGAAGTACGAAATATGAAAAGACATAAAATTATGTGTCTTATTTATTTAATGAAGCACTTTAGCATCCAAATAGAGTCTCGGTGCTGCCATTTAATGTGGCAGAAACTAGACGTCCAAATTAACATGGCCAACGGTATCTCACCCATTGTGGTGGTCCTGAAAGAGTGGATACCACTTCTGGAGAACGCACTAGTTCTGCTCATCGGGAAGACTGATTGTGCAGCTCATAGGAAATAAAAATTTATTTAATGAATTTTTTATTTACTCATGAATAAAAAATGGGACAGGCTTTGAATGAGTAAGCGCTTTGTTTGAATTGAAAAAATGATAGCTTAAATATGTTTTATATTTTTTATCTGTATTGGGTTTTAAAATAGCACGCATATTGTTAAAGACTAATAGATCAAGTCTTGCATCATAATTATTTTTTAAATTTAAAGGTTTGGCATATGATTGATTTAAATTTTGCTTTTACATGATTAAACCTCTAGCCAATAAAGACATGCGAAGGATATTCTTCGCACGCCAATGATGCCTGGTTTAAGTCCAACTCTTGAAACATAGATATTAAAACAGCCCTACATAGAAAATAACTTACGACTAATATTAAAAAATACATCTAAATGCGATCATGACTCGCGTCTTGTTAGAATTTCTCAGAAATTTATCTTGTTTAATATTTTTCTATAAAATTTTAAATAATATGATTGATTGCTTTGACACTCTAAGAATGATTCATGTTTCTGTATAAATTCGCAATATAGAAATATGAAGGTTCATTTTATATACATAATTACATAAATGTTTTCTTCATACATATTTTACAATATATTGAACGGATTTGATAAAGACCTTGATATTTTTAATACGTCTTTTACTGTTTGAGAAAATTAAGTATTAATTCTTTATAGATGTAATGACTTTCTTTTATTGTCAATGTAGAGTGCGCAAAAAATGGTCCTTCATGAATAACTTTTGATCTAATGATCGGATCTTCACTTTCTAGCACTCAATCTTAATAGTTCGAGGAGATAATCTCAAATATGCTAATTTATAAGAGCAAATGATATTTTAAGTTATGAAATCAGACACAAAAGCGTACTTTCTCTGATTAAACAGAGATATTTTTTGACGGATTTGCATATTTGACCCACCAGAATATAGGTGGTAGCCGCAATCTGGGAAAAATGGTCTCAATAGTTTGATCAGGAGATGGGTCTAAAGTTTGGACCTATTAATAATAATGTAATTTTTTTTCTGTAACTAACTATATCTCGGGAAATTCTTAAGGGATTTGAACAATTTTTGCGCACAAATATAAAACCCATTTGTCCAAAGATAATTCCACACAAAAATAAATTTAGTAAATATTTTCTTTTAATTATTTTACTTAATAATAGTCGGTTTTTTTTTAATTGTAAGGTATACGATTTTTTGCATCGTTTTAAAAAATATAATTTTACATGGAAAGTACAACATTTGTGCAACATCGATCGAGTAGTTCCTGAGAATTTGAATTTCAAAAAACTCAGATGTTTAAACACCATATTTGCCAGATTACGGCAACCCCCTATACTTTGGAGGTCCGAAATCCTTACCCGTCGAAAAAAACATGTGTTTATTGAGAGAAAATACCTTTTGTGTGTCTGATTTTGTTACTTAAAATACTGTCTGCATTTATTGATTAGCATATTTGAGATCAACCCCTCGAACCATTAAGATTGAATCCTAGAACTTGAAGATCCGATCATTATATTAAAAGTTATTAAGGGTGGTCCGTTTATTATCTTTTGGCTCACTGTACATTAGTGTAATTGGATTAATTATCTGTAGCGTGTTTCATCTTTAGAATAAAATAAAAAGGCCAAAATTTCTTCGAATGACTTGTAATTATTTTTAGTCCAGTCCAAAAACAGAGAGTGCTTAACAATAAAAATTTAACCTAGATTTTAAATAATAAATAGAAGGACGAACAACGGTCTTTTACTGCTACTTTTTCAGTTCTTTTTCGTTCCAGGTGGTATGTAAAGTAAAAAGCATTCTCTCTTATTCCAAATTAGATAAAATATTTTAAAGACAATAGAGATCGCCTATAAAATCAAACAAGATGGAATTTTTTTTTTCGAGAAAAATGTAAAATTGAATTATCTTTATTCGGATAAATTTAAGTCTCACTAAAGATAATTGTTACGTATTTTCAGCATAATATATTTTTTATTAAATTTAAACTTTCAATAGTTTGAACACAGCAATCGATTAGCTCAAAACTTTTTCTAAAAGATAAAAGAGAGTTATTAGAAAATATGGGTTTTCAAAATAAAGCTTAAGTTGTTAACGAAGAAATATTTAAAATTTGATGTTTAGTGACAGATGTTTACAAATAGTTTATTTTTTTATATTTTATAACAGTCGCTGAACAGCAGACCCAATTTTGGGTTTACGACTACTAATGTTCAACTCCGTAACCTTATAATTTCGAACCAATCCAGAAGACAAGGAAACTCCTGATTCAGTACCCTCAGAGGTACGATTTGTTATGGGAACATGATGGAATTTGTGACCCGGCAGATTCGACGTGTATTAGTCACCATTTACTTCGGCCAGTACGGATCGGACCCCCGAACCCTTGAACATGGGCCCAGTGCCCTACCAACCAGGCTATCCCAGCCCAATAGTTTATTTTATTTTATTTTATAACCGTCGTTGAACAGCCGACTCAATTTTTGGGCTTACGACTCTCAATGTTCAACTCCGTAGCCTTGTAATTTTAAACCAATCCAGAAAACAAAGAAACTCCTGGATTAGTACCCCCAGATGTATGATTTGTTATGGGAACATGGAGGATTTTGTGACTCGACAGATTCAATGTGCATCAGTCACCATTTACTACACGGGGAGTCTTCGGCCGTCGGGGATTCAACCCAAGAGGTGTAAAATTTTGAATGACCTTTGGGACAAGTAATGCAAATGCCGCAAATCTGTCTACACTGAAAAATATTTTTAGAGTATCTTAACGCCAAAATTGGTGTGAACTACTTTACACCGTAGTGGTGTTGTGAAACGTCATATCTCTTTAAACTAAGTGTTTCACTACATCGATAACGTTCGTTTCTACTTCTTGGTGTAAAGTCGCAGCAATCGTGTTTGTCATGCAGAAATTCTAAAATTCATAATTGCAGTAAGATATGATACACATAAGATTCTGTAAAGTTTTATTTTTTCTATACAATAAAAAGTGAAAACCATTAATTTAGGATGCGTATTTTCAAGATCTCTTAAAATAGATTAGTTCGTTAATCAAACATATACTCAGCACAATGAGAATATTAACATGCATTCGTACAAAGCCGAGTCCCGCAGTGGACTGATCATGAAGACATGGTTCCCAGCAGATCACCGAAATCTGGCATCACTGGCTGCGGTCAGTGTGCGGGTGGGTGACCACTTGGATTAGTCTGCGTTGGGACCGAGGGAGTACGGTACTGGTCCTCTTTAAACTGTTCTACCGTAAAGTGCTCGACTTCGCGTCCAAGTCGTCGGGCTACCGAAGCGGGGGTGCCATCCCCTCTGCCGAGGATCAAAATTGTGATGGCATGTCTTCGGATCATGCTTCAGGCATGCTTCCCTGACCATCACCAATAGCTCATTGTGCAGCTCTAGTGCGACGTAAATGAACTACAACTGCAACAACTTCTCAAAGCCGAAATGATTAGAAATTAAATACTATAAAAGTATCCAATAAAGGATACAGTATACTTTTCACTGTGTAGACTAAAGCAAAAAACAGAGTGAATAAAATACAACTCAAAGTACATTAATTGTACATATTATAGTTATATTAGTATCTAAAAATCTTTATTCGGTATTTTGCCTCTAAGTTCTTGTTTATGGAACTGAAACTATAATGTATCCATTTACGTACTTTAATTTGTGCTTTATCCACAATGTCCTTTTCGTTAGTCTATTTTAAAATGATTTAATACAATTGATTGATTCATGTAAATCTTCTTAGGAGAATATTGTTGAACAACAAAGAAGCCTTTCTTAACAACTTAGTTCTGTTCTACACAGCGTCGTGCAAAAGGAAAAGAAACTTTTACTTTCTCATGATCAATTGTAAGCAAAGGATCATCTAATGGTCCCCAACTCTATTCCAAAACTGGCGACAATTATTTTTGAATATGTATATGATTTCTAAATAGATATTTTATTAATTAAAATTATGATTCTACGGTATCCTTTAAGGTGTGCATGGACATCTGATTTGGTATTAATTTGAAATAACGTCCATTTTCGAACAGCGTCTATTTTACACCACGGTTTCTACAGTGAAGGCACGAAAAACATTGCCATACATTGATGTACTTATCTTAAAACAGTCTTTCCCAACGTGTGGTACGCGTACCCCCAGGGGTACAGGAACAGTTTAGCAGGGGTACGTGTTCCTATGCGAAATATCTTGCAACAAACGAAAATATAAAAAAAAAATTTACTTGAAAACCATGAAATTTTACTATTACGTATTTTTCTATTGACTATTTTTTGCAGAGTTAATTAATGGTGTCAACAGCCAGTTGTGATTTTTAACTTTTGTGTAATTTTTTATAGTAAAAATACATTCATTTTTTTAATTAGTGGTACACAGCTACACGAAAAATTTAGAAAGGGTACACTAAAGTCACAAGTTTGGGAAACACTGTCTTAAAATAAGAGATGACCTACAGTTTCACCGCTCAAAAAACATGTATTGTTTTAGTTTTCATTATATTATTTTTATCATTATCGAAAAAAAAAAAGAAACCGTGTCGTAGCGTCGAAACTTGTTGAAAGTATACAAAAAAAAAAAGAAATTTTGAAAATTTTAACAAAACCCAAAATTTAAACTGTGATGTTTTATGTTAGTAAAATTGTAGCTGACTAAGATTTCAAAAAGGTTATGTTTAGGTAATTTTGTACAAGAACTAAAAAAATTATGTCGAACATTTTTAAAAAATATTGTGTTAAAGAGATAGAGGAAGTTTCAGGGATTTATATCAAAAAATTTTTAAAATCCAATAGTGTATTTTTAGAAAAATGTATTCTTGCGGTGTTTTTGAAAAGAAAAAAAATTACATTATTTCTTGGTCGACAAATTGAGTAAGTTATTTCTTAAAAAGACAATGCTTCTAGCATATTTTATATATCAATAGGATATAGGAACTAATAAAATATCAATATCTCATTTTCCGAGAGATATTTTCGGACAAGTTCTTTTACTGTTATTTATTCTTGAAGTAGAAGCTTTCCACTAGTATGTGGAAATTGTAAATTTTAAAATGTGTGAAGTTATGCATTGATTTTTGTGAAAATATTATATATATCTTTAGAAGTATAAATTTCACTCAGTTTCAAAAGAAATTCATATCTACAGAGTATAGAAAAATACGAATTCGTGAACCAACACACATTTTCATAGTAAAATAAATTTTTTTGATGAAGTATATTTTTAAAGCAAAATGTAATCTCATAATGAAATACATTTTTATAGTAAAATATATTTTTACAAAAAAATATTTTTTTATGATGAGAGATAATTTCAGAAATGAAACATATTTTTTATAACTTTTCTTTTTCTTTCATGTAATTTTTGGAAAAATGAATATCAGTTTGAATTAAGTTTGAATATATCCATGTAAAAATTTTGCTTTTCTTTTCTTAGTTTTTTCTTAATTAGATTTTTTTTATATGATGGTCTAAAAATGTATAATTTAAGAGAAATTTCGTTTCCTTATACATTAACGAGTCACTATTTTTTTCTAATGTTATTTGTTGCTATGAAATCCTTTAAAATTATATTTTTATCCACTACATCTACGCTACAATCACTACATCTTGGTAAATTAAGGCTTCTATACAGGCTCCTTTTCAGGGGCTCTATGGTAAATCTACTTCTTTAACTTGTGCAGCCTGTTTTTCAATTTGACTTGGGCTCATAATAAATAGTACTATGTAGTGAGAAAACAAGCATACATATGTATTTTGTAGCAATAAATAAATAAATGCTTGAATGCTTTTATGGGCTTTTCAGGCCGAGCAGTATCACATTTCCACTAAACGTCATTTAAAATGGAGATAACGAGTTATAATCAAACCATGAACCTGGATGCGTAACAATTAATAAAAATGTTTAGTTTAAATACATATAGGAACGTGTGCTTAATGCAACGAGAGACTTGCCGATTTTATTTTATTTTATAACCGTCGTTGAACAGTCAACCCAATTTTTTGGGTTTACGACTATTAATGTTCAACTGCGTAGCCTTGTAATTTTGAACCTAATCCAGAAGACAAGGGAACTCCTGGATCAAGTTTTGGGGGAAATGTGCCTTCGTGGAGGATTTTTTGATGGAATTAACTCGCATTTGCGTTACATGGGGAGGCGAACCCACGAAAACCTCCCACGGTTAACCTGATGGCGAGGGGACTTTAACTCATGATCCTTTTTTTACCCCTGAGGATATTTTATGTGAGCACTGTGGTCGGTGCAAGCCGGATGCGGAATTCATATTAACTAGCTATCACTGGGATTCAAATCCGGTTCACCTCATTGGAAGGCAAACGCTCTACTTCCTGAGCCATCACAGCTCATGACTTGCCTTTTGTCAAACTGAAGAACTTATAACAAATATTAGGATAAACTGCACAAAGATATTTAACTCGTTACCTCTACATTCCAGTGCGGTTGGCGGAATACCCCATATTGTATCTACCCTATATCGCTGAAAACAAATAAGCGTTACGGAAAATGGACATAACATTTAATTACGTCCTTAAACTTTTGTAACCGTCGTTGAACAGCAGACTGAATTTTGAGTTTACAACTACTAATGTTCAACTGCGTAACATTGTAATTTTGAATCCTATCCAGAAAACAAGGGAATTCTTGGATCAGGTACACTGTTGAAAATTTCTCGGAAAAAATGGTTAAATAGCAATTTATTGAATGGTTATTTTCCCATATTTAATCAAAACAGTCAAATGACTATAAATAAAATGGTAATCAAACTGTTTGAAAAAAACTTTTTATTAACTGCTTTCACCGAATACGGTTAAACAACCAGAATTTTATCGCACCAACTAGAAACACTACTTCGTTCTTTGCAACTGCGTACATATCATAGCCGAACGGGCTTATCCGTCACTCTCATGACCGGCAGAAATGGAGTTCGAGTCCTAGTGTTGACACTACAATATTTCCTTCATTGCCTTTAACAGATAAAGAATTTGCAGTGTCCGGCACTGTCCAATGCCCATTACCTTACAAAAAGCCGAGCTCCAATATCCAGTTAAATAATTAATTTCTTTTTTACGCGTTTGAAAAATGTTAGTTGTAAATGGTCAAAAAACCGTTAAGGAAAAAAAATGTTCTCTACCGTAAATTTTACGGTTAATCGGATTGAGAGACAGCTGCCAGTTATTTTACCATAATTTTAGAATGAAAAATTTAACAGCGTATTGGGGGAAACTTGCCTTCGCAGAGGACTTTTTCAATGAAACTAACGTCCGCATTTGCGTTACACGGTGAGAAAAACCGCGAAAACCTCCCACGGTTAGCCTAACAACAGAGGGCCTCTAACCCATGACCCGTCTAAAACTGAAGATATACGGACTAAAAATCAGGACTTCTTTTCATCTTTGTTATTATTAAATAAAAGTTTTGAAGAAAATGCTGGTAATTTTATCATGATATTTCACAGCACTGCATAAAAGCCATTTCTGTAGTTAAATTTGGCTTTTCAGTTTTGCATTTTTACTACATGTGTGATAATAAGAAGTATAATTTTGAAAACTGGAATTTTCGGTAAAATGTTTTAATAAAGAATGGAAAAATTACCAAATGAATTATCAGAATTATCGTTTTTTACCAGAAATGTCTTTACTTTTATGGTAATTTTGCCTGAATGTTTTAAGGATGTGTGAACAAAGATATATAACAAAATATTAGAAATTAAATAAATGTTTTTTTTCGTTCTGTATTATTTTTGTAATTTCAGTTATCTATTTGAGTTTAATTTCGTAATGCTTGAACATACTTTTTTGTATTTTCTTAAATCGCTAAGGCAATATTCTACTTACTTTGCAGTAAAGAAAATTAAATTCTTCAAAAAGCGTAGTCGCAAGTCTTTTGAAAACGAGTTGTCTTAGATATTCGAAATATATGTTCTTGAACTTCGTTATTATTCTTATTTTATTAAAAGCATTTGACGTAATGTAACACATTAAATAACAAAAATGAACATACAATCGATTACAAAAAATGAATATATAGACATGAACATAAAAGCCCATATTACAGACATAAGTGTATATTCGAATGTTATTGACTATACTTGACTATCACAACGGAAATAGACAGAAGAATAGACAGAAGAATAGACGGAATAGACCTTATTTTATTCATTTGTTATAAAAATGATATCAGAGAAGAAAATAGTTTACATATTCAATAATAAATTGATTTTATAGCACGTTCCGCAATAATAATTTATTTTTGATTTATTTCGACAAAATGAGCGTGGGAGGATGTCAGAAAATTAATAGTTGGAAAAATATCTGAAATTACGTGATTTGTTTTTATTTTATAGTAACGCTTTTGAAAAGTGTTTCTTTACAAACCTAAATAATAAGAAATTTGTAATTGAAATAGGTAAAATATTTAGTTATATAATAAACAGTAAATTTAATAAGAAAAAGCTTGATTGTGGTAAATGGAGACTATCATGATGTGTTTTGTGCTATTAATATCAATAGCGTCAGTTTTTAGACAGAATAATGTCGAGTAAGATTATACTTTCTTTAGATAAGATCTGAAATCATGTCAACTTCTGAAAACGTGTTTTGTTTAATCTAAAGACAACGGGTGGTGAATAAAAAATAACATAGACTTAGCTTTCGTTTTTCTTTTTTAATTTATGCCTGACAATTTTACGCATGATTACGTAGCATTTATTAATTATTTACTTTTTGTTTTACCCTACAAAATACAGGTATTAAAATAGTATATGATAATTGGAGCATGCAATACATCGAATGATTTATATAAGTATAAATGCAATAACCACTATTCTAAAAATGATTTTAAGAAATTTCAAACATGTCCTTAAAAAAAAATTTCCTAATAACCTTTATCACGATTTTTTTACTAATCTCTCGATGTTCAAAATATTCTAGCTGATATATTAGTTTAAGTATATGTAAGCGTCTCTGTTCAATTTCCGGTATAAAGTACTGGCACTCTGAATGCATCACTCAAAATCTATTTTACTGTTAAATCCATTTTTAACGAGAAATATTATTCCGTACCTTTTACAGTAATAATTATTTAATTAGAGTAATTAACTGTTTTTTTCCAGAAATATTTCTGTAAAAAATTGCGGTATGTCAGATTTATTGTTTGGTATCATGTTCGGGTAAAGACGGAATTTACGGTATAAAATGTCGACCCGCTGAGTACCTGTACTTTTTACCTTAATCTGATTTTTTTTACAGTGATAATAGTTTTTTACAGTGTTTTTTAAGTAGTGATTTATATTGTTTTCAAAAACATTTTTTGAAAAATTTGTATATGTAACAAAATATTTTAAGTGAGACTTTCTATTTCACATTTATTCACATTTCTATTTCTATTTCACATTATCTATTTTCACATTTTTCAATTCGAAAAATACATAATATATGCAACCAAATAATATAAATACATATCTAAGCAAAATGATATATTGAACTTATATTTCTTAGACAAATTTATTTTTGATATTGATAATCTTCTTGAAATGAATATTGCACTTAGAAATGCAATTTAAAATTTAAAAATGCATATCATAGTTTTGAAATTGCGATCCTAAAAGCTTTAAAATTGAATTGATAATAATAAATGTACTACCTCCTGAAATAAATACTTTATATCACGCTTAGAGGCATTTCTTCAATGCAAACCTTATCGCGAAGGAATTTTTATTAGAAATTTTAAATCTATACAAAAACCTTTTAGAACTATTTTATTTCATGCGCCATGTTTTCTAATCGAAATCATATTTCATTTAAGAATAAAGTTCGATAAAGATATTGTTTTTATTGAAATTATCAATACTTTTTAACAAGGAATAGAATATGTTACCTAATTTTGAAAAATATTTTTAGTTAAGAACTATGTCATGTTATAAAGTTATGAATAGTTACTTAAAATTATATCCTTTTTGTGTTTTTATTACTAAAATATTAATATTTCATGAGCAATCTAATGAATGAAGTATTTAATTTTATAAATATTTATCTTTTATATGCAAATAGGAAAAATAATAATACAACAGTATTTTACTTAAATTTTGAACTATAGGAAAATATAAACTATATGTAAAATATACAATAAGGATTAGATTGCGTCGCCCTATTAAAAATCCTAAGAATGTTCCCTTCTGCTGAGAAACAATGCGCAGGAAGTGCATCGAAACATTTAATTATCAGTTCCAGAACTATTAGCTGCTTCAACTTTTAGTAGAAAATAACAAGTTATCACATACGTATTTCAATCTTATGGTGCGAGAGGGGAACCTCAAATGGGCTAATTAATTGGAGCATATGCTATTTTAATTTACGAAACTAGACACAAAAAAGTACTTTCTCTGAATAAACATACCTTTTCTTCGACGGATTAGCATTTTTTATCTTCAAAATAATAGCCGCAATCTGGGAAATATGGTCATAATAGTTTGGTCAGGAAAGCTGTCCAAATGTTGGACCCCTTATGTTAATTTTAGTTTTTGCATATTACACCATATCTCAAAAACCTTCTAAGCGAATTGAAAATTTTTTGCGCACAATTATAAAATTTGTTTATCTAAAGATAATTCTACGCAAAATTAAGCTTTTAGTGAATATTCATTATTATTCATTATTTTATTCAATAATAATAAAAAAACATTTTGAATAGTAAATTATAAATTTTTTTACAGAATTTTAAAGAAAGTAATTTCATATGGCAAAGTGCAAAACGGGAACGAAATCAGTCGAATAGTTTCTGAGAAATCGAATTTTAAAATTGCGCTTTATTTAAAATTCAATTTCTCAGGAACTTTTAAATTGATTTCGTTCAAAATTTTAATTTTGCCATGTAAAACTACATTCTCTAAAATGATGTAAAGAGTTGTATAACCTACATTTCAAAATTTTTTCTACCAATAATAAATAAAATATTAAAAAACAATAAATATTTTTTAGCCTATGACGACAGCACAATCTGATCATTTATAAGCAAAACGGTGTGTTAGTTTTCAGTTAAAATTCAGTTTTTTCTCATAAGTTATAATGTTATTTAACGTGAAGTTAATTAAATACGTTAATTAAATGCGTCTACGTCTTTTAAATAAAATAGATGTATTATTTTTGTATGTATTTTATTGCAACCATAACATATTTTTGATTTGTATAAATGTCAACTTAGACGCATAAATATTTAGTAGATGTTCTACATGGATTTATGCCTCTCTTTTTGCTAAGTAAGAAATATATATTGAAAGAATTGCGCTGTATTGCATGTATATTGAAAGAACTGAATTTGTGAAAGAATCTTTGTGTAAGATTATTCAGAGAAAATGCGTTTTTGTGTCTGATTTCGTAACTTAAAACAATTAATATCTGCAATAATTAATTAGCATATTTGAAGTCACCCCTTCGAATCATAAAGATTGAGTTCCAAAACGTCAAGATCCGATTGTTAGATCAAAAGTTATCCAGGGTAGTCCGATTTTACTTGATCTGTACATTGAAAAATTAATGCAATGTAATAATAAGAAATATAGTTGAAAAATTAATGTATATTTTCTTCGGAAATGAACATCCATAGACATTATATTAGAATAGATTTTATAATCCCAGATTATAATTTATATTTTTGCTTGTTATAGATCTGTTTAACTTAATAGTATTATAAAATCTAAAAAATCTAAAAAAATAATTGGCTAGCAAAAGCAGGAATTAAAGTAAAAATATTAAACAAATAACGGGCTAGCAAAAGCATGAATAAAATAAAATAAACACGTAAAGAGATAAATAAAAAAAATAAAAATTAGATAAAATTAGAAGCACAAGACAATTTTTAGAACAGCAAAGAGTTGTTGATATTTTAGAGAGTAGTTTTTGTTTTCCGAATTTGTGGTTTGTACTAACTCATTACGGGTTTTCTATATTTGTTTGAAAAATTATTACTATCTCGTTACGGGAACTTTAATTACATTACTGTATTTGTTGTTCTAAAATAAATGTTCTTATAAAAAAAAAAAAAACAGAATTTTTCTTTAATACAGCTTGATACGTTACAGTATAATGATAACTATACTTTTAAGATTTTTTTAAACTATAGAAAACTGGCGAATTTCAATAAAAAAATTAATGATACACATTTTTGGTAACGTTTTTAATAAGTACACTGGTATCTTTCTCAAAACTAAAAATATTTATTTACAACTTGAATGTCTGTTAAAAAACTTCATTGCTTCGAAAATATGCATGATATAGATATCAGAGGAAACTACCTTTTAAATTCTTTGTATGACACACATAAGTTATACTCATTTTACCACAGTGATAAATATTCGTATGAAACTATTTGTTTGCTTTGCTGTTTGTATCATTGATGTATTGTTTTACAAAAAAAAAAAAAAAAAAAACTGAAAAATCATAATGTTTGATAACTCTTTTAACATGCGCGAAACTCTCCTTCTATGAGCTAAAGAATTCATTATTTGGAGGTACATTAAGAAACTAGATTAATTCAAAAAGTTCCATTTATATAATATATATATATATATAAAAATTATAGATCAAAATTAAAAAAATATATATATTATTTGCTTAATATGCTCTATTTTCATTTCAAAAATTTCCTAGTGCTTCTTAAACTAGTGTATGGATGTATTTTGCTTTGGTCACATTAATACAAAATTAGATAGCACACTTTTTTGCGGATATCGTAATCGTGTGAGCTGATGATTTTATCTTTTCCGTATTTTGTTTTCGAGTTTTTAATTTTTTTAAACATATTTGATTTATTAATAATTTTTTCTCTTTGTAAATAAATATTTTTCCTTGTTTTTTCGAAATTTTAATATATATATATATATTCAATATTAAATATAGTATATTTTATATTTTTTACGCTACACATTTGTTGCACTCATTTATTTTAGCAATAAAGCAAAAAACTATATCTGAAACTATTTGTTTGTTTTGAAGTTAATATCATTAATATTAATGTAAGAATCCGTAACAGAACTCCAACTCAGATGAAGGCTTTGTTTATGTTGGATGTCAAGAAGATGGAAGTAAAGAATTCAAGCATGAAGAACGAGATATGATATTTTAGGACTTTTTTTCATAACAGTCGGAAAGAGTAGGAAAAAAAGAGAGTTAGGAACTATAGAGAAGAAGGCCTTTGCTCTAAGATTATTCCACTTTTAATATTTCTAACCAGAATAATACGATTTGTATTTGTATTTTACTAATCAAATTAAATATTCTTTCATAAAAGTAGGAAGCTCCACTCCCTTTTCCTCTCCCCTCGTCAAACCTCATAATTAATTCACATGCAATGTCTACATTTTCAAATTTAATTAGGGGAGTTTTTTAAAAAAAATAAAAAATAAACATATTATATTAAGCATTATATTAAGCAAAGCATAGCCTGTAAATAAAAATTTTATAATATACTTTTAATTAATGTAGTAATTTTTTGGGTAATTTTAAATCTAGTTATAAAGGCAATCATTAAAACAAGCTCATCTCCGGTGACGTCATTTGGGAATGTAAGCAGCATCTCCCCGATACACGGATAGGTAGAGTGCCGTGTGTCTAACCTATAGATTTAATTTGCAGTAGTAACTTATTTGTTGATGAAACATACATAATTAAATACTTACACATTTTTTTAATAAAAGAAATTCATACAGTTAAAACAATTAAACGTGTAGAATTTTTTCGAATGTAGATAGATGATATTAATTTGATCATGCATCTTTCACGCATTGAAAGATGTGAGAAAAATGTAGGCGTTGTGTTGCAGGTGCTGACATCCTAGTCAAAATATAAAAAAGAGGTCTTTCAAAAAGGCTCAAAGAAAAAGAAAATGGACCACATTCGAGGGCAGAATTGTCTTGTTTTTATTCATCAAAAACATCACCTTCCATTTCGCTATGTTGTAGAAGCGGGATTTGACCAACTCTTGCTGCTTTTGATGATATCATTTTTAGAATTTTAAAAATTTAATTTTAATTTTGTTTTATCGTTAGCATAGAATAAAGGGTGGCTATATCTCTTTTTCACAATTTTGCCCATACGGGCAAGCCCACGCAATCTAGCCACTCTCACAAACTATGACACCATCGTAGAGAAAATATACTCAAATAATTAACTTAAAAAGTATTAAAAAATTAAAGGATCTAATATTTTAAACTAACCCCGTACTTTCATTAAAAAAAGCAGCAATTCCAATAAACTTCTAGGTTTGCCAAAATGGAGAATGCCAAAACTTCAGCTAGAATTTACGTTGCCACGTGTATCAGCGAAATTGTCAGTTTGTCAGCAAGTTATATCGATATAAGCTTAGAGTAGGTTAAGAAAATCACTCCCGGTAAAAATTAAATTGTGCTCTTAAACTTCTGAAATTAAATCAATCAGTCAATTAAAGTCTTAGTTTTACTTAAGTTGGACAGGTAAAAGACTTAAACTGAAATATTCATTTAAACGTTAACGATTCATTTGAATGTTTACAAATTGATGTAAAGTGCATTGCATAAGAGATGAAATTCTTTTCAAGTTTTAAAAATGGAAAGAAGACTCTTTGACTTTGAATTAACTACCACCGTTAATAATTTTGACATCAGGGGTGTTTAATACAAACTATCTTTTCCCTTTATGACAGCCCAAACTTCTATTGAAAATGAATAAAAAATAAATAAATGCCTGATTTAGTAGTTTATTTAAAAATTTGGAAATAGAGTCTTACTTTGGACCCATCACATCTAAAACCTGTTAGAATCAAGACAACTAAACTAATATCCTGGGAACTTGCTTAATATAAAATCAAGTAAGTTGAAATTAAAGTAGCTGGTTTAAAATCAGAATATCAACTATAAAGTTATAATCCATTCAATCGCTTTTTAACCAATAATAGTGGAACTTATTGCCTTATTATCAGCACAGAGAATCAAGTTTCAACCGTTACTCAACCACTAAAAGCTGTAGTTATGGTTAAAATTTCTGATTCACCCTGGAAATCGGCATTGATTGCATTTTGATATAGACAAACTTATCTCCATTCCTGTCATATGAGCTCCTCTTGATGCTCTGTAAACTTTTTTTATTCATGTGAATGCAAATATCCTCTAACTGTGATAATTTACGTGCATTTGAACACCAAAAACGGTTGCAACTACTTTTACAATAAAATGGTGCTACGCGAAGTGTTTTACTTCACATGAACTAAATCAAAATTTTTTGGTGCTGTAAAACACCTAGAATTTTCTTTTGCCCTACTTTGTATAAAGTAGCCGCCACCAGCTTCCATGTTTTTTTTGTAGCACTAAAATTCGTAAGTACAGTAAGATAAGATACACATAAGAATCAGTAAAATTTTTTCCATGCGAAAATTTATTGTAAGAATCAGTAATTTAGGTTCCCATATATACACTAATTCTTTAAATAAAATGAGTTTCTAAATCAAACCAAATGTGTAGCAGGGAGAATAATAAGACGAATATGAATTAAGCTTAATAGAGCAGGAGCGGATAGAAAATGTACATAGTAAAATTATTTAATACAGTTTATAGAAACTTACAGTTTATACTTATAGTTATAGTTTAATACAGTTTATAGAAAATCAAGATATACTTATTAGCTACCTATAAACATACATAAACGAGCTTTCTGCATGTGAAAAGCAATATTGAAGACCTCCACAAGCACCGGACAAAATTTTTATCAATTGTAAACAATTGATAAAAATATTTTCTATCAAATCTTTTACAGAAGAAATCAAAACGCGCCCACATTTAACGTGAATCTACACGTGAGTTTTAGGAAGCAAAATTATTTAACTCATTATGTACAGGTCAATGATCTTGGTTTTAAATATTTTGGATTATATGGTGTTCAGAGCTTTCATATTCTCTTTAAATTGCATAAGTAAGCTTGATTTGGTGTTAACTTGATTTCGTAGAAAAAGTGTTCCTTCACACAACTTTGATGGTTGTTCAACACAGAAGTTCGGGAAAGAGATATTAAAAAACAATTTTTACAATGTAGTTGATGATATGAGTACTTCACCATCTCCTTAAAGCATGTGGTAATAAAACTTCCCCTAAATTGTTACGCTTGGTGTTTTAGTATTTTTTTCTTTTTTATTTATTTTTCAGTTTTTTCTAACAGATTTTCTGTTCCAATTCTGTTTAGTTTTCCTCATTCACATCTGCTGACCCTTGAGAATAGGCACCCATGTTTGAGCTCACCAAACATGTCGACTTTTCTATTTTTGTAATTTATGAAGTAGATGAGATTTTTATATTATTAAATAGAATTTACTAAATAGTTCTAATGCTTAAAACTAAATTCGAACTTCGTGTTAGAGGATAAATGAAACCATTTAAAACGTAACTTAAAATTTCGACTACGTTTCAACAAGAACAATGTAACAAACAGAAATCTAAAAAGAAATTAATAAAATTAAGTAAATAAAAATGTAAAAAGTAAACAAGCGTTTTTTGCTCAGTTACAATAAAAAAACTAGTTTCGTTATTTTAAATTAGAAATGTCAATTAGATACATTTTTGGTAATTGAAAGAATTTTTTTTTAACCATTTCGTATTATTTTACATTTAGAAATTCCTAATGTTTAACATCAGAATAATAAATTCATTTTTCGAATGCAAATCCGTATGAATTTGCTTATTTTCTAAATATAATGAACTCTAAAATCTTTTAAAGTTATAAGCTATCCTTAAAACATTATTTTTGCTCGTAATTGTGGAAAATATTCATCAAATGAATATTTATAATATTTAAATTTGTTTCTCAGCTGTACATAATTCATTAAATTTGTTTTTTTCACTGTATATGTCATGTTTTTATTTACTTGAAGCAAATTGCAATTTTAAGAATATATAAATTGACACTTTTTAAAAGCTTTTAGCGTACATTAAGTGTCTTCAAATGAATTTTGAAGTTATGACGCAAAAATGAAATGTTTTCTATAAAAAAAATAAAAAAATTCCATTACATTTAATATCATTAATTTTTTTCAACATAAATACATTATTCATGAACTTTTCTTGGAAATTAAGAGTAAGATGGAAGTCTCATGAATTTATAATGTTCTATATGAATAATGTATTCTAAAATTTCATTTAATTTTCAGCAATTTTTCTTTAAATTATATTTTAAGGTATGATAAGTGTAGTTATATGTGAAATAAAAATTAATTTTATGAATTATTATCATAAATTTATTTTATATTAAGAATAAAACTTAAACCAAAAAACTGAATCACTTAAGATTAATATTTGCGAAGCATATGATTTTGTTTGAACAATTTATTTCTAATGTATTTTAATAAATTCAAAAGCATTCTCATTGTCATGTTATAGGCATCAAATTCATATATATATTTCTTAAATTTATATTTGATCCTCCAAATCTTTTCTTAACAAAATGAATAATGAATTTTTCTTCTGAAAAACGGGTAGAAGAATTCTTCAAATAAATAACTTGTAATCACATTAAAAAAAAAGCTTTCAAAAATCTTCTAAAACTTCAAAAATCTTCAATGGACTTTATCTTGAGTATGGATGCAGCGTGAAGGGGTCACACTTAAAAAAAAACTGTTTGTTTATTTTAAGTTTTATGTAAGTGAACAGTTTTCTAAGAACAAAACAATATGCCCCCTCCTCACGCTAATATGACCCGCGTAGACATTCATTGTAATGAAGTAGTGGATAGAATAGCAAAGGAGGGTTCAGAGAGTGTCTTGAAAACCACTACCACACTAACAATAACTTATAATGAACTCTATTCCAATGAAAAATAAAAGCACAATACGTCGTGCTGCATTCCGCTTAAGTCTCACTAGTATGGGAGATGCCTTTGCTGGAGTATATTGGACATCAAATGTTAGAGGAGTTCACTAAAAGCCTTGAACAGATTTGCGGACACATCCAGACCTTTCCTATCTAGATTGATCGAAGATTTTTCAGACATGTAAGAAATGCAGTGTGTCTCAAGTGCCTCTCGACTCACTCCGCAGTGTTTTGGACGCACAAGGGTGGACGCAATATCTGATCTTTAGAGTGTTAATGAATTTTTGAATGTTAACATTCTATTTCATCGAAGCAATCCTGGTATAGTAGAAGGAGGCCTTGCTGAAGTACTGGACATCAAGAGTCACAAGAGCTCACAACCACTTTGGCTATATGGGCTCTTATATCAAGAGCTTTTTCTTTATAGACGGATCAAATATCCTTCCAGACATGTAAGAAATGCAATGTGTCTCAAGCATGACCTGCAGTGTCTTGGACTTACAAGAGGACGTAGACATAAGAGAGGACGTAACAACATATCATTTGGCTGCTATTGACTTTTTTCAATACACACAACCACATGAGGATTAGAGACAACTAAAACGAAAATCGCTGGTAATATGTATTATGGACCCTTTAATGGGCCATTTATTTCTAGTAAAGGTAAATTAAAGTATTTTTGGAATTGAAATTATTTTAAGAACAGTAATTGATATAAGAAAAAAAATGTCATTTAGTCTATAAAAATGCCATTTTTTTGGTGGTAAATATATTTAACATGACCTATTAGGAACTTGTTGACTTTTATTTTTCTTTATTTATAAAATAAATTTTATAAATGCTACGAACTTCAAAAGGATTTATGTGTTTTTTAACTTTTATAAGTTTTTTAAACTAACAAATGGTTACCAATTTTATTCAAACGCACTTCAAGAAAGCTGAAGTTATTAACAGATGGAAACCTAAATTAAAAGTGGTGAAAAAAGTTGTGGTAAGTATACTTACCACGGCCTTTAAAGGCGTTAAATTGACGGATAATGGCGGCAATCAAAATAGGAATTTATACATTTTAAAAGACAAATAAAAACATAAAAACACTTCACGCTCTTTGAGGAACTATTCTGTGCATTTTAATAAATACAAATTGATATCAATATATCTTGTAATTGATTAATCCTTCATGTCTTGTGCTTTTTGCTAAACTGTTATTAAAAATTCTCTTTTACACATTACTTTCCCAAAGAATAGCATGGATCGAATGGGTATTTATATACAGGAAAGCCACCAGCTAAATGTTTGGAAAAAGCCGGAGCTAATACTTACCGGGTGATAAAATATCCTATGTTTTGGGAATATTTAAAATCTTCAAGCGTCAAGTTAATCGGAAAAATTCTAACAGACTCTCCTTGCTTCTATCGTATTGAACAGCATGAGAAAAGCTGGTTACTTATAGAAAGAAAAATTGCTTCCGAAAGTGAGGGAAAATCCGGGGATACCACTTAAAGTTTTCATACAAAATACTATAATTATTGAAAGATATGAAAAGAATTTCCGTTTACTCTATCGCAAGCATTATTTTGTTTATAGTGCAAAATAAGATGATTCTTTTAAAGTATTTGTTCTTCGTTGGGCGCGTCGCAAGACACGAATCCTTGCACATCACGGAAGTCAAACATCACTGGCAGTGGTCAGAGAGTGGGTGGATGACCACTTTGAAAGTGCGGGATTTTGTCCTTTTTAAACTTCTCTATTGTAAAATAGAGGAGACATCTCCTCTGTTGATGATTGAAACTGTGATGGCATGTGATGGAATCACTTTTGGGGGTGTTTTCCGGACCGTTGGCAGCTCTAATGTGACGTACAGATTCTACTCGTGTTGAAAATCTAGTTTCTTCTCCAAAAATAATATGATTTTCTTCTTAAACTTTATTTCCTACGTATACGACATATCCAGTGCCAGAGACAGAGTTTTGAATGGATGGAAATTATAAAACATCTCAATGACAGACAAAGTTTTCTGGATGTGCGACTTGAACGGATTGATAATGACCACAATAAAATAAGAATTTCCGCATATTAAAATAAAATAAAAATGCTTTTTTTATAAATATCCTATCCAGTTTGTAGATTTTAAATGCTACAAACTTCATAAATAATCATGATTATAATATTTTATGATTATTCATCACAAAGGTGTTTATCATCATTTTCTTGCTTCATTCAATTCACACTTTAGTTCCTGAAAAAACACCGAATTTATTTTACAAAGATTATAACTCAATTAATAATTAGTAGAATTTCGAGTGGAAATTTTTTAACTAGTAGTAATATAACAATAGCTTAAAAGTATACATTTTTGTATTTAATAGAGTTTCTTATTATAAGAATTTTAACTAACATGGAATTCGAATAGTTGTATTTATTTCTACTCTTAATAATACTATAAAAATATATTAATTGTGGCAAGATTTTTAAATAAAAATAAGTATTAATGCAACCTAATGTGGCTTCACGCTAATACATATTTCTTTACTCTCGATTGAAATATCTTAAATCTTAGCGAGTCATTAAGCAAGGGGAATTAGATCATTATATTTTACGACTGAACGTTTCCCCAAAGAATTCCAAGTAATTACTCTCTGTTTCTTAAATATAGTACTAAGAAGTTAATCTTACAAAGAAAGTTAATTCTTATCGGGTAAGTGTTAACATTAAAGAAATAAATAGTGTTGCTAATATTTTCTGCTTCTCGAAGGAAAAAAAAATTGGAAAAAAATAAAATGTAAAACTAGAACTATATTTTAATATATTATGATTTTCATTCGCTAACTTGAATGGAATTTTTATATTTAAAAGTTATGTTAATATTCTATAGTTTTTGTAGAAACTTTTACTTTTCAGTCGATTTAATGAGAATAATAGATGACTTTTAATGCTCAAAATTTTAACAACTTTAAACGTTTTAAAATGGTTTTTGAGGTATATTTCAAAATAAAAATAATTTTTTTTTAATTTAAAAGAGTAATCTTTTAATTATTTTTATTATTTTTCTCAAATATTTTAATAAATATTTTAAAAAATAAAGAAATATTCAATTTCCACCCGATTCTCTGCGATAATTAAATAAAAAAAATTTAATAAATTAGTTTTGTGATAAATAAATGTAATAACATTCATTTAGGTAATATTTTGTTCACGCAACTATACATGATTGTATATATTATAATTATGGGAACAAATATTTATTTTCTAATTTTTACCAATAAAAAATAATGTGTAAGATGAGAGTTGACCTACTGCGACTGCACAACACTGTTTGAAATGTTAATTCGGTTTAAAAAATATTCTGCAGCACGTAAAAGTCGTTCGTAAATATCTATATCGTACGTGTATCTTAATTCTTTAATCTGAAACAAAGAGACAAAATAAATTTTTGGAATATTTTAATGGAATAATCCGGTGGTGTTCTAAATGTCAGTTTTTAACTATCCTTTTCTTTTTCGTGGTCCTTGGGAAGATTAATTCCCAACTATAGGATCTTACAAAATAGACCTAGGGAAAGCGCGAATTTCATTTCAATTGCTATTTTGACAATGGGAACACTAATTCTCACTCCAGTTTTGTGCTGTCATCTATTGTTTAATTGACTGAATAGAATTGGTATGTTTGTTTTGAAAGTTTGAAAGCATTGCGTGAGATTTGGTTCGCTATGAGATCTGTTTTAATGGAAAAATTTGTATTGCTCAACGATTCTACTGCAAATATGTGTATAACACTGTTTTTATTTTACACTTTTTCACGACAAATAGTCAATAAAATTTAATTATGGCTGTGAATGATTCCTTAGGTGTAGTATACTTCTCGCCCCTGATATTTAAACGTAATATAAAATTCGGCAAAAGAAAATGTATTTCCTTAAATGCTTTTGTTTAACTTGCCAATAAAACATAAAAGCTAGAAGATATTCAAAAGTAAATAAAATGTTCACTAAATGGTTAAGAAAATGACATTTAAGGGAAAAAAATAAAAGATTTGTTCTAATATTGTTAAATCATTAAATTCTAGTTAAATTTTTCAAAAAGTAATGCAATTAGAACTGGAAAATATTATCTAGTTTCCATTTTATGCGACGTTAAGTACGAATGAGGCTGACTTTATAAATTTTCAAATTTTTTCTCCTTGGTAAAAAAAAGTTTATTTTAAAAAATTGTATTTAAAATTATTTTTAAAAATATATAAATTAAAAAAAATATTTTATGTTTTGAAGGATTTACGCGGTGAGGAAAAGGCAATATGGAGGCGGTGAGGAGAATATTAATATCTTTAAATAGGAAAACGAAATACATAATAAATGTTTTTTCTCTCTATCAATTCGATATTTCAAACTTTGTTTCGAGTGAAACGGCGTTGAAAAATGTCTCATTATAACAGTTTTGTTTTTAATTAAATTGCAGATTCTAGTTGTTGTGTGCTTTTCTTATGAAAAATTCCTAAACACTATGACACTTATAGTTTGTTTTTCTTAGTTTTTTTTTTTTTATCCTTAAGAGGCTTCTTTCCGATCCATATCATTAACTCAAACTTTTAATCGCATAGAAGGAAACTGAAATTTTGGAATAATGCTACATTTAAATTAATCAGTTTTCTTTAAATGTTTAGCAATCTGGAAGTCCCGATGTCTTTTTTTTTTTTTTTTTAGCAAAAATTAAGAAATACTTGGATTCTTATATAATATTTTATATTTTAACTTAGTCTTATTATCATCTTGATTTTCGTCATTAAAAAATAATCTATAAACTCAAGATTTATGTAAAATTTGTTTTCATAATTTCAATAACACTCAATATTCTATTTTTTTGCAATATGCTTTATTTTTCTTGGAGAAATAAAAGAGATATTGAATAATGTTAAGATATTTGATCGAACGCATAAATTATTGATTTAAACGGAGATATTTTAAAAGTAAAATTTTTTTGTTCCTGCTGAGTAGAAATATTGATTGAAATACATTTCTTATTGGAAGTGGGTTTTATTAGGCTACAAAGGTATTCAAGCTTTATTGGTTTATTGAAAATGAATTCTTTCTTTCGAAATTTATTTCAATGCAGAAAAATAAAAACGCGTATCAGATTACGAAATAAATTAAGTCATTAATATTTTAGGCATATATTTTTCCTTCATTATGATATCAATAATCCATAATTTTTATAACTCTCTAGGGTACTTTTATAAAATTTTGATATCCTTGTCAAAATAATAATAATAATAACTAATGTATTTACATAATTGATCTGATACACTTATAAGAAAAATTTGGTGTATAGTTGCTACAATTTTTGGTGCTGAAGTAAACTGCAATTTTTACAGTGCATATTGTTACTTTTTTATTTACTTTTTCTCTGTAATAGATATATTTATTCATTTATTCAAATTTTGCTTGTTTATTTACTGACAATACACTTTTGCATGAGTATTAGATTTAATTTGTATCCTCATTGCAAAGAATTTTTGTTTAAAAAATAAGCCCACTTTTAGCAATTTATTCGCCCTAATTCTTTTAAAAAACTATTATTTTTTCCCTTTTATATAATTTTTGGCACTGTACAGTGCTGTACTTAAAATCGCGTTTAGTTTAACTCAACACCAATAATGATGGCAACTATTCACTAAAACTTTTTACAATGTAGAAAGTTTAAAATAAAATACTGCTTACGCTTAGTATACTATATGGCAGGATTAAGCAGTTAGAGCCCGGTGACGGAGTCCTCTGGTTCTCTGTTTTACATGGAGCTGGAGTCGAAATTGGTGGTCAAACCTTTTTCATGCTTTAGGGCTGGCTCTTTTAGTTTTTTAATGGTAATGTAAATATTTCTTTCAGTCTCTTAAATTTTTCAAGTTTAAAATAAAAAGAACTGAAATATTTTTGTGTTTTAAATTTATGGATATTGCAAATATTGATAATTTGTGCCTGTACTTTATTCTATGAAACAAATATTTTAAAGGACTCACTACAACTCGTCACCGCACTACAGCATATACAAGGGACGCATCATAGTAAATTTATTAGATTGAAACAATTGTTATTTTATCACTTTTATGTAACTTTTTGCACAATTACTACAGCTATGTACTTAAAAAAGCATTTAGTTTACTTCAACATGAAAACTGATGGCAAATATACAACAAAACGTTCTACAGTGTAAAAAGTTTAAGATAAAATATGTTCTGTTTATGTTTAGTAAACTATATGGCAGGTTTGCGGAACTGGAGCCTGGTGAAGGAGTCTTCCAGAGCTGTGTTTAACAAGGAGCTCGAGACGGAATTGGTGTTTTAACTGTTTCCATGCTTAAGGGCTCTTTTAGTTTTTTAATATGGTCATGTAAATATTTTTTCAGTATATTAAATATTTCAGATTAAAAAAGAACTGTATTCTTTTTTTGTTTCAAATTTATGGATACCGCTAAATGTAGATAATTTGTGTATATGCTTCATTGTGCCCTACAGATACTACTAAATGTAGATAATTTGTGTTTGTGCTTCATTGTGCCCTACAGATACCACTAAATGTAGATAATTTGTGCATGTGCTTCATTGTGCCCTACAGATATTTAAAAGGACACACTTTAACGGTTTTGGCCGTTACATTATAAGAAGTCCGGATCAAAATACGGTATGTAGTACCAACCCCTTCAATGCATACTTCATAAAATCCATTTCACCGTAAAATCCTTTTTTATTATAAAATATTATACAGTAGTTTTTATAGTAATATTTATAATCTGAGAATCATTTAGTGATTTTGAGAAAATTATTATTGTTAAAATTAATGTATATTAGATTCCTGTAAAAATAGATGTTCCATTGTTTGGTAAAAATGTTTTTGTAAAAATGGAATCAGCGGTAAAAAGTACCGGCACCCAGAGTATCGTTACTTTTTACCTCAATTTGATCCAGAATTTTTTTCAGTATAGCCCAGTTGATGTAAAACCGCTCTTCTTGTAATTTAAAAGAATTATAATGATTTAAGTTCAAATATGATGGAAGATTTATTAGATTAAATTATTTTCTTATAAATGAACAACTAACTCAACTGTGAATTAAATAAAAATTTTATTGTTTTGCGTGAGTTAATGTTAAAGTAATTTTATTTCTATTTTTTAATTTTTTTTAATAGAAGTATTCAAAATTAAATGTTAAACTCAAAAGCACATATAAATATATTGTAAATGTAGTTTTAAATGCCAAATAAGTTTTATCATGGGTTGTCCCGGACCATTTTGCCGTTTTGATTTGATTGTTTACTGTCCTACTTTTATTATTTTTATTGCAACTAAAGCAGAATCATCTTCTTTTTCAAGTAAAGCTATGTTTTTGGACAAATAATTAAATGTATAAATCGAATGAATCACATGTTTGAATTGAATGAATTAAATGTATAAATAAAATTTATAATTCGAATAAATCAAATGTATAAATAGAATGTATAAAACGAATGAATTAAATGCATAAATCGAATGAATCAAATGTATAAATAGAATGTATAAATCAAATGTATAAATCAAATGCATGAATCGAATGAATTAAATGCATGGATCGAGTGAATTTAAAGTATGAATCGAATGAATCAAATGTATAAATAGAATGAATGAAATCTATAAATCGAATGAATCAAATGTATAAATAGAATGTGTAAATCAAATTAATCAAATGTATAAATCGAATGTATCAAACGTATACATCGAATGAATCAAACGTATAAATCAAATGAATCAAATGTTTGTTATTAAATAAAATACATTTTTTAACATATATTTTTTAACTTAATATCTACGATAAAAATATTTTGCAATTAATATTATGCATATTTTGCCTATTTCTTCTTTATATTTGTCATTATATTTGTCTTTATATTATATTTGTCTTTATATTATATTTGTCTTTATATTTGTCTATATCTATTTCTACATAAAGTTTGGTTTGTATCATTTATTATACTATTGAAATACATCCGGAGGAATTATCTGATCTTTACGCATTTTATTATTTGCAATTTTAAATTTAAAATTCCAAAATTATAAATATATATTGAAATAGAAATTTTCTAAAAGGAGAAGAATATTCATAATAAAGATATAATAATAATAATAATACCAATAATTTTATGTTGAAGACTGTTCTTTCTTGTTAAAATAAACTGCGCATATATAAACTAATATATATATTGATTCTCTGAAAAACTGGTGAATTCCTCGACGAAGTTTAAAATATGGTTTTTTTAAACGTGTTCCTTCGTAGTAGCTTTCATTTCAAATGGTTATGTAAATTGCTTAAAGAAATTTTTCAAAATTTATTAAGCGATTTTTTTATTATAGTTTAAAACTGTTACTAAAGTACTTAAGCTCTCTAATACTACCCTATCTTGTATTCGTTAAATGAGGCGTTTACTTTAGAAAAAGAGTCTTAAAATCGAAATAAAAAATTACAAGTATGTGATTACTTGAAAAACATAAAATACAGTTGTGTTTAGATTTACGTGTTTAAATTGTTTTAGAGAGTATTTTGGTCACTTTAACTTTTACGTTCTTTGTATTTGAGACATTTTGTATAAAAGAAACAGGTTTTCATGCAGTGTTAAAGGATTGAAAAGCATTGAAAAATATATCTGTAAAAAAGGAAAAAGGGTGAACTCCAATGAAAAAAAAAGTTTAATGGTTTATTTTGATCTTTTTACTTTTTTAAAACGCTACACTTTTGTATAAAAAGGACCTTTCCAAGAAGTTTACTTCTTTGAGTAGAAAAAGGTAAAAAAAAAAAAAAAATTGGCGGGAAAAGAATCAAAGTCCGGACTAAAACTTTGTCACAGATAAAATTTCTTAAGGAAAAAGTGAAACATTTACTCGAAATAGTTTTAATGAGTTATTCTGACTATTTATTTTTATGTTACTCGATATTTGGAAATTTAAAAAAAAATCCTTTTCAAGTAGTAATTTATTGAACATCGTCGAGAAAGAATGTGACTTTATGTTGAGAGAAAAAACAGCCAAGAAATGACTAAAGTTATGCCCAATATCACAATTAAAAGAGTTGTTACAAAGTCATGGACGACTTCATTGGAAGTTTTTGTAAATAAGCAAAAAAAATAAATAAATAAAAACAACGCTCCTAAAAATGGAAATAAATAGAATTATTTCAGTTTTAAATACATTTCCTATAAATACATTTAAATGTATTTCAGTTTTTATTCAGTGATTATTAATAAAAAGTTTCCAATTTTTTTAATAAAAATTTTCCAATTATATTTTAAATAAAAGCAATTCTTGATTTATTAGTGATATGCCCTAATATGTCCTTTTTCTAAATTATCTCAGGTAAAATGATTTGGCATAATTCAGCACAATGACGTTCACTTGTTTCCTAAACTACTGTTTATTGTTTTAAAGTTAAACCACTGTTTAACTGTTAAAATATTTTGCGTTTGTTTTATAATTATCGAGGTAGAATTACTAGCCTTCAAACTGGCAGAAAGAACAGAAAAAACCTGGAAAATAGACTTAAAAAAGGAGATCTGCCACTAGCTCTAAATTCTAAAGCTTCTGTAGCAAAACGAAATATTGTTGTATTATAGTAAATGTTAAAAAAAACAATTTTAGTTCGGAATATTAATATATGTTATTTTTAAAAAGAATTGCTCGATGCTTTAAATTTATTACAAAAATATTAAATCCCTTTAAAAATAATCCAATCTTTTTTCCAATTATTTTTTTTAATCCTATAAATGCCTTTTGTTTAATGGTAAACAAATTTAAGACAATGTCATTAAGGAATGAAAATTTCAGTTAGAAAATGAACTTAAATTTAATCCATTTATATAATGTTAAATGTTTCAAAAGAAAATGTATGAAATGTATGATTTTTAACATAACAATTTAGCACATGCAATAAGGTATTGCTTTAAAGAATTTAAGTTAGTTATATCATTGAATCAAAAGCCAAGGGACGAGTAATGCTTTGATGTTATGCAGTACGCAGGAAAAAAAACATATCTTTTTTAATAGCTTTTAATCTAAATATCTGATTTTCACCTCTTGACCGGTGAAATAGTGAATCTTAATGATTTTGTTTCATTTGTGCATATGGGAGAGAATGATTGTTCAAAATTAAATGAATTCAATTTCGATTTCTCCCTAATATGTTCCAATGTTTAAATAAATCGTTATCGGTAACATCGTGTTCAAAGACTACATTTGTGCCGCTTTTTTTGCCTGCAGTTCTTATCACGAACAACGAGTATTCGTATTATATGTTACTTTCGTTCAAAAATCATATTTGGACGCCATTGATGAGTTGAGAAAGAAATGTCCCTACGTAAAGGATTTCAAAGGCTTGACAGAAATATGGTTGTTTTTTTTCATCTGAGCAACAGAATTAGCATCTGAAAAGAAAGTGCCAATACGTCTTCCATTTTTGATGAAATAAAACTAAGAGAAGGTGAAACAGATTTTCTGCGTTTACAAGCAAAAAGCACAAGAAAGCGGTAGTATATTGTAAAAAAAAGTTAATTTCAGTGTGCACAGGAAAAAAGGCATTTTGAACTTTCATACTCTTAAAATTTGACTTTCAAAATCTGGAAAATTAACACGTTTAGGTATTCGCGAAAGTGGGCGATATATCAAATATTAATTGTAACATCTAGAGTCAGTCTACTAAAAATGTATATTTAATAATTTTTTGTTCTATATTTCGATTATTTATATTCTGAGCAGTTCTTTTTGGTTTGCAACGTAAAACTCCCCCCCTCCCCCCATAACAAGCTACGAAATGATATACAAAGCGCATTTTACGTAAATAACATTTTTTCGACGTTTAATAACTTAAAAACTATTTGGCCTAGTTTGGCCAGATTTTGAATTTTGCCATTTAAAATTATATTGTTCAAACTACTTGGACAACAACCGAATAGATTGTAATAAAAAAAATTTAGGAGTGGAGCATGCACCTTCTAATTATGTGAAACTGGTTCGAATCCCAGTGACGGCTGATCGATACCAATTTCGCTCCCGGCTTGCACCGACCGCAGTACTGAGTATAAAATATCTTCAGTGGTAAGCGAATTCCTGAGTTAGAGTCCCTTTGCCGTCTGGTTAACAGTGGAATGATTTCATGGTTTTCATCACCTTATAAAGCAAATACGAATTAGTTCCATAAAGTCCTCCACAAAGGCAAATTTCATTTTATACTTGACCCAGGAGTCTCCTTATCTTCTGAATTGGGATCAAAATTACATTCTATTGAGTTGAACATTGGTAGTCGTAAACTCAAAAACTTGGGTCTGCCGTTTCAATGTTTATAAAATAGTTTCTGAACCAGTAGAATCAATTTCTTTTACTATAGGCACAATCTTATACGAATATCCCTTAAAAATAAATTCCTTTGGAAAAAAATCCCTTAGGAATAACATAAAATCAATAACTTTTACCATAGGCAAAATCGCATAGGAATATCTTATGGTGTTTTTTTTATGACAAATGTTTCTAAGGGTTATATTTAGTAAGAAAAAGAATATATAATTCTTCGAAAATTTGTTTCTGTACGCATTTATCTTTAGATAAACGAATTGTGAAGCTGTGTTCGAAAAGTTTCAGCTTATCTCCAAACTAAATCCTTAAAATAAGATAAAAATCGAAAAATTCGAAGATAAAGGAGCTGTGTGGTAAAATAGGCCATGGTTCTTTCTGAGCTGCAGAGCTGAGGGGTAAGTAAGTTAATCATTTAAACGTTTGTCGACAGAGGCAAGTAAATAAAGAGAAAAACAAATTTTATTATTCTAAAAGTCAATATTTTTTATTCTGTCATTTATTGTGCTCAACAGTTTTTGGTTGTAAAAAGCACTGGCATATTTGGGTAGAGTAGTTCGCTTATATTAAGAAAGAATTAAAGATATAAAAAATGATATATATGACAAATAAAGACAATTAATATTATATAATTTAAAAAATATATATATAGAGAGAGTAGCAGTATGAGTGTTTTTGTAGCCCCAGAAAAAAGTTATTAAAAGGTTTGTATCAAAATTTGAAGACAAAAAATGTTCACTTTTATGTTTAAAAATTTTATATTGCAGCAAAATAACACTTTAGGTATCTTTTAAGTATTTCTTAATTAAAAAAAAATATTCAAAATTTTTCCTTAAAATCTTTTATGATTTTATTTTACATTTCTCAGTTGTTTTGGAAAGAGTTTTCAACTTAAAAAATTACTTAATTTTATTATTTATAAAAACCACTGTATAATTCTATTATTTTTGCTCTTTATCATGGAGTACATATACAGTTACAAAGTATTTAAGACTATCTTATGATAATGGAATACGCTAAATCTTAAAATGCAAAGATATCAGTGACACGCATTGAAAAAATGCAAAAAGACCTAATAGCCTCTTAAGAAAAATTTGGTAGTTTTACGAATACTTTGAATGTTTTAATTTTTCTTTATGATTTAGTAGTTTTTAGAAATTTTTACTTGTATTGCAAATTGCAAAAAAAATTAAATTGCTGAAAAATAATGTTCTAGGTATCTTTTAAATATTTTTAATTAAACAAAATAATTCATTTTTTAAAAAAGAAATCTTTTAATGATATTTTTTTTAATTTCTCAGTTATTGTGTGAAGAACTAACTAAAATATCTGTGATTTACTTTTATCATTTATAAAAAAACACTGTAAAAATTTTATTATTTTTGTACTTTAACATGGAGTACACATAAAATAACAAAGTGTTTAAAACTATATTAAGAAATGCAAAGATATCAGCGGCATGCATTGAAGAAAATGCTAATCATTCTAAAAAAATAAAATAAAAGTAAAGATAAATAAAAAAATTAAATTTTCAAGAGTTCTCTCAGAGAAGTAACAAAATATCAAATAATAATAATAAAAATAACAATAGACTTAAATTAACAGAAAAAAAAATAGAATATCTAAGGTCGAAAAATGAAAATATATTTCTATAATTTGGATCATTTAACAGTTTTTAATATAAGAAGTTATAAAATAATTATTTATAAAGCAGTTCATTAATATGTATTTTAAAAAATTATAGACTATGCTTTAATATTAATGTGTAAAAATTTAAAGTCAAATTTTGTGTTGACTAGATTTTTACTCTTACATTATTTAGTAATAATTTTATAAGACAGTTTTAAATGAAAGTGTAAAGTACCTTCTGTAATATTATTTATGCAAGAGTATGTGATTAGGCTCGACTATTACGCACTGTTTCGCAACTATGAAAATAATAGTTTCCGATGTAGAAAACTATACGAAAACACAAGTAACACCAAAATTATTAATAAACCGCCAGACAAAGAAATTCTTAGAAATATACCGTAATTACTTGCTTCTGGTTAATTACATCCTTTTAAGAATTTTTGGATTACCACTTAGAAAAAAAAACTTGTTGGGAGAAAATTTTAGCTGTAAGAAACCTTATTTTATACATTACATATTTAGAATTCTTTAAATAGTATTTTTTTATTAACTCTTCCAAAAATATTGCTTGCTATTTTGTAATTTCTGTTCTACCAAAATAAGGAAAAATTATTAAGTAATTTTCTATGTCTGACGTGTTAATTATAATTCAAAATAATTGGATTTTATTCAATGATTGATGTTTATTTTCTTCTAAAATCTAATAATGTATTATATAGAATGTATGGACAAAAATTTAGTAATATGTTTTTTGGCTGTAAAATAGATTGATATTTGTTTACATTGATAGTTAAAGATGGAATATATTACAATTCTGAAACATCAATGCAATTAAATTTTCTACTCAAATGAGAAAATGCCGCTGCAAATAAATAATCATGAAAATGGAGACAATGACGGATGTTACTAAAACAAGCATCATTTAATTAAATAATTCTCTGAAGAATAAAAATAATAAGGTAAACTGCTAAAATATAAAATTTTTTTTTCACTAAATAAAATATTACATTGATTCTGAGTGTTATTTTTTTGAAAATGCAAGTTCTAACCAAAAAATCTGATAGTTTCTTACTTTTCTAATGTTTTAACAGTTTCAATTCTCATAGTCTAACTCCTGAAATTGCATTTGTCTTAGAGACTTTTATATATGCTATTAATAAAAAATAAAAAAAGTTAGTTGAATAAATATATTAAAAGCATTAACTTGAATATTTTAATCATTAGTTTTAATTATTAAATAATTTAAAACAGTTTTAATTATTAAAACAGAAACAGTTTTAATTATTAAATAATTTAAGCATTTAGTTAGTTTATATTGTGAGTTTATATTGTTTTAATGGTTTACATTGTGTATACCTCTAAATTAATTAGTTCTATAATGAATGTGACTGACGAAAATGTAACTGTTTTGTAGAAAATGTTAAAATTTTACGGTATTCCCGAATTTTACGTTAATACTCACAAAGCAAGAAACAGTACATTGACATTTTGAAGAGCTAAATTCACTACACTCTCAAAATTGTTTTTGAAATGTTATCTTGAAAAAAAAAGACTCTTTGATTGGCAATTGTAAATTATTGCGATAAATGATAAGTTTAAAATATTTCTAGAATTTTTTCTTATTATGAAATATGTTTTGTAAATTTTTTTTCCGGAGAAACAGACTTAGAACTTTTTTAAATATTTCATATTTCGTTTTTGAAGGATATATTACTTTCGGAAATTCAAATCTGATGTTTTGTACTAAAGAAATTTCAACCAATTTCTAAACTAAAACGTTTTAGCTGTCAGAAACTAGTGTAATAACTGAAAAATTATTACAAACAATTTTGAAAAAAACAACAACACTTAACTGAGGTATTTAATAGTTTTTTTTTACTTATTGGTGAAATACTCAACGGTGAAATATGTCATTTATGGTAATGCTTCTTTAACTTGCGCAGGAATTTCTTATTATATTCGATAATTTCTTACTATATTAATTAATGAATCTGATGTAATTATTTGAAAAAAGGTGGGTTTTTTTTTAAAAAAATAAAACTTTATTTAATTTAAGAAAAAAGACTATTAATCCACCTTTTTTACCTACCTATTCAATTAATCTATAAAATTTAAATTTAATTTACCACAAATAATTAAAAAGTCTTGAAATTTTACTACGTGTTACTTACATTTTATAGTAAAATTCAAATCATAAATAAAAGTTATCAGATTCTTTTGCTTCTTATTTTTCTGAAAAATAATAAATGCCAGGTAAAACACTCCCGCAACAACCAGTGGGGGGCCAAAAGTTCCAGAGGTTATAGATCCACAGTTTCTTGACTAAAGATATTATATGGGAAATGTGGTGAACATCCAACACCTTTTTTTCTTCCCAGACAAAAAATTTGCCTTTTCTACCCATAAATCTGAAACTAAATCGGCTTCAATCCACTTCTGAAGATTAAACCTCAGTTCTCGTAGTTGTGACTTTTCTTCCTTTTGGATTTCAGATAATGTTGACATTTTTTCATCGTTGATTGTTTTCCTTTGCAAGTTTTTTATTCAACTTTGATATTTTTGTCAACATATGTTCACAACCACGGAATTTATCTTACTGTATCCAAAAAAATCTGATTTCAACGTCAAAATCAAACAAAACTTTGAACATAGGAAATTTCTAGAATTTGTTTTCCATTTCAAAATCTTGAAAAGTGACAGTGTTTATTTCTCTTTTAAGATTCTCAAACGATATTTTGAGCCGTTAAGGGCTTACATGACATTTTTCTCAAAAAAACTGAAATAGAGTAAAAACAATTTACGTCATACAGATTTAAACTAGACAGAAATATAGAGAAAAGGCCCACACAAGCTTTGTCAAAGAAAAGAACGTACGTTATCATGCAGTGTACTAACTTTTATTTATTTATTTGGTAAAAAAGAATATACTTTTACACAAAAGAAGAAACTTTTAGAATACATTCGGAAGAAAATCTCTAGTAAATCGCTGTAAAGTGTCTGAGATTTACGAGACATTTAATGCTAGTATTTTAAGGAATGAATTCTATTGAGTCCTTATATCTCAGGATTTAAACTGCTTTAGAAATATATAAACTCCTACTAAACCTTTCAAAACGACCAAACAAACGAAACCCGCTTAGGTTTCGAAATATTTCAAATAACTAAATGTTAAGAAATTGTTATTTCTAAAGCTAACTATCACTTTTATCTAAGTATTTTTAGATTGAGATGCTTCTTATTTAAGTGAAAATATCTAAAGTATATAAAACCAACCTCGTCTAAAGACCTGAGTAAAATTTCTGAAGAAAACGGTAGGTCGAACATCGTCAACTTCTACAAATCCAACGTTGTAATATTGATGATACAAAACCGAAGTAAAGTCTTACTATTAAGCTATATTGACCAAAAAAATTTTTTATAAAGAAAGCAGAGAATAAATCTTAGGAAATATATTAATAAACACTTAAATAATATTACTTTTAAAAAATTACATTTATAAATTTACAAATCATGCGAATGAAAATATATCTGCAATAAAAATCGCAGTTATGTAATTTACAGTTGAATAAATGCATAAAAACACTCATAAATCTTTTTATATCGGACATTTTAAAAGAAATTTTAAACATTGAAATTTTGAAGTTGATAGTTGCAACTACAAAAAAATTGGTTTATTTTGCATAAATATGTTCTTACATGTTATGACTGTAACATAATTAAATTTTTTAATACTATATTCAATTAAATTCGCATCCGTTAAAGTTTACTCATAAAACAAAATTTAAAAAAGATTTTTAATAAGTTCCATGCAGTTTTCTTTTACAATAGTTTCAAAATGTAATCGAATTTAAGTTGAAAAAAGAAATGATAAAAATATTCATGAGGAGGAAAGGCTTTAAATGTACTCTATCACCATAATGAACTTCAAGTCATATATCCGGCAACCAGCTATTTTAGTGCTCTTAAGAGACTCGCATATTTTGAAAATACTTTGGGTACCGGGGATTATCTAAAACTAAGCCTAATTAAAGAACTTTCTTCACCTCAATATAAATAGTCCAGTCCATTACTACCACCAACACGTTTAGCGTCGGAGCTCATCTCGTGATTGCCAGGCAGTATTTTCCCCTCTGAAGGTCAATAAGAAAAAAATTTTTTTTTTACACAAATATATTATAGATCTGAATTGAAAAAGAATTTGTTGCATTAGTTTTAAAAGTATTAAAAAAATATCTTGCAGCGTTTGAAATTGTAGTTTCTCTTTTTAACTCCTTAGGAAAGTATGTTCAGCTTACTTTGTTTGTTTAAATCGACTCAAAAGGAGAAAATCTTACGGTTACTATTGTAAACGACCACTTCCAACAACAGTTAATTAGTGTCGGGGCTCGTCTTGTGATCGCCAGTCAGTATTTCCTATTCTGATGTTAAATAAGAGGATAAAAAATAATTTCTTATACAAATATGTTTTAGTTCTGATTAGAAAAATAATAAATTGTATTACTTTTTAAGGAAGTAAAACAGTTTCTTGCAGTGTTTTAAATTTCGTTTCGCATAGCTAATGTCAATTAAAACAAAATGATTTTATCTTGAAGAAATAAATGCTATTAAAATTGTTTCAAAATTTCAGCATGCAATTTCTGTTTTTAAAATTTCCACTTTATTCAGTACATAAACTTTAAGTCAATATGCTTTATAATTTTGTCTACTTAGTTTTGTTCAGCTCTCTTTGTTTATTTAAATAGGCTCTGAGGGAGAAAAGCTTACCAGGGAGACAAAAATATTGTCATGTTTGGTCTTAGATGAAAAAAAATACCTATTATTCTCAGAGCTGCAACAAATGAAGAAAATATTTGTTTAAAAGATTCTTTAAGATTTAGTTAAAATTTATTGAGAGATAATTGGTTAAGATATTATTGGTAGTGACCCATGTTGTGGTTCATTATATTATGAATTCATGTGCTGTATTTATCAATGAATACAGCAAAAATTCTGGTTTTCATCAAGTGTTCATTTAGATGTTCTTTTATATTTTAACTTACGGAAAGATTAACTGCAAAACAAAATTACTTCTAGCAATTTTTGCCACTTTTAACTTTGCAATTTTTGAATTTTCATAATATTGTGCGCATAACGTGAATTTACTGTATAAAGATAACAATTTTATATTTGACAACTTTTCTGTCCCTTAAAGTTTAAATACTTTTGCATTTAAGTATACGGAGAAAAAAATTCAGACAAAATTACCGTATAACATGATAATGACATTTCTAGTAAAAACAATTATTCTGGTTATTTAAATCGTTTATTTAGCAATTGTTTCGTTCATATGGTAATTGGTAACGGCTTGCCGAAAATTCCGGTTTTCATAATTATAGTTCTTATTACTACACGTTTAGAAAAAATACAAAACTGAAAATAAAATTTATCCAAAGAAATCCCTTCTATATCATGAAGGTATCAACATAAAATAAAACGATTTCACTACATTTACCAAATGACATGATGTTTTGACAGGATTACATGATTATATAACTATGATTATATAACATAATTATATAACCATATAACATGATTATATAACTGGATTTTTTGTTAATTTACCTAAAAGATTAGAGTGCTCCAATGATTGGTGCTCCCGTAAAGTCCAGAAATAAATTAATTTTTACCATATTTCGGTACTTTTGTCCTTGCTTTTTTCCAATGGGCAATTTTAAACACAGGACTCCTGTCTCAGTTTCTTTTTTTTTTTTTTTTTTTTGTAAAAGCATTTTAAAATCGACTTGATAATAAATCTTAGAGTTCAAGCAATAAAATATAATTTTATTCTGAATGAACTAAGGATTTCAGCTTCTGGTTTATTCGAATATGTATATATGTATATGTATAAGTATATAGTAAGAAATATGTATAAAAGAAACCATTATAGCGTTTTATCATTAACATGGTACAGCAAAATAATACTGTCTTGACTAGTAAAAAAGATTTGAAATTTAATTTAGGTACCTCCATTAAACCTTTGCAAAGAACGAGAGTTTTAACTTTATTTTTTTTCCATTTTATTATTTTTAAATTCAGAGGTGTGCTACTGCAAAAACAAAATATGAAAAACTTTATAGTACTCTAAGAAAGTTAAATAATAAAGTTTTCGTTCTTTTTTTAATTGGATTTAGCTGCGAAAAAGATTTTTTTAAATAGAAAATATCGATCTTGCTTCTACTCTTAATGAATAATCAATCTACAAAAATCATTTAAATCAGGGGATGTTAAAATCTTCAAAGTCGAGTATCTGTATTAAACCTTCATTAATCTTCATTGAGTTTGATTTAGGGTTGAAAACTTCTTATTTTTTTACAACTGCTTGGACATTTAACTCAAAACCAGTTATTTTTTAAATGTCAATTTTTGTACATTCTTCTGTAAACTAATTTTCATTTTTAAATAGTTATTCCCTAGTTTACAAGAGTGTAATCTTTTAGTGAAGTTCTTATGCCAGATTTTAATCATAAAATTTAACTTTTAAAATGATTATTTCATACTTTATTTATTTATAAAGCATGTAAAAAGCTCCGGTTATTATAGCTCTGGTTTTTAAATTTAAAAAAAACTGTTAATTTGGGTGTGACAGAAAAAACTTTTAGTTTAATTTTATGCATTCATTATGCTTATTTAATTAATAATTTAATTTTTAATTTGATTAATAATTTAATTTTTAAATTAATTAATCATTCAATAAATAATTTAATTTTTAATTTAATTAATAATTTAATTTATAATTATTAATATGCATATTTTTTATGCTTTTTTCATTTTTTAGTATTGATTTAGGTCAAAATAAATGAAAAATATTATTTTCAGCACTTTAATAATATATAGTTATGCAATATAGAATGAAATACCGGTGTCATTTTTCTACATGAAAGGTAAATTCTTAACACGGCTCACTTCCAAACAGTAATTTTTCAAATTTTGGTTTTGTAGCTATTATAGAACTAAAAGAAACAATTATTTATCATTGAAATTTCTTTAGTTTACCAACTCGAATATTAATAAATAGACACGAATAAAAAAAAACATTTTAAAACTACTTCTGGAATTTATTAACTATTTACTATTTTCAGTAACTTTTAGGCAGTTTTTTATAATTAAAAAAATACCAAAATACGGTTTTGTCTGTAATTAGAGAGACAGAAAAAAAATATATATAAAGGGACATTGGGATGCGTCAAAAGGTTGATAAATTTATGATTAAAAATTTCGAACTTCTACGCTTTATTTAGAAAAAGTTACATAAATTAAATTAAAATTAATTACCAATATTTTTAGATTTCCCGAATGAATTATTGCTCAGCGATGTTTTGATTTTGTATAGTTTTTTTCTAAATATATACAGGTGTCTATAACTTAAGAAACAACAGTCAATTAAGGTGTTTTTGTTACTTTGTCTAGAACTGAAACAAATCGTCAAAATGTTAGCTTAACAAAAATGTTAAAATGCTTTTAGCGAAAAAAATCAGTTTAAGGAGTGATTATTAAAAGCTTTTCAGTTCTCTTGAAGTTCATAATATTTTCAAAATTGTTTCCTTACTTTAGAACATATTTCTCAATGAAAGACAGAATAATTTCATCTGAAAGCAAAGAAGAAAAAAATAATAATAATATTATCTTAGCATCTGGTATTATAGTAATTTATGATAAACATGTTGGCAAGACAAAGCTCAGAAACAAAGTAACTATTATGATTTTGAACTGTGACAAACATTAGAAAAAAAAAGTTTCTTAATTCATTAGAAAAATATGCTTTTCACTACAACTTTTAAGAAACGTTCATAATGTATAAAAGTCACCTTTGGTGATGTTAAAGTAATGAAAAGAATTATAAATTACGAGAAGATCAGGCAATATGTAAAAGCAAGTAACAAGTTTAGATTTAAAATAATTAACCATACTAAATGGTTTTTTGTAATTGCTGTTTAAAACATTTTGACAAAAGCTTATTTTCTTATTTAAAAAAAATTAAAACTTTTGAGATATTTTGAAATTATATCTAATATTAGCAATTTACATCAAAGTTTAAATCATATTTCATAGTTATAAACAATCAGTTTCAGTCTTAAACGAAAGCAATTTTTTCAAAGTTCTTAAGATTCATAACCGATATTTAAAAATACAATTTTATTCCCATAATGTTTTTTTAATTACTCAAATTCCAAAATAGAAGTTATTTCCCCAAAACAAAGCAAGACTAATTAATTTAAACATATCATTGTTCCCAATTTAATTTTTTAAATTGATGAACCTTAAGAGTATTAACCTTGAGGTATAAATATCCACCCTTCCAAGATAAATGACATTCACTAAAGAAGGGTCTCAGTCTTCTCTCATTTTTAAAGTCAAATTAATGGTTTTAAATTTTATTCTTCTGAATAGTTTAAAGATTCTCTTAGATTTTCTTTTTAATTTTTGAGATTAAGTGACATGATATGAAATCAATTACATATTTCATTTTTTTAAAGTATTTTGCTTATAATAAATTACAACTGCTTTCGAGAATTTTATGGAATAAAATATTTTGTTAAAAAAATATATAACTTATTTTTATTAGCAAGAATTTCTCAGCTAGAGGTGTGTGAGAGACTGGAAAACTTCCTTCAGATGTATTGTATATTTTTATACCTAAATAATACACCGAAAAAAAAGTATGGTCAAAACTTCCAGAGTATGATAAATAAGAAAGCTTCCTTCATTTTTTGAAATAATTTTCAGATGTATTGTATCTTTTTATACCTAAATAATACACCGAGAAAAAAGTATGGTCAAAACTTCCAGAGTATGATAAATAAGAAAGCTTCCTACATTTTTTGAAATAATTTTCAGATGTATTGTATATTTTTATACCTAAATAATACACCGAAAAAAAAGTATGGTCAAAACTTCCAGAGTATGATAAATAAGAAAGCTTCCTTCATTTTTTGAAATAATTTTCAGATGTATTGTATCTTTTTATACCTAAATAATACACCGAGAAAAAAGTATGTTCAAAACTACTAGAGTATGATAAATAAGAAAGCTTCCTTCATTTTTTTACATAATATTTAGAAGTATTGTATCTTTTTATACCTAAATAATACACCGAGAAAAAAGTATGGTCAAAACTACCAGAGTATGATAAATTTTACTTTTTTTGGTTCTTCGGAAATACGAAAATCACGGTAATTTCTATCGTAGGACTTTGTTAATGATTTTAATAAAATTAAGATTTATGTATTGTTTCCTAATAAGTGCTAAAACTTAGTGAATGTGGTAAAATTTAGTAATTTTATTGTGATACCTTAGAGCATGAAAATTGTTGATCCCGTTAAATTTAATTTTTAGCTTTGTAATTTTATTAAATGTGAGGTAATAGGAACTATAAGTTTCAGAACCAAAATTTTTTGGATTCATTTAACAGAAATTATGATTTTTTTTAACTGAAATGTCATAATTTATTGAACTTTTTTTAATTAACCTTTATAATTATCTGTGGAGTGAGAAATCATCCATATTCTCTATATAATAAACAAATTCTGCTAAAAATACTGTATGTTTTATAATATTTCTGTTAAAACAATCCTGAAATTCTGTTAAATAAAATTAAAATATCTAAACAATCTGCTAAACAATTTATTTAGCATTTTTTCCATATTCATGGTAATATATAGTAAAGTTCGTCATTGTAATGGTTGATGAGAAATTCTGGTTTTCAAAATTGTGGTTCTTATCACTCTAATTACCAAATTTTATCACTTGATAAAAAACCTTATTTTAATGTGAATTTTACCAAAATCATAACCAAAGAGCATCGGTAAATATTTCCAAGCTTTTTGGTGTTCTCATATAGCCAGAAACGCTGCAAATGTTACCATATTCTAGTAGTTTTGACAATACATGAGAAAGTTACTTTTGAAAAGTAACGAGCAAATGTACAAGTACTTTAATCAAAAGTAATGTGTAAAAAATAAAAAGGTTTGATTTGAAAAAGTAAAGTACAAAATCAGAAAAGTAACGATTTGAAAGTACGATTCTAGAAAATTTAAATCTCATAATAACTTTAAAATTTATCAAATAAGTATAAGAAAAAATATTTTTTTTTAAATTAAAAAGTAATTAAATTTAAATTTAAATGCATAAGATTCAAAACACTTGAAAATATTAAAAATAATTTTTATATACGGAACGTTAAAAATATCCAAAATCATAAATGAAGTCAAAATTCAATGCTTGCATGAAAAAAGGAGTTTTAAATTATGTTAATTTTAAAACCTTGCAGTGATTAACTAATTTGTTGAATAAGTTCGATATAATTTTTGTTTAAACAAATAAGTGAAAAAGAAATCTATTCATATAAAAGTAACCCCTTTAAATGCGTTAAATTAAAATTCTGTTTTGTTTTTATAAAAGTTAAAAAAAATATTTTTGAATTTTAAATAATGATGATTTTTTAATTTGTGGATAATTTTTTACTAATCAAAGATAGAGCTCGAAAGTTTAATGTAAAAAATTTATTCATATGGATGAACTAAATGTTTATATAGTAAAATTCAAAAAGGGACAAAATAATTTATACTCAAAACAAACGAAATAATAAAACTCTAGAACTTATTAATGTTGAGTATATTTTAATTAAATGAAGCAGAAATGCTTATATTTTAAAACTTTAGTTCAATTTTCTTTCTTTTTTTTTGCGAAAAACGTTTGGTTTAGTAACATTAAATAAATTATTTAAGTACACACATATTTTAGTACACACATATTTGATTAAATTATTGCTTGTCAAAACTAAATAAATAGATTTATTTTCATTGCGAGCATTTTTCCAAAATTTTTATTATTTTTGCTAACCAACGGTATCTCACCCATTATGGTGGTCCTGAAAGAGTGGATACCACTTCTGGACAACGCACTAGGTCTGCTCATCGGGAAGATTGATTGTGCAGCTCATAGGAAATAATATTATTTTTGCTAAATAATCCTAATGGATAAAATTTTATATTTTCATTTCTTGATGATTTCGTTGTTCCACTTAAAGAAGAACAACATATTTTTTACTTCAAAAAATATAAAAACCACGTCTTATTTTAGTACGATACTCTCGGAATGACTCGTGATAATTGTTCAATAAGTACTGAGTAAGCTGTTAGAAAAAATCTACTTTGTTGTTTAATTACAAAATTAATAATTTGACAAAACTTTTATTCAAATTTTCAGATTTTATTACAATTACTAGTTTATTTTATTGCAAAATATTAGTATATTTAAAATGTTTTAACTCTCAAATAGGTAGCAAGTCACTTTCTTCATTAATAAAACGTAAGTGGTTTTTACCCAGTTGAACTTTCTCTGAGATTCGTATAACAATTACATTGAAAACGTTTCTGTTTTGACCCTCAACGCTGAGCGGACAGAAGACCTGGCGAGCATTAAAAAATTCGGTATCGCCAACACATAATTTATACAAAATAGTAGGAAAATATTAAAATGATGGTAATTTTGCTACTTAACATCTTCATTGATGAACATCTACTCTTTAAACATTAGATTAATATATATTAGTTATTAAAAATATTAAAATTTTTAAAAATAATGCTTTTTTTAGCATTAAGTCTAAACGTAAATTAATTCTTCATTATTTAAAAGATAATAGTTATTTTAATTTCAATAAACAATTTAAAATTTAGGAGAAGCTAAAAATTTAAATTTCTTCTTCATCCAAAACTTTGATCCATAAGAAAAACTCCATCCTTAAAATTTAAAAATTTAATGATATAGTTTTAAGTAAGTTTTAACAGAACTTCTGTAATCATAATCTATATTATAATTCTGTTATTATATAAGACTCATATGATTAAAATATTCAGCTTTTATGAATAACACAAAGTTAAATTATTAATATATACATGGACAGTAATTAATTGAATGAATTTATTTATTTAATGAATTATTTATTTTATTTTGTATTTATTTTTTAACAAAGAACAGAAAGTCTTACGGTTCTGTCAGAAAATTTTGTTTGCCAAAGGAACAAAATTGATGATGCAGGTGGGATGGTGGCTAGTAGTTTCTAGGAGCTAGCCAGCGGTTATGCTGTGACCTTCGACCTCTTTGCGACCTCTTTGGTTATAAGAAAAGAAAACGAAAGTTTTTCTTAGAGAAGGGTAAAGGAAGTGAAAAGGGTGAAAAAGAAAAAAAAATATTACAAATCATTTATTTATAATATTTCTACTAAAAAATAAAAATTAAAAACAAAATTAATATAAATTTCTTTTTTTTTTTTTTTTTCTAAAACCTTTTCTAACAGAAAGTAACTACGCTGAAAGGGTGCACTGGGATAGGTCCCGGTTGGTCAGTCCATGCCTGTCACAACTGATTTTTAGAAGATAGGTTAGGCTTGTCATTCAATGACACAGGCAAAAAAAAGTCATTAGATGTTCAAAAGAACGACTCTCTCTCTTTCTGAAAATTCGAATTTTTAAGGGTATTTGGACAAAGAAGATCGCTGTTAGAGAATATATCATGCGTTAGTTTTGTAAATTAAAAAAAAATAATTTCAAAAGTTTCGAAAAAAAAAAAATCGTTTTCGAGGAAATTTCTTTAAAAAAAAATTGCAGAAAATAACCATTTCTTTCGACATTCTCATTACAAATACTTGTACCTTTTCCCGAAAAAAGTAAAGAGAAAACAAATAAAACTACTAAATTTCTAATGTAACGAAGTACAAGAAATAGTACGTACTTTTTACTTTTAAACTTTCGTTACAAGTAACAAAAGTTAAAGTATTGCCATGTATGTTTTTGTCCATACTTTTCTTTTCGCAGAATATTATCAATTGAATTTTTACTGAATTCCATCAAACAAAAATATCATTATAATTAATAAATTATCTCGTTTATCGAAAGACTATATGAGATAGAAATATTTCAGATTTCTATGGTGTTTTATTATTCTATAAAAGCAAACTTTCTCAGAACTAAGTTCGTTCATTCGTTTTGGCGACAGATTATGTTTGTTCACAATTTCGTGTGATTGATTTTACCAATTTCAAACACAAGTTGTTTGCAACTGCTTTATCTTACACACATCAAGAAAACTAGGTAAACTTCTCTTCATTATTTTGGATCCTCGATCATTGTCAATCGCGGATGGCAATGCGACTCGACATTCCTTTTCAATTCTTTTTTATCAATTTCAGTCTTATACTTTTTATTTGCTAAGAATATTTAACGCTAGTCTTACATGAATGATTGAAGTTGCTCATTTCTGGAAATGACAAAAATAATAAGGAAATTTTTTACTCATATAAATAACGTATTTTCTTTTAATATTCATGTTTTTAAATACAAAAACATGTAACTGTAATCGAAAAAATATATTCGAATATTTAATGCATTTAGTTCGCATTGTTAGAATTGTTTTTAGAAAAACTGGCTAAATAATTTATTTAAATGTTATTTTACCATATTCAAACACAGCATTCAAATAACCATAAATAAGATGGTATCCAAACTGTTAACTTTGAGAAAAACTTGCAATTCACTGCTTTCACTTAATGCGGTAAAACAAACATAATTTTATCGCACCAACTACGCTCACCCAATGACACCATTTAGTTCCTGGCAGCAGGGTACATATTGTAGTTGAGAAGGCTAATTTGTCAATCTCACGACCGATAGAACGGATGTTCGAGTCTCAGCGTTGATACTGCAATAGTCCTCCATTCCCTTCAACGCATGAAGAGTTTCCAGTCTCCTGCACTCTTCAATTTGTGACCCTGAACAATTAAAACACGATATTCTCATTCACGCGTAGATGGCAGCACCATAAAACTGTTAAACACAAAAGTCTAGTATTTTCCATCGCTTACGATAGCTGAAACAACCAGATATACTATTAAAACATCATATTGTTTCATATGTTTAATTTATTAATATGGTTCTAAAAAAATCACCAAAATTAAAACAGGCGGAATGCGCATGGCAATTAAATTCCTTAACAATTAAATTCAACATTTGAAAAAATTATAGTGTATCTTAGCAAAATGAAGTAAGATTCTTCCATTTGGTATACATATATACTCTTAACAATTCATAATTCATAAAATTTTTTGGGCTGTTCAACAAGATATTCGAAGAAATAATACACCACAGTTTTTACTGTGAGTGTTAATTAAGTTCCCTTTTTTCTAGACCAATTTTTATCATTACTCAATATTCCATATATATTTCAGGAAAAAAACTCATGACTTAAGCAATAATATAAAACATTTATGCAATTTAATTATAATTTTGATACGATTTCTTTATAAGACTTACGAATTCCATCAAAACATTTCTTAATGCCACTTGTTTTCTGCAAAGAATATTCCTGAAATTTTTTAAAATTTTATTTATATACGAGTAATCTAAGTTAGATTGTTAATTTAAATTCTTAAATTTAAAACTGATCTCGTCTAGAATACTTATAATAATAGCTGCTAGTTTAATTTTCCAAAAATAAAAGCCGAATCGTGAATTGAAAAAAAAAAACAGGTGCAAAAGTAATAACTAGTAAATTAATAATAATATTTTTCAAACATTTATTGTAACTATTTTTTAACTGATATAATAATTTAATATTTCTGGAAAAAGCAACATTTAATTATAACATACAGTTCATATAAAGTCTCAATCTTAATAAAAACTCGTTTGAGTGCCATTACCTTGCGAATCCTGCTGTGCAAATCTGCTTCTAATGCTTAAGGATCTCTTTGATAAATGCTGGCTTTTGGTATGAATCTATTTTTTCATTGGCATTAAATAATCTTCGATAATATTTGGAGGAATAACTATACCATTATTCGTTTCTAGTGAATGTTAATTAGATTACATTATACTTTAAGCAACAACTAATTTAATTTCAATACTACTGCGAAATACTTAGTTTTTAATTATCTATTTCTTGAAAAAAAAATAACATAAATTGCAGTACCATAAAAGTAAGTTAATTATTAGTATTTCTAAGCAATATAACATTGATTTAATTAAGAATAGTAAGGCAGATGCATAATTAAACCTATTAATTTTACTACTTTACTTTTTTTAAGGGAATACTTTGAAAAAATTTAGATAGAGAAATTAATTTTATTTTTAATGGACTATAGTATGCTTTCGAATTTCAGATTAAAAAAGAACGAAGAAATCGAAAGTTACTTATCAATACGCTTAAGGAATTATCTTGCATTCGAAAGGCTAACTGGAAGAAATGTGAATATTAAAAATTGCTCAAGATTGTAAGTTAAGTGTACATTTATTTAAATACATATAAATGTACAAGATAAGTGTATATTCTAATAGTATTTATATTTTTTACATCTGATTTACAAAATTCTTTTAAGGTTTGCGATAAGCATATGCTATAATCTTTTATTACATTGAGAAAAGTTTAATCTGTATAATTCTTTTCTGGTGTTTACATTACTTTAAAAATTTCGTAAGAGTTATTTTTTTTCTACTTTCAACAATGAAATACTGAGTGTTAAATTGTTTTTTTTTCCCTAAAAGATTTGGCATAAATCGCCAACCATGATCAAAAATTGATTAATTATATTCATAAGAACAAGTGAATTAATGAAATTAAGATTAATATTTAAGCCTATTAATTTTCTCAATTATGTTTCTTAAGGTAATGCTTGAAGAAAGTCTTAATAAATAAAAGTAACTTCATGAATAATAGCAATAATTCATTTCAGATGAAATAAATATGACAAATAAAAATTTATTTACCAATACGTTCATCATATTGACTCAAAACTAAAGATTTTAGTGAAAGAAGGTATGTGGTGACGTGAAAAGTGTTTTTAGATTCAAGCGAGAAATGCGTAGATTTTAAAATTAAATATATATCATTAATTATTTATTTTCTTATGCACTTATCTCAAAGATTTTGTATTTGTTTGATTAACATTTATATTTGTTTGATTAACATTTATATTTGTTGTGAATATACATTTATAATGAAGGAACCAAGAGCAATTTTATTTTCGCTAAGATTTAATTAAATAGTGTTCATGTTTGTTGCGGGATGTAAATCTTGACAATCTACTGTCAGCTTAGGTAAAAGAATCAAGTTTCAGTATTTTAAGTTCTGATCTCAAGAAAAATGTCAGTTTTAAAATTTTCTTATAGCGATTTATTACCTGTCTCAATTTTAACTAGCTTGAAACTGGCATTCCAATGTGAGCTATGTTTTATATCAGAGCAGCGATGGTTCAGGGTATAGAACGTTCGTCTTCCAATCAGGTGAACCGGGTTCGAATCCTAGCGAAGGCTGGTCGATACGAATCCGGCGTGTATCAACCACAGTGCTGACGTGAAATATCCCCTGTGGTAACGGATCAAGTCCCTTGGCCGTTAGGCTAACCGTGGGATATTCTCGTGGTCTTCCCCTCCTTATAATGACGTTTTATGACTTAAAAACACTCTTACCTCGGGATGGGGAAAATGGGAAATCTTATTTAGGATTTAGAAGATCCCTTTGTCCCACCTAAGTGAATGAAGGTTGAGTTTGATATTTACTAAATGCATCTACCACGATCTTTGACAATTACTATTTTGCTACTTTGCTATTTTACTAGCTCTTAATTTTATCTCTGACCAAACTTACCGCAAGTGGATATTTTATACTGACTCGCGCAATTTTATATCAAGTGTTCCTCACATCGGGCGAAAACCCATGATATGTAAAATCCAAAGTTGCTTTACAGAATTGTGTGGTGAAGTGTTCCATATCTATTTTTGTTAGATACCTTTACATGCTGGCATACGCGGGAATGACCTTGCTGATATTACGACTAAAACCACTCAAAATGTAAGCAATAACCTTATAACATCTCTTGTTTTTAAACGAATATGTAAATGTACAGTACAACAGGCTTGGAAAGAACATTGGAATAAACAAATTAATAACAAACTGCTCGAAATTTATCCTAATCTTGACAACTTTAAAACAATACATATTGATCGCAAACCCAAGTTATAATCAATATACTGCGTATTGGTCATTCCCGTTTTATCCACATGCATTTGCTAAATTCTGAACCTGCACATTGTTTTTCTCTTTGCCTTGTTGACATTACTATTCAACATATTTTGACCGACTGCGAACGATTCAAACGATTTGAAGAACAAACTTTTTGGCAACTTTTGTCCTGATCTTCAATCTTTGCTTGGTGACCCTATACATTACAACCTTTTAAAATTTATCAAGACTATAGGATTTTATTCTCTACATTAAGAAAAAATATATCAGTTTGATCTAAATTTCAACCTAGTGACTGGCGCAGTATAGCCATTTCTGGCTCTTGTGCCAATAAAATCCAACCAACTAAGCAATTAACATTCTTTTACAGACTCTGTGGAAATATCCAGAAATTGTATATTTTTTTTTCATTTTCATGGAATATGTACGCTGGAAATATACATAGTGTACCATATACAGTATGTATACAGTTCGGTAAATACTTCACAGTGTTAGTCAATATTATATACTTAATAGAACAATGTAGGGGAATTTTAATAAATACTACAGATAATATTTTTTCTTATTAATTTTTAAACATAACTACAATATTTAAAAAGAAACTGTAAATTTATGCAATTTTTAACATCGTTATCGTTATTTCACGCAGTAAACGATATTCAAGCGAAAACCATTCAGAAGAATAATTTATTTACCATCACTATATTTCTATTTCAGTATATTAATTGTAGCAATTAAGCTTCTTAATTTTATTTAAAAAAAACTAATTCCACAACATAGTTCATAATCTTAAAGTTAAGAATTGTGTTTTGAAAATGTTTAAATATAATTAATTTATTCAAAACAAAAGAAGCTTTAAAATAGCTTTAAAACTGAGTTTAAAGTAAGGTATTATTTATTTGGATTAAAATTATTTAAATACTTTCAGTTATCTCGCACTTGTCTAAAGAGGAAAGTTATTATTCATTTCAATAAAAAAACCTTTTCCTAAGGTATTCACATTCTAATGCATGAATAAATATTGATAAGTTTTAGGAAATATTGTGACAAGAATCTTAATTAATTTTAGTTAATTAATTTGTATCTAAACAATTAAATTTTTCTTCAAATTATAAATAATTTTAAATTATTTGTAAAATACAGTATGTGTGAATACATATATTTTGGCTAATTTACACTGTTAGAAATTTCACGTAAAAAATAGTTAAATAACAATTTGCTTAAATATTATTTTACTACATTAAAAAAATTCAGTTAAATTACCGTAAATAAGATGGTATTCAAATTGTTAACTGGGAGAAAAACCGTTGATTAACTGCTTTCAACTAATACGGTTAAAGAACCAGATTTTTATCGCATTAACTAGGCCCACCTAATGGCGCCACTTAGTTCTTTGCAGCTGGTTACATATTATAGTCGAGAGGGCTTATTTGTCAAACACATGATGGGCCGAACAGGAGTGCGAGTCCCAGCGTTGACACCACAGTAATTGCTCTTGGTAAACTGAAGTCTAACCCAATGCCCATTACCTATCAAAAATCATAGCTTCAATGTCCAGTAAGTAAAATTTTTGCGATTTTAAACCATGCTAGTTGTAAAGGGTTAAAAAATCGTTTAGTTCAATATTCATGATTTTTCAACCATACTAGTTGTAAAAGGTTTTAAAACCGTAATATTAAAAAAGTGTTCTTTTCCGTAGACTTTACGCTTAATTGGATGGACAGACTGCTGCCGGTTATTTTAACATAATTCTAGAATTAAAATTCTAACATAGTATGTGGTCAAACTTTACACACAAAATATACTCTTTTAAAATTTAAAATCGTATCCAATTTCAAGTATTCAGTTATACAACTTAAAATGCGTTGATTTGATTTAACATTTACAAACTTTGGTGCATATTTCCGAATAACACTTTCTAAATATTCTTAAACCGTTATACAGTGTTGAATAAAACATCTACTAGAAAAAGCTTTCTCAAACTTGTTCAAAAACGTATCAAAATGACTCAGAAAAAAATAATAAGTGGCCGTTCAAAAAGTACGTACACAAAAATTGAGAAATTTTAACCCCCTCCCCCCGTCGTACATTACCGTACATAAGGTCTTACCCCCCCCCCCCTTAGAGTACGTACATTTTATTAGTTTACACCCCCCCCCCTTTTTCATAAAAATTAAAATAATTATGTTTTAAATAAAATTAAATATTTATTTAAAATAATTTATTCATTTAAATTATTTAAACAATAACACCCAACTTTATCTTTGAATCAATAAATAAAACAATCTTATCTGTACGTACTTTGTATAATACCTCCCCCCTCCCCATCGTACAAAACGGTACAAAATAGCAAATCCCCTCTCCCCCTTCGAGATGTACGTACTTTTTGAACGGCCCCTAATTAAATTTGAAAAACCCATGTATTCAAAATTGAAACAGCATATACTCATTTTTTAACAAAATGCATAGGATCAAAAGTGAGTAGCGGGAAAAATGTGTAAGAGTGGGTGAAGTTCGTTGGGTGAATAGTTGTCATAAACCCTTAAAATTGGGTCGACTGTTCAACGACGGTTATAAAATAAAATATAAAACAATGGTGGTAAAAGAATCTTACGATACGAATGCGGAGGTGCATGGTTCAAATTCTGCTTTTAACCAGCAAATGTCTCTCGCACACATATCTCCGTTACATCACTTTTAAAACTCTGCAACTTTTTAATTTTGAATGCATGGGTTCTTCAAATTCGACCATTATTTATTTCAGAGTTCTTTCAAAAAATTTTTTTCACAGTTTTGAAAAATCCTTTTTTTTTTACAGTGCATTATCCTTCAAAATAATCTTTTCTGAGCTTAATTACACGATAAAATATTTCAACTTGGCTGGAAATATGGTTTAATTCAACATGTTATTAAGGTCGCAGCAAATATGATTGTACGAAATATTCTGGTAAAATAACTGTACTGCATGGTCATGACATTTCTGTTAAAAAAGACCAAAGTTAATAAAACCTAATTATACTGTATTTAAACTATTTATTTTGTTTTTTCCCGTTCACATAAAAAAAATTTACTAAAAATTCCAGCTTTCAAAATTTAAGTTCTTATTATTACAGATCTAGTAAAAAATACAAAACTGGAAAATAAATTTAACTAAATAAATAGCTTTTATGCCATGTTCTAAGGTATCAAGAGAAAATTACTACATTTACTAAATTTTATCAGATATTATAATACCATATTTTATTGTTAATTTTATCAAAATTATGCCTCGTAGTTTTTATCCTTGTCAAATGACGTGAGCAGAGCCCTAGCTGGTAACCCTCTTTCCTAATTCTCACACCACAACCAACAAGGTTTTTTACAGTATTGGAATAGCTGTCAGTCTATTAACTTTTTGTTTTTTATTTACTTGTTTACCATTTTTTATACGTTATAAGTAACCTGAATTATTCATAAATTTCAAAGAAGCACAAATAAAATAAACTGTTCTCATGAATTTAAAACAAAACTATACAATGTTATATTAAAAGAGAAATATAATTTTTTTAACGTTTGTTACATAAGTGATGCATTTTAGAATCTTGGTTTTCGTTCCAGACATATTGATAGTTAACAAAGATTATGTCATTATTATTTCAAAAAATAATGTGTTATGATTTATCAGTCACCAATGATAAATAAGGAAACATATTAGATTGTAGATAATACAAGTACATTGATAAATATGTTTTGTTTATCAATACACAATTTTTTGACGTTAAAAAATTGTTATAGTCATCTGTCTTCATATTGTTTTGACATAATGTAGTTTTGTCATAAAAAATACAACAGCGGGGCCATTATTAGCGGGTGTTTTTAAAAATAGAAGTATTTATTTTTTTCCCTTAGCTCCTGAAACTATATTTTATAGAGCAGAATGAAAAAATACGGTGACGGATTATTACCTCTAAAAGAATTGATTAAAAAAATTCTTCCCTTATTGCTTTTATCTCTTGTCTTTTATTTTGTATTGGGTTTTTTCAACTGTAAAAATGAAAACATCAGATAAAAAAAATATAAAACTTTTTCAGTCCATAAAAATTATCTATTCATTATAAAAAATAAAATAGAAATGGAAAATGTTTCGTTTACATTACACATTTTCTATAAATAAATATTTGAAGGTGCTTGGGATAACTGGTTTAAAAAATTTCAGTTTAATACTGATAATAAATTTTAAGTGTATAAATTTTAAAAATGAAACAAATAAAAAAAATGAAAAAAAATTCTCTATTGCGATAAGAAATTAAATGAAATTGCATGAAAAGAGAAACATCCCATTTGTTATTTTGTAAAACATGTTGCAGGCTATAAGAATAAGATTTATATATTCTTTTGAAAATAAAAGACGATTTATAACAAAAGAGTTTTTTGGAAAAGTGTTTCCGTATGTTTCCCCCCACCCTTTTTTTAATACTCAAACGCTGGTTTTCTTAGATTCCTTAAAATTCCATTTAAGCCCTTAAATGCCAGACTTAGAAAGGGTAAACTCTATAACTTAAAATTTGATAAATTAATTACTAAAGAGCATCTAAAGACTATAAAATAAAAAAGTGAATAATTTTTCAAGTTCGTTTTCAATAATGTTCATATTTTAGAACATTGGCATTCGACTGGTGCTTTTCTTACTGAATATGGACATTATTGCTTCAGCTGAGTTCTAGTATATATCTTCATTTGAAACAATATGATACCCACTTATAAGACTATGAAGATACAAAACATAATTTAAGGAAATATATTAACAGTTAATTATATTAATAGTTTAATATTAATAGTTATATGTTAAATATTACATAATAATATAATAATATACAAGCAAAATAGAAAATAGAAATATATCATTGAATCTATATAATTAATTATATATAATTGAAATAATTTACATACTCTTCAAGAACAGTTTTTAAAATACTTCAAGAAGAGTATAATTCATGCGTTCATGACGTTCTTCCAAAAATGATTAGTGTTTTTTAAATTCTGACTGCTCATCAAATTTCACTTTCTTATTCTATTTCATAATTGAGCTTTCATTTTTTAATTTTTTCTTCACAAGTATTTCATTTGATTTTCTACTTCTTCGATATATTACTTTAAAAAACAATATTCTATAGACGCAGAATGGAACAGGCTCTAAGTAATTTTCATCTTTATTTTCAGCACCAATTACTCCTAATTCATCAGGTCTAGCTAACAAATATTTAAATCTTTCAAATTTTAAGTTACAAGAATCAAAAATTGAAAACTATCAATAGTAAGAGCATATTTAGTTTAGTTAGGAGCACATTTGTATGCCCCGTTGATGCTAAATTTTAATTCTCTCATTGTCACACAACACAAAAAAGTATAACAACTAGCCGAAAGTACTCACTTTATCAGATAGAGATTCTTTGAATAGTTAGAATTTCAAAAAAAAAAAAAAAAAAAAAAAAAATGTGCGAGAAAAGCACCATAAAAGAAATCTTGTCTTGCATTTCTTTCTAAGTATTTCTTTCTAAGTATAAGCCACCTGCAAATTCATGTAAAAAAATCATAATTTATCTCGAATAAGTGTCACAATACCAATTTAATGAAATGCATACAACATAACTCTATGAATCTGTTGAATTCTTAAAAATAGCACCATTGAATAAATGTTCCAAAAATGGAACATTTTGATTTTAACTAAAATTAACACTATTTTGTTTTTAGTTTTGACTTTAAAATTTTAAATCAATGTTTGAAATTTATGCCTAACAATATTGCCCCATGAAAAGCTTTTAAGTATTATTGTTGCATTAGAAAAATTAAATTTTTTGGTAAATTACATTATAAACAGTATATAAAATTGCAAACCATAAAACACTTGTAAAATGCATAAGAAAATCAAATAATTAGGGAAATGGGATCCTACTTGTAATATAATTTTAAGTAACAAATATTACAGGTATTTCTTATGAATTTTTTCTTTCATTTTATAAGTTTCTTATGATTCATTTTATGATACCATGTAATCTATAAGTTTCTATTTTTAGTAACCTAGACAACTTTTCACCCCCTTTTTATTAGTAACGAGTCTATCTTCGTTATCTGCCTTTTTAATTATAATTTCTTTTCAACATTTATTCTCTCCTAGTAAGCGTTATATAAGTTAATAGGGTTATAGAATGATACCGCGCGTCTTGTCGCGCATGTTTTACAGATCAAACTATTTTTGTTGCAGTAGAGTTAAGTGCATTATCTTCCGTTTCCAATTAAAGTGATTTCTATTTGTTTACAAAGTTCATGAGTTTTGCCACAATAAGTACAAGAGTTGTTTTTCTATCTAACGAAAATCGTGATTTTATGCTGCTAAATTATGTTCAGCTGTATGTCGCTGTTGATATTGCCTAAGATATTCACGGCGATCCATTTCTTATAACAGATATAAGCTTTTAAAATAAACTCTGTTCAATATATTTTGTTAATTTGGAATGTAAATAGTTTCTTTAAATAGTTGATTCGTGCTTTCAATAACTCTACACGATTTATCAAAGCTATTAAAATATATTGGAATTCTAAAATAAATAACTGCGTTCTATAAAAACAAACATTCTATTATAAAACTTTAGAACAACTATCTTTTTACATTGCCACTCAAAATTATTAATAAACACTGGATATTATTGTGTTAATGGCACTTTTATCTAATGACGTCATAAACAATCGTTTGCATAAAGTTTAGTTCGTAATAATCATATATAATCGCTTGCATAAATAATCGTTTTGTCTTTTTATAGCCTTACGTAATAAATGTGAGATTTTTTTTTTTTTTTTTTTTTTTTTTTTTTTTTTTTTTTTTTGGAATGGCGATGTTGTAATTTTGTTGTTGAGTTAATAAATCTTCCTTTTTATAAACAAAATAGTAGAGTTTTCTTAATTATTTGATTCGAAGTCCTCTGAGTTTTATTTGAGGTCAGTTTGTGTTTTGTATTTTTTGACAGCATTATTAAAGATTATTACCTTTTCACACACACGCGTTCTCAATTTCCACTCTCTCCTTATATATATGAGACACAAAAGAGCTATTTATTCGAAAAAAACCATAACGTTAGCAGCGTATTAATATATTAAATAAATTAATCCGCACGTTTTAACGTTTGTTGCACGTTGCACTTGGCTAGCTGGCACAGAGTGAGGGACAATACTAGCCAGAACATCCTTTATAAACTTTTACACCTCTCGAAATATTGTCGAATTCACGTACAATGGAAACCCTCACACGTAGATATATCAGGCAATGAAATGGCAGATAGTCTAGCCAAGGCAGGTGCAGATGAGGCCACTGCGCCTCCAGTGTCTCTTACCTCCTCAGAGCTCCTCTCCATTGCTAAAGTCAAAAATAAATCATCATGGCCCACTCCACCCAGTCACAATTGGTACCAGACCGGGTAGCTGTTTGACACCTGACAAAGACCGTCAGTCTCAAACCGCCATCACACGTCTCCGCTGTGGACACCTGAAATCACTGAGGTACTCTGGAGGAGAAAAGTGTTTTGCCCTCTGTGCCAAGAGCTCTTCGGCCCAAGCATCCCCTGAGCATCTACTGGACTGCCTCGGTCTTTTGAAACAAGATCTTATAGAAAGACCCTTACTTGTTTTAGACTTTTTGAAGGTGAACAAACTCATGAACCTTGTCTAGCTAGGCTAGAAAAGGGGATTTGAAAGAAGATGAACGTTTATCCAGGAGGCGTGAGTCCTGCCGAGTTTCACTCTTAATCCACGTTCCATTTTTGAAACTTACGCACGTAAACAGTCAACAGGATTTCTCCTTGGGCTTTTTAAATGTCACTTAATAGATTTTTAAATTATTAATTGATTGATGGTGTACAAGTTATTTTAAATTATAATTTGGTATATATTTTCCGAACTTAATTGTTCTTTAAATATCAAGTTTTTAACTTACGTTAACTTATATTCTAACACAAAACAATTTAATAGATAATGTTTCAAGTCGTCTTGTATATGTATTGTTGTTGGAAATTAAATAAATTCTAAGTACAAATTACTGCTACGTGAAAAAAAAACAATTTCAATTTATCTATATGCATTCTGAATTAATCTATCGTTCTTACTTTCTTTTTACTTTATAACTGTTACGGGGACTTAAGTAAGTTTCATTTAATGACAAAATAGAATGTTGTTTAAAAAAACGTTTTTTGCATACTAAAATATGTATTTTACGTCATTCTTTTAAGCTGTAGGTGCTCTACGTAAATGGTTTATTCTATTTTAAAAATATAACGGTATTACAGTGAAATAATGGTGTATATAACGCTTGACGTGTAATGGAATTTGATACAAGCTACAAAAATGATGGAATTATTTTTAACTTTTTCAAAAATAAGTTGTATTTATGATATTAAAGTTTTAAAGTATAGCATTTAAGTCTAACTCAAATAGTCAAGTAGTGCATTTTGCATGAAAATTCATTTCCAATTTTATATAATTCAGTGTGGTTCAAATTATAGTTAGCCAAAAACCGATAAAATTTCGATTTAATTCCAATAATTTGAATTCAAATATTAAAATTTCGAATAATTAAATAAAAAGACTGTCAATAGTAAGTTTGAAGCCTTATAATTTAAAATATTAAAAAAATAAATAACTTTTAAATTAATGCATATTTTATAATTAGTAATAAAATAAGTTTTTTTTAATATTTTCAAAAACTGTTTAATTTCAAAATGTTTAACACTGTAATAAAACTAAATGCCTGAGAATTAAAATCGAAATATAAAAGCTACGGATTGAATTACATTGGTAGAAACCATTGCTAATACACTTTTTTGCATTGGAATTTTCAAATTTCAGATATAAATACCTGTTTAACTGGAGCTTTAAACATCTGCAATCTTTTGAATTTCTTTTTGAAATTTTTACAAAACTCAGCCATTTCCTCTTTTAAGTTTATTAGATAGAAAAAAATTTTTTACCCCTTACTTTCCCAAAATTGCTAGCTATGAAGTTTAAGCAGTTTTTTTCTTCAATACTTCATGTCTTTCCAGACAAGTCTGCTATAGATTATAAAATCTATGGAAGAAAAAAAAAATTCCGGTATTTTTTTGAAATTCTACTTTTTTTTAACTTTCAGCCTTAGAGTATAAAAAGGAAAATTCGAAAAACTTTTTATGCATTTTTTTTTCTTAAATCCATTGCGTATCTCAATTCTATTCTTATAAGAAATAGAGATATCACATTCTTCACTTTGCTTTTGTCAGAGGGAATATGCAGTGCAAATATCTTTGAATTTTTTAGGATTAAATTGTGGATGATTTTCAGTTTTCATACTTCTAAATGTAAAATTTTAATATTTAATACTAAAATATGAACAGTAATAGATTTAAACTTAAAATGATTTAGGTTGTATTTTGAATCGTTATTTTTTTAATCTGTTTTTATAATGATTTTTCTTTCTTTCACATAAAAGGAGTTTCATATAAAAGGAAGTTCTTTTATATGTTATATTTCCTTTATAAAATAAGTTTGATAAAATGTTGACAACTAAAAATCGAACCTTTTTTTTCTGTATTAAAACATCTAAAATTGCCATTTTGCAACTCGTTTCCGAAATTTAAATTCAATTTTTAATACAAAATCCTTATTATCATCCCCCCGATTTCAAGTGCATCAGATTGTTTTTAATATTTTATGTTATTTTAAGAATGAATTAAACAAACATAGCTTTTTTATTTTTTGATACTTCAAACAATATTGTGACATTTGAAATATGACTAAGAATCCCTTATCCTTTTTTTGGAAAATGAAATCTAAATCTAGCTTCTATTATTATTATAAATAATTTATTTTGAATATTCTTCGATAAAGGGTAAAAAAAAAAATCACCACGTGCAAATTTTATTTTACAAATACTGCTCTCTGAGAATACACTGTTAGAGTTTTACGGTAAAATACCTGGCAACATTTTCTCCGCCCAATAAGCCATAATATTTAACGTAAAGAATATTTATTACATTAACCGTTTTGAAAACATTTGCAACTAGAATAGTTAAAAAACCAAAAATAACCATTTACAACTGGCATAGTTTCGAACAGCAGGACATAGTAGCTAGGCTTTTCGTTAGGTAATGTTCATTGGGATTAGGTTGTGACTGAGTTGTGTTTTGTCAAATGAATAGTATAATGTGTTTTAATTAGTTTATCTGATTATTTTACCTCTCGTAAGAGCTGATAAATACTAAACTTTTTGCGCTTCATGGTGTTGATATCTATGCGTGAATTAGAATATCGTAATCTAATAAGCCAGGGTTACAAATCGGGGAGTGCAGGGCACGGAAACTTCTTCATAAATATTATGTTTCAAACACTGGGCCACGAGCCTCCGATCTGACGGTCATGTGATTAACAGATCAGCTCTCTCAGCTATAATATGTACTCAGCTGCAGGAAACTAAGGGGCTTCATTAGGTGGCTCTGTTTAGTGCGATAAAATTCTGGTTGTTTGTCCATTAAATTAAAGCATTTAATAAGCGGTTTTACTCACAGATAGCAAGTTGAATGCCATCTTACTTATGGTTATCGGACTGTTTTTTTGAATATGATAAAATAACAATTAAATAAATTGTTATGTAACTATTTTGTACAAAAAATTTTTCACCGTGTAATTGAAAATGTTTTTACATTTATTATTATTAACTGAAATGTTTAAATTTGCTTTAAATCTGTTACGATGAGTTATTTTGCCAAGCATTAAATACGTAAAGAAAATATATAAAAATCAATTTTTAAAGCTACTAAAGTTTTAAAATATCTACCATTTTGAAATCAAAGGTTTTTCTTAAAAATCTCAATTTTTCATTTTGAATTTAAGTTAGTTATGAAAATTTTCATTTTCAAAATTAACTTTAATGGTAGAATTACTGATATTTTTTATAACTAGAAGGATGCATTGGTTATTAAAACTAATTTATTTCTATTTTAAAAGAGATATTAATTGCCTTTAAGAAAGGGTAAAATTAATGACCTTGTTAAAATTTGAAAAGAAAAAGTAATTATTTTTTAAAATATTACAGGAAACTGTTTTAATTATAAGTGCTTATGAAACAACAACTAAAGAACATCATCATCGAGCTTTGAAAAATGCGAAATGTGAATACTTTAGTGTTAGTCAGGTTTTTTTCATTCAATGTAAGTCAAAATTCTTTGTAAGTCACACAGAGAAAAGTGATGTCAACTTATAGACCTTGTTTCTGGCTCTATGGGAAAACCAAAATTATTAGTAATTATTACCGAATCGATGTGGTAATGATTTTTGTAAAATAAAAAATAAAATATCGCTCCGTTATACGTGATAAAATTTTGTAAATGTGGTAATAGGTGGTAATTTTATCATGATACCTTAGAGAATTGCTTAAAAACTATATGCGGTAAAGTTAATTAATTAATTTATTTATTTTTATATGTGTGAAAATATAAACTATAATTTTAAAAACCAAAATTTTTTGTGAACTGCTAACATTAAGAACGATACAACTTTCAAGTGAATAGTTTAAATACCTTATATTTTGGTTTCATTTGCCAGAATTAATTTTTAACCAGGAAATTTTATTGCCAAGTAGGGCGGTAATATTTCCTATTTTTTTTTCTGTACTGTGGTTCAAACTTTTTAAAGAAATACAAATTTAAAAATAATATGACGAGAAAGCTTAATGTTCTTAAAAATGTTCATAAAAAAGACATACCGTAAATTTTACTGTTCAAACTGGCAATTGGACTGGTTGTGCAAAACCGTAGAACTTGCGAAGTAAATCCGTAGTCTCGACGTTTTTTTTTTATTACACAAGAACAAATTTCTTCCGTAAAAATTAAAAAGAAAATTAATAGTCAGAACATTTTTCAAGAATACCAAAGCAAGTTAATTATGTAAACAATGTTAAGAAAATTAGTAGTCATAATTAGTTTCAACATACAGAATCAACATTTCTTCAAAAACGCTACAAAGTAAATCTGTTAGAACAGATTTGAAGGCCGGGATAGCCTGGTCGGTAGCGCGCTGGGCCCATGTCCAAGAGGTCGTGGGTTTGATCCTCGCCGGCCGAAGACTCCCCGTGTAGTAAATGGTGACTGATGCACGTTAAATCTGTCGAGTCTCAAAGTCCTCCATGTTCCCATAATAAATCAATACCTCTGGGGGGAACTGATCCAGGAGTTTCCTTGTCTTCTGGATTGGTTCAAAATTGGCTACGGAGCTTAACTTTAGTAGTCGTAAACCCATGAAATTGGATCGGCTGTTCAACGACGGTTATAAAATAAAATAAAATAAAAATTGCTTTAAGTTTATTACGTATTCATTGCCCTAAACGAAATCCTCAGTCACTGTGATATTGAAAAATAATTATTACTCATTTTTTTCGAATATCACGCGAATAATTTTGATAATTTTCTATTTAATAAAAAATTACAGCTTAGATTGAAATGTGGTGTCAGATGTCGCACTAAATTGTGGTACTTTTGAGCATAGTATGAAAGCCAATTTTTCAAATAAACTTCTTTTCAGAATTGTAATTTTACTAAATGTGTGGTAGTAAGAACTATCGTATAATTTTGAAAATCAGGATTTTTTGGTAAACCTTTACTATATGAATTGAAAAATTATACCAAATGAATGACTGAAATACCGAATATTTTTACTACCGTATAATTTTGAAAATCAGGATTTTTTGGTAAACCTTTACTATATGAATTGAAAAATTATACCAAATGAATGACTGAAATACCGAATATTTTTACTACCGTATAATTTTGAAAATCAGGATTTTTGGTAATCCTTTATTATATGAATTGAAAAATTATACCAAATGAATGACTGAAATACCGAATATTTTTACTACCGTATAATTTTGAAAATCAGGATTTTTTGGTAAACCTTTACTATATGAATTGAAAAATTATACCAAATGAATGACTGAAATACCGAATATTTTTACTACCGTATAATTTTGAAAATCAGGATTTTTGGTAAACCTTTACTATGTGAATTGAAAAATTATACCAAATGAATGACTGAAATACCGAATATTTTTACTACCGTATAATTTTGAAAATCAGGATTTTTGGTAAACCTTTACTATATGAATTGAAAAATTATACCAAATGAATGACTGAAATACCGAATATTTTTACTACCGTATAATTTTGAAAATCAGGATTTTTGGTAAACCTTTACTATGTGAATTGAAAAATTATACCAAATGAATGACTGAAATACCGAATATTTTTACTACCGTATAATTTTGAAAATCAGGATTTTTTGGTAAACCTTTACTATGTAAATTGAAAAATTATACCAAATGAATGACTGAAATACCGAATATTTTTACTTCCGTATAATTTTGAAAATCAGGATTTTTGGTAAACCTTTACTATGTGAATTGAAAAATTATACCAAATGAATGACTGAAATACCGAATATTTTTACTACCGTATAATTTTGAAAATCAGGATTTTTGGTAAACTTTTACTATATGAATTGAAAAATTATACCAAATGAATGACTGAAATACCGAATATTTTTACTACCGTATAATTTTGAAAATCAGGATTTTTGGTAAACTTTTACTATATGAATTGAAAAATTATACCAAATGAATGACTGAAATACCGAATATTTTTACTACCGTATAATTTTGAAAATCAGGATTTTTTGGTAAACCTTTACTATGTAAATTGAAAAATTATACCAAATGAATGACTGAAATACCGAATATTTTTACTTCCGTATAATTTTGAAAATCAGGATTTTTGGTAAACCTTTACTATGTGAATTGAAAAATTATACCAAATGAATGACTGAAATACCGAATATTTTTACTACCGTATAATTTTGAAAATCAGGATTTTTGGTAAACTTTTACTATATGAATTGAAAAATTATACCAAATGAATGACTGAAATACCGAATATTTTTACTACCGTATAATTTTGAAAATCAGGATTTTTTGGTAAACCTTTACTATGTAAATTGAAAAATTATACCAAATGAATGACTGAAATACCGAATATTTTTACTTCCGTATAATTTTGAAAATCAGGATTTTTGGTAAACCTTTACTATGTGAATTGAAAAATTATACCAAATGAATGACTGAAATACCGAATATTTTTACTACCGTATAATTTTGAAAATCAGGATTTTTGGTAAACTTTTACTATATGAATTGAAAAATTATACCAAATGAATGACTGAAATACCGAATATTTTTACTACCGTATAATTTTGAAAATCAGGATTTTTGGTAAACTTTTACTATATGAATTGAAAAATTATACCAAATGAATGACTGAAATACCGAATATTTTTACTACCGTATAATTTTGAAAATCAGGATTTTTTGGTAAACCTTTACTATGTGAATTGAAAAATTATACCAAATGAATGACTGAAATACCGAATATTTTTACTTCCGTATAATTTTGAAAATCAGGATTTTTGGTAAACCTTTACTATGTGAATTGAAAAATTATACCAAATGAATGACTGAAATACCGAATATTTTTACTACCGTATAATTTTGAAAATCAGGATTTTTGGTAAACTTTTACTATATGAATTGAAAAATTATACCAAATGAATGACTGAAATACCGAATATTTTTACTACCGTATAATTTTGAAAATCAGGATTTTTGGTAAACTTTTACTATATGAATTGAAAAATTATACCAAATGAATGACTGAAATACCGAATATTTTTACTACCGTATAATTTTGAAAATCAGGATTTTTGGTAAACTTTTACTATATGAATTGAAAAATTATACCAAATGAATGACTGAAATACCGAATATTTTTACTACCGTATAATTTTGAAAATCAGGATTTTTTGGTAAACCTTTACTATGTGAATTGAAAAATTATACCAAATGAATGACTGAAATACCGAATATTTTTACTTCCGTATAATTTTGAAAATCAGGATTTTTGGTAAACCTTTACTATGTGAATTGAAAAATTATACCAAATGAATGACTGAAATACCGAATATTTTTACTACCGTATAATTTTGAAAATCAGGATTTTTGGTAAACTTTTACTATATGAATTGAAAAATTATACCAAATGAATGACTGAAATACCGAATATTTTTACTACCGTATAATTTTGAAAATCAGGATTTTTGGTAAACTTTTACTATATGAATTGAAAAATTATACCAAATGAATGACTGAAATACCGAATATTTTTACTACCGTATAATTTTGAAAATCAGGATTTTTGGTAAACTTTTACTATATGAATTGAAAAATTATACCAAATGAATGACTGAAATACCGAATATTTTTACTACCGTATAATTTTGAAAATCAGGATTTTTTGGTAAACCTTAACTATGTGAATTGAAAAATTATACCAAATGAATGACTGAAATATCGAATATTTTTACTTCCGTATAATTTTGAAAATCAGGATTTTTGGTAAACCTTTACTATGTGAATTGAAAAATTATACCAAATGAATGACTGAAATACCGAATATTTTTACTACCGTATAATTTTGAAAATCAGGATTTTTGGTAAACTTTTACTATATGAATTGAAAAATTATACCAAATGAATGACTGAAATACCGAATATTTTTACTACCGTATAATTTTGAAAATCAGGATTTTTGGTAAACTTTTACTATATGAATTGAAAAATTATACCAAATGAATGACTGAAATACCGAATATTTTTACTACCGTATAATTTTGAAAATCAGGATTTTTTGGTAAACCTTTACTATGTAAATTGAAAAATTATACCAAATGAATGACTGAAATACCGAATATTTTTACTTCCGTATAATTTTGAAAATCAGGATTTTTGGTAAACCTTTACTATGTGAATTGAAAAATTATACCAAATGAATGACTGAAATACCGAATATTTTTACTACCGTATAATTTTGAAAATCAGGATTTTTGGTAAACTTTTACTATATGAATTGAAAAATTATACCAAATGAATGACTGAAATACCGAATATTTTTACTACCGTATAATTTTGAAAATCAGGATTTTTTGGTAAACCTTTACTATGTAAATTGAAAAATTATACCAAATGAATGACTGAAATACCGAATATTTTTACTTCCGTATAATTTTGAAAATCAGGATTTTTGGTAAACCTTTACTATGTGAATTGAAAAATTATACCAAATGAATGACTGAAATACCGAATATTTTTACTACCGTATAATTTTGAAAATCAGGATTTTTGGTAAACTTTTACTATATGAATTGAAAAATTATACCAAATGAATGACTGAAATACCGAATATTTTTGTTTTATTTACCATCAATGACGATTTTTTTTCGAGAAATGTCATCATATGATGATGACATTTCATGATGATGACATTGGATGGTAAATTAACGATAATTTTTTTTCCGTGCAATATTTCGGATTATTTGAGTAATTTTGAAATCGACCTAGGCATATACCACTAAGAAAAATTTATGTGATTTATTGTATTGTTTTACTGCACAGCGTCAAGAAGAAAAATTCAAATTTGTAAATAACACTTTACTTTAAAAATTCATTATCTTGAAATGGACCAACTCAACAATTTACAAGCGTAAAACAGAAAGTGATACTTTCTTTATTTATTCAAATTCTAAAAAAAAAAAAAATTACTTTAAACGAAAATGTTGATTAATAATATATGCACAGGCTATTGTTTACATGAAACTCACTAAAGGTTTTGGAAAAATGTTACTCTGAACCATTTGAAGATGCACCTTATCATTATAGTTTTCTCTAATATACTATATTTTAAAATAAAAGCTTTTGCCCATTATTTAAATGAATATAGTTTTGAAAGTCTGTGTTCAGAAAGTATGCGTAAGTGAGCAAATTGTTATTACGAATGGATAGAACTGGATAAAACTTTTTAACTTTTTAAATGTAAAATATTTTCAATTATTATGTATTTCAAACTAATTTTAAAGGAATTATTTTTGTCTTGAAAAGTAATATTACATATTTGTAACATCATAAACCATACCAAATCACTTTGAGTTAAAAATTAATAATTGAAAAATATTTTTAGCAAGTAATATAATTCCTAAGAATTACTATAGTCTTTTTTTTTTCAGAAGAACAAAAACTGAAATAAAACTGCTTTTAAGAACCATCTATTAAGCTTTTAAATATTAAGGAAAACTTTTGTTAAGTATGGTTTATATTGTTTTTTGTTTTACATTCAGAGCCTTTAAAAAGATGTAAATTGTATTTTTTCTGTTTTCCAAAACCTCATTATAGAATTCAAAAGAAAAAAAAAACCTGAAACAGATGGATGAATTTAAACTTTTGTATTTTAACGTGGATTATTTCTAGCTCCAATTTGTCAGAACAACAATACATTTTGAGTAAGGAATTGATTTTTTATTTTATTTTTTTTCTTATACATAACTAATGTGTTTTGAAAGAACGATGTTAAAAAGTCTTTTATTTATTTTTTTTTACTTTTTATATGACTTTTTAAAGAAAGCATAAGAATTAAATTTTTGTTGTTTCTATTTTTTGAATTAATTTCTTGCAAGAATTTTATGAATATGCCGTTTGCGTAAGCTTTTTCGTAGAATAGTTCGATAATCATATAAAATATTTGTTTGGAAAGCATAATATTTAAAAAAAAAACTGATTAAAAGGAACTAGAAATATAGTACAACATAAGTCTTTAAGATTTTAAAACACAGCGATACAAAAAATTACTTTATTTGAGAATAACTTTCCCCAAAAGTTTGTAATTCTGTTAATTTCGCTAAATTATATTCGAAAACTAATAATATAAACTTCAGGTTTTGCACAATTGAATATCTCATGGAATGTATTTTACTATATACTGCTAAATATTTAGGACCAAATTACGGTATGAAATAACGGCACTTTGTGTTGCATCATCCGTAAAATCCATTTTCACCGTAAAATATTATATCATAACTTTTACAGCATATTTTATTTAATTGGATTGATTCAGTAATTTTACGGTAGTTAGTATCGTAGAGATTACGGTATATCAGCTTTGTTCTTCCGTAACATGTGCCTGTAAAAATAGGTTTTACGATAAAAAGTACCGCCAGTTTGAACGCCGATCCTTTTATCCCTAATTTAATCAGGAATTTTTTACAGAGTAAACTTATTAACATTTCTAGTTAAAATTTATTTAAAAGACAACATTCGTTTACCACTCATTAATGTTTAAAATAAATTCATATTTCGCATGCTCTACAATTTGGTTGATAAAAAAGAAGCGTGATTATTCTTTTACCCTAATTAATTAAAAAAAACTATATATTTAATGATTTGTTTATTTAACTATATGATTCTGCTAATTGGGTTTCTGGTCTAAATTAATATATTAAATTAATATTAAAATATTGTGAATAATTTTAATATTTTTAGAATAGTTTAACTTACTGAATTTTTATTCATTAGAATGCTCTGTCAATCATGTAACTCTACCTGATAACAGACAGGAGAAATTTTCTTAAGCAATCTACGGGAAATATATTATAAATATCATTTATATTATAATTATATAATATATTATTATTATATTTATATATATAATATATATAATATATTATATATTATATATTATTATAATATTATATATAATATTATATATATTATATATAATATATTATTATATTTATTATATATTATAAATATCATTTATATTATATTATATCAATATTTGTCATTTTTGTTTAAAAAATAGTTTTTAACGCAAGTGCAAAAGCTATTTTAACTGTATAACAGAAAGTACTTTTTACAAAAAAATATACGCTTAAATTCACTTAAATTATTATTTAAAAAATATATTTTTCCGAAAGAGTGCAGAAATCATATTTAGCGATAAAGGCTATTTAAAATTTCATTATAACTGAATTTTTTTTTTAAAAAGGAAAATATCCAGTATTACATTTTATATATTTAAAAATATAATTTTATTTATAACTTTTATTTCAAGTCCTCAATATATTAATTTTAAAAATTTATGACCCTTTTCATTTTGCTTAAGCTACTTGACTCATTAGTTCGTTACAGTAAATCATTAATAACTGTTAAACTGCATTTTCATGAGATTTTAATACAATATTAAAGAATAATGGAAATAAACTTTTATACCATATATCTTTTTTTATTATAGTCACTAAGCATACAATAATAAACTGTCTTATTTATGTTACAAAACTTTCAAATTAGAGTCGGTTTAAAGCCTTTATTTAAGACATAAATCATTTCTTCAGCTTTCAAAAGAAATGGTGTTCTATGTTCATTATTTTCAATTTAACGCAATTCTTGGAGAGTAAGTTTCACAGAGGAAAAATAAACTCACATTATATTTGATTAAGTATATCTTTACAAACCTTTCGAAGGATTAAAGTAGCTATTTATCTTTAAAAAAGTTTTGTTGTAAAAATATTTGTTTTAGTTTGTTTATAAAAGTAAGCTGAAAAAAAAATTGAGATTAAGTCATGAAGAGTTTAACTTTAGATCCGACTTTGGAAAATTTTGAATTTTAAAGGAATATTTTTATTGAGTATTTTTTTTTTAAATTTTATTTAGAAAGCATTTCTGAATTAACTTTTAGGGAAGTAAAATATTCCCTACAATAAAAATTGTCTTTTTTTACTACAACATAAAATTTTATTTTCTCATATCATATTTAAACTAAAATGTAAGGAAAAATTATTTATAAATATTTTAAATGTTGTATTTATGAAAAGTAAATTCTAATATCATTTAGTTAAAGTTAAATTTCTTTCAAACGAAGTATCAAACATCTAATAGACACAATCTAATGTAGACATTTAATTAATCAAAAAACATCTTCTACATTTTTTTCAAAGGTTTTCAAATTTTGTGCATGTTTCAGGGAACCATTGCATGGACTTCACACAGATCAAGTCATCGTTTTTAGTCTTGGTATTGTATTCATCTCTATAGCTAACACATTGATATTAATTGAATTCTGAGTGCGTAGAATCGGGTTCTATGTTAGGATTTATCAATTAGGCTATACGTTTCTAATAAGTTAGGTCTGAAGAATCGGAATGTAATATGCATGGCTCGTACGGTCTTGAAAAATTTAAAAATTTGTTTTAATAAAAATACAAAAAAAATATAGTAAAAAAGCAAACAGTTAAAGATTTTCTTTCAATAAATTTAATTTTTTTGCAAAACGAAACCAAAGCAAAGCAATTAGCAAACTCAAAGATTACGTTAATTTAGAGATATTAAGTATGGTTGTGAAGATTAATTTACTAAAATATATCGTATTTTTGTAAAACTTTTTCGACCTATTTTTATATTTTTGCAAGGAACCTACGTCAGTGCGTATTAATAAGTGGCCCTCTCTCCTCGATTTTAGCGATGATGAGATTGCTGCCGAATTTATAGTATCGCCTTATATTAATATTCATCTGCTTTTCATTTGGGAACAAAAATTAGACTATGTATGATTTTTGAAGGTCCATCTAGCTGAAAGAAATATAAACTACGCATTAAAAAGAAGATAATACTTAATTCACGAAAAAAAATATTTTATCCTCGAATAAAATAAGCATTAAAATATTACTTACTTTTTGTAGTCAGGAAAAGTAATGTAATTTGTTCAAATTGATAAACAAGTTAAATCGTTTCCTGTTAACCTGTATGAACTGCAATATATTAAAAAATGGCTATATTTAAACTAGTCATCTCTCCCTTATGGCCATCTAACCTAGACTTACTCAAAATTGTATTAACTGCTTGCATATTTTCTCCAAATATTGCTGATAATTTTTACTTATTTCTATAAATGATAAAAACAAGATAAAAAAAAATCTTTATAAATGAAAAATATATATTACGGAAAAAAGTTAGTTTCTATGTAAAGGAATTAACGTATTTCATGCGAAACTGATTCAAACACCATTTCACTCTTGTGGTTTCTATGCAGAATTAATATATTACATACAATAATTCTGCATATGTATATATATATATATATATATATATATATATATAATTTAAAGCAAAAGTATAACTGATAATCTTGTGGATCCAAAGTTTATTTGTTTGCGTTTGGAAAATGTGTCTATGTTGTTTCATTTTCTTGAATCAATGAAATAAAACATACGAAAATTCAAAGATCTAGGGAAGAGTAAGCTGAGGTTAAAAACCTGGTGATAACTTTTTGATTTGAATATTTTCTCCAGTTTATATCGACCACACACTGTAAAACTCAAACACAAGTAAATACTTAAATTTTTCGAAACTGTCTTCGTTTTGACGGAACAGTCTTTTGGTATATGCTCGGAGTGAATTTTTCGTTAAAGTGACGAAATACTTATCGATGAAACGAATTTCGCTAAAATTAAAGAAATATTTCATTATTCTTTTTTTTTCGAAAAATAAATGAATAAATGCATAGTGTCGAATTTGTTTAACCTTTGCTAATAATTATTTTATCGTGGGCACCATATAGCGAGATCAAGGTCACCTTAACAACACAAGGAGAACAGATAGAACAGATAAATAACATACACCCGTACCCGAGATACGGGGTTTGAATCCGGGATCCTCCTGTACGCGAGGACGACTTTTTGATCTCCATAGAGGCCGGTCGGCTTCGATTTTGATCGTCTAGTCTTCATCCTAGTTTTGTCATTCTAATTTAGAATCTCTCACAACGATTAGGTTTTGTGTTGGGGAAACATTTCCGTCAGATATTTGAGAGTTTGTGTTCTGTTACAAATCACATGATTTCTTGACGAAATGATTCTCAAAACTAACGAAATATAGCTCAAGGATTTCTGAATTGTCACAAAATGTGAGTTTTATTTCTGAAAGTGTATTGCTGATATAAAAAATTAAAATATATTTAAACACAAATTTACACTAAGCCTAAAACTTCAATCCTCTCTTCAACTAATAAAAAAATACATACTACAAATTTAAAATTGAGAAAAATAGACCCGATTGACTGTATCTTGACTGACGGGTAATGTTACATTAGAAATAAACTAAATAAGTATTATTATTTTTCTTAGCGAATTTTAATACGTAAATGGTAAATTATTTCGTAGTTTTTGACTAAATTGACGCAATTAAGACTAATTATTTCAACTACAGAGATAAATAGACATTTCCTTATCTATAGTTCGAAATTTATCCAGAAAAGATTTTTCCCCAATGAATTCTCAAATAGGAAATTTCGATCAATATCAAAATTGAAATTCTTATCAATTTAGATGAATCTGATTTTCTTTTGTCCAATAAAAAATATAAAATACCATCATCGAAGACAAACTTCTTCAGTATTAAAGAGCGATTCTATTTTTTTCTCTAGCACTTCTTTGATCATATTTCTTGATTGTTCTCTTTATTCTATTTTTTATTCACCTCAAGAATCTTGATTTGTACACGCAATGAATAGAAATGAGGTTCTGAGCTGAAATTTGGCAATTCTTTCAGAAATCCCCCATGAATTGTGCCAAGAAATCAAGTAAGAATTCATTTATTAAAAATAAAAATATGTTTGAAAAATGTAATTGCAAACAGGCGCAGTTTAAACTTAAAACAAATCCATCAAATATTATGATAACTATATTTTGAATAAATGTAGTAGCTTTATATATATTAAATCCAAAAAATGTGATTTTGTTTTGTCATGTAAAATGCAAAAATATTACAACATATTTTTTTGATGAAACTTCAATGTTAGATGAAAATCAATTTCTGATTTTGTTTGCTTAGCAGGGAAAAAGGGATTTAGAACTCGACGATTTTATAAATTATTGAAACGATTTAAGAAATCAAACAAAATTTTATTTCAGCAGGCAGAAAGATGGTGGATATGTTAATATTTGAGTAGTATCCGACTTAATGAACAAACTAACTATTTCTTCATTTTCTACTCATAAAATAAATTGAGTGAAGCGCGATGATAATTTAGAAAAAAAGTTAATGTCATGACATATAAAGGCGTCCTAACTGCCATTTTCCACAAGGAAAAGCAAAAATTCGTATTTTAGAGCAGTGGGAGCTAGGGGGAAAAAGTGCTTGCCTCCCAATGAGGTGCCCCGGGTTTGAATCCCAGCGATGTCTGGTTGATACGTATTCTGCACCCGGTTCACACCGACCATAGTGCTGCAGTAAAATATGCTGCTTAGTGGTTGACGGATCATGGGTTAGAGTCCCCTTGCCGTTAGTCTAACCGTGAGAAGTTTTCATCTCCATGTAAGTCAAATGTGGGTTAGTTTTAGCCCAAAAAGTCCCCCCCCCCCGAAGGCAAATTTCTCTCAATACTTGATTCAAGAGTTTCCTTGTCCTCTGAATAGGGTTCAAAATTATAAGGAGACGGAGTTTAATATTGGTAGCCGTAAAGTCAAGATATTGGGCTGCTGTTCATCGAAGATCATAAAATTCATACTTTAAAATTTATAAAAAAAATTATGTCAATCAGAAAATAAAGTTTTGCTGTAGTAATATTACCTAATTAATATGAATTTAAACTTTAGAAATAATACAAGGGGACATTTTGTCCAAATTATTTAAGGAAAAGTGTAAATTATTCAAGAAAAATGACTGTTAATTACTTAAGTGCTAAAAAAATGGTATAATTTATCTTCAGAATATCTTCAAAATCTACTATTTTCGATAAAAACCTATTCCTACGAACTTCGAAAGAATAAAAAGAATATAAAAAGGTAATAACTTTTGTTAGCTATTTATTTAAAACACTAAATGGGAATGATCTTTTTGCAGCATTTTTTTTAAATATTTTTATCTAAGCAATTCCCACTATAAATTCTTTTTCTAATGTTTATTAAAATAGTGGGAAAAACTTACAGTTATCTTTAATATATAGTATAATATATTCATTAAATAATCATTTTTTTCTAAATTTCGTTCTTGGGTCTAAAATTTTCAGACAGAATATAGAAACTCGTTGTTAAATCAGTTTCACAACCATGAAAGAAAAGAAAGAATATTTACACCGGCTTCCAAAAACTTCAATGTAAAATTTAATGCATTGTTATCATGGTCCTCAGAAAAAGCTTTTAATTCATTAGATGCTGATGTACATAAATCAAAACTCTAGCAAGAATTGAACACCTTTGTAACTATGTAATATAGCTTATATTGGCGTTTTCATTTGAACTTGCATTACTGAATTGAGAAATATTTGTGAGTATACAATGTAATATTTTGATGATTTACGAAATATGGGGTATTTTATTGTTTCAATTTAAATCTTGAATAAAAAGATGAGCTCAACTAAAGGATAAAATTTATAAACATATAACAATATTCATCTTAATTTTTCTCATATGAAATAATTTAAAAAATATTAAGTTTTGCCCCAATTTATCGCACAAAATAATACATCATTTTAAGTGGTAATAAAATAAAATACCCTAATATTTTTTTAATCTTTATTTTTAAGGTTATTCAACTGAAGATATACTTAAGATATATTTATTTTAATTAAATAATTAAAATCATGAAATTTATCGCAAAGTCATTTTCATTATTCAACACTTTGTAAAAAATAAAAAAAATAAAAACAAATTGTACGTAGGAATCTGTAAATTTCAAAAATAGTTTAACATATTTAATTCTTTGTACTATTTTAATATTTTTCTTTCATCTGCTATTACTTTTAAAATTTAGTTTTATGTGTTACATTTTTGCCCTTAGTATGATAAAAACTGCCATGTGTGTTACCTGATACGAAGAAAAGTTAACCGACATGACACTTAAAAGAAAAACATATTCAGAAAGTTTTTTAAATCTAAAAAGTATTAAAGCTCTATTAGCTTTAGACTAAATATTTAAAAACAAATAAACAAAATTATTCAGTTGTGTGAATAAAAGACTTATACAATTATCGATATTATTTGACACACCTTAGGAAGTACCACTAAAAAGTTACTGTTTCATCAAATGTAAAAGAGAGAAAAAGAGAGGCTTAGATTTTTTCTCAAATCCGTTTTTATAAGTAAATACGCGTTGCCTTTCAGATTCATCAGTTGTCTAGTTTAAAATAAGTGCATGGTAAGAGATTTGACATCAATTTCCGGACACTGTTACACATTTCTCTTTAAAAATGGTTACAAAAAAAATTTATGATATTGTTAAATAACCACATTCCTCCAAATCAGTCAAATAACCGTAAAAACTATCGTATATAAATTTTTAACATCGACAAAATCGTTTATTGACTATTTTCACCCTTATTCAGTTAAATAACCAGAATTTTTTTTGCACCGAAAAGGCCCACAGTCAATGGCATTCGAGAACACGTTTTTCAAAAACTGAAATGTAAACTTTGTGATAAAGATTATGAATATATATTTTTATTTGCTTAATTATCTTATAGTAATATGCGTGGAATTTAATTTCATTTTCACGGTTTTGTAATACCATCATGCTCATATCAGTAACGAACGGTTGCAAACCAGTAAAGATAAAGACATATTCCCAGCAGTAATATTTATGGTTCATTGAATGGGCGTACTGCTGCTGGTTATTTTATCGTAGTCTAGAATGGGAAATCTGACAGTGTAGTACATGATGCTTTATTGATTGTTTTTGAAAATTTTAGAATGTTAATTAATTATTTTACAAACACATTAAATAATACTGAGTTGAATTATAAGATTTGGAAAGTACATTAGAGAACGATTTTTCTTGTCTGCTATCGTACAATTTTCATGATTAATAGAAAAAATGTATTTTTAGAAACTGATTAATGGTTATAAAATAAAATTTGGTATAAGGATAGTGTTTTTACGCATATTAAAAATATAATATGTTTTCCAAAATTAAAAGAAAAATAAATAACAACAATTAGTAAATATTAAAAAATCCTCCCAGATATTTAGATTAGCGCATCAAATAAAAAGAAATTCATAAAGAAAAGGTTACTTAAAACAGTTTCCTATCTAATAAATTTTATGTAAAATCACTACAAAATTTTTTTACTTCTTTAATTTCTTTTTTACTTCTAACTGAATTATTTAAAAAAAAAATTTTTTTTTTCACGAATTTTCTTCATTTAGATGACTTACAAAAAATTTTATTTCTATCAATTTTTTTAATGCATTTATATTTCAATTTGTACGATAATTAATCTATTAGAAAAGAAAATAACGTTAATACGTTATTTTCGTATGGTATACGTATGGTACGTTAATAAGTTAATATTCTACGTTAATATTCTTAATAAGTTAATAAGTTAATATTCTACGTTAATATAAGTTAATATTCTAATAAGTTAATATTATATGTTTCTGATGAAACGAGGTTCTTTACAATTTTCACTGCGAGATTTGCTTTGAGCCCTGAAACAAAACTATAAATAACAAATGCTTTTAAATATTAAAGTATTTTTTGTCAAAACAAGAAATTGTCACTAACTCTTTATCATTTCCCTTATTATGTTTTCGCAATTATTAACAAACTCTGTAATTCTAGTTTTGCTAATTGAATGTACTACAAAGAAAATACTTAAGAAATGTAATCCTTCGTTAAATTTAAGAGGATTACGAAATTGTGACACAAACAGCTGTCAATAACTTTTCCAACTACTTATAAGATGACGAAAATTAATTATTTTGGAGATTTTGTTCTAATCAGAAAATGTTAATCGAGTGGAATTTAGTTTTCTTACTGACAAATAAATATTTATTTCTTAGATGTCATATTAATATATAATATTGTAACTGAAAAATAGGAAAATGCGCAGTTTTTTTCCCTGACATTTTTGAATTAATTTCATTATTGCTTGATGCAACTTTTCTTGTGTTTATCTAAACGTGGTTGTTTTTTAAGGACAAAACATGTCTAGAGCAATCTATACCAATCTAAAACAATATAAGTCCAAAACAATGTTAGAATAAATTTAGCATTAATATTTAGCTTTATTTTTTTAATTCGGTAACATTTGTTGTCTACTTTATAAATATCTTTTTTTTTTGAAAGTGTTAGGATATATAAGTGATTTTGCTTTATAACAGAAGCATTGCCATACTCATTCAAATGCAATTAATCAAATATATCATTGAAGAATAAAATATTTTAGAATTGAAGAATAAGATATTTTTTAAAGAGAAGCATAACATTTAAAACGTTTTTCTAGGGGACTTTGATAAAAAAGAGTGGACACTTACTGAGTTTTTTTTTTCTAAGTTTTTAAAACGTAAAATTTATTTAATTTTCTTTCAAACTAAAATATGATCGCCATATTTTCCGAAAATGCTCTGTTATTGCTATGTATATTTGTATATTGTTTAAGAAATTATTATTATTTTCGATTATTATTTGCACACATTTACAGTAATAACACACGCTAGACCATATAATATATCGCACTAGCATGAAGAAGAAATTTTGTGAATTTTTTATTTATTTTTTTTCAGCGCAGAGTTCCTTTGAGTATTTTTTTTTATGTTCAAATTTCTGGCATTATACTTTCGAAAATTAAGTATTTGTGATTAAAGAATAATTAAGCATTAAAAAAAAAATCCTAAACTGTCCCAACCACGCAAACTCTATAGCACATATGGAAATAACGTAAAAGTGGATAAATCGCAAAAGCCTTATTATTGTTTAGAAGGCAGACATTGGATATCTAAATATATGCACCATTATATTCAAAAATTCAACTATCTTGAAATATTGAAAGGCCAAAATCGTAATATGTTTAGCACAATGTTTAGAAAAAATATATTTGATTTAAACTTAGTTAATAAAGTGGTCATTATTTTAATGCGAGAAAGACTGGAATACTCTGTGCCTTTAGCTCTGTGAGAAGAAGCAATATCCAGATGAAGGGTCAATTTTTAGATATCGGTAGAGCTTTTGTGAGAAAAGAACATAATCATAATAATAATAAGTTTGCGTTAATTTTTTATTCAAAATTCTTGATTATCCAAAGCATTTTTAGCCAACCTGTATTTAAATGCAATATGAATTTTGAAATTGGAACTATTCGCAACAAAATTCTAGTTAAAATAAAAATATTAGCTCAATATTGTTTATGCAAAAAATATGTGTCTTGGAAGCAATATTTAAAAAATAAGAGTAAAAATAATTTCATGATCTCTAATTAGGGTATTTGTTTATTAAGTCACCCACAGAAAACGAGATGAAAATGTCATCTTATTTTCATCCTACCTTCTTTTTATACACCACGAGCCAAAATGTCACTACAAACTAATATCTTATTCTTGAAACTCAGGGCCATGCTTAGGGGTTGGTGAACTGTGCGACGGCAAACATTCGTTAAAAATTAGGACTGCTAAAATTTCAGAACATGTTTTTATGCTAAAAGCTTTTTTTTTCCCTTCTCTTTTGGTCACGTAAAGAAATTTCTTTAACTTTTTATAAGAGCCGCAATGACTCAGGGGAAAGAGCGTTCGCTTTACAATAAGGTGAACTGGGTTCAAATCCCACCGATGTCATGTCGATACGAATCCGCATCTGGCTTGAACCGACCACATTGCTAACGTGAAATATTCTCAGTGGTAGACAGATCATGGGTTAGAGTTCCTTTGCCGCCATGCTAACTACGTGAGGCCCTCGTGGTCTTCCTCTCCATGTAACCTCAAATGTTGATTAGTTTTATCAAAAAGTCCTCTACGAAAGTAAATTTCTCCCAATATTTTATCAAGGAGTTCCCTTTTCTTCTGGATTGGGTTCAAAATTACAAGGCTACGGAGTTGACTAAGTCAAAAACCCAAAAATTGGGTCGGCTGTTCAACGACGGTTATAAAATATAAAAAAGAAAATAACTCTTTATAAACTGCACTCATTGCCCTCTTTTTTAGTAGAAAAAAGTTATTAATCCTATAGCCAGTTAGTGTGGCATGTGTAAGCGTGAAAGGGAAGGCGGAATCGGGGAGTCAGAGGGAGATTTAGCATCATCACATTTTGTAAATGATGGGGCAGAGCAACTTCTTAGATTAAAATTTTTCAATCAAAATATGAATAACTAAACTTACACCTTAAAAATTAGATATTTTTTGTGTCTGAATTCTAAAAAGAGTGTACTGTCTAAAAAGTGTGTCTGAATTCTAAGAAGCAAGTTTAAACATTTTCTTGGTTGTAACTGCTACCAAATTATCCTTTATTCATCCTTTCCCTATTGATGACCGATGGGAAAAATCTTGGTTTCAAATGTTACAGCAGGGAAAAAAATAAACAGAGGAGAGAAAATAGTGTAACGCGTAAGGAAGATAACGGGGAAGAAAGTCTCTCATTAGAGATGAGTTCGATTTTGCTTTTGGAGGATTATATATATATATATATATATATATATATATATATATATATATATATATATATATATATATATATATATATATATATATATATATATATATATATACAATATAGGAGTTAGGGAGTCATCCCACTCTTGAGATACTTCCACGGTCACTGTAAGCAGTAGATCTTTTTGCTGGGGATTATGAAGAAGACATTGTCACTCATCATTGTCATTTAATCATTTCATCTTCATCATTTTCATCTTCTTTGTCATTCCAGTACTGCTATTGAATCAAGGTAAGTTTTCTAATTTCAGGGACAGTGAATACTATAGCAAAACAACCATGCAATAGAAAACCAGTTTTACTGATGACATGCCAAATTTTGTGATTGCTATAAACATTTCTCTTACTGTTCCTGTAACCATTACTACTGCAGAACGTTTTTTTTTCTATTAAAACTGAAACTGATAAATACATATTTGAGATGACTGATGAGTAATGTTCTCCATGCATCTTTGGCACTCATTTCCGTTGAGACTGATCTATCAACTTCTTTGGATTTTTTTTATTTATTTAGACAGTAGTGTTGCTCAAAAAGCCAGAGAAATTGCATTCTAATCAACTTATCCATATTTTTAAGCAATACTATAATTTTTTCCTTGACATTTTCTAAACATGGGATACATTTTTACTATTCCTAGGATACGAATTATTTTAATTAGATTTAATTCATACGAATTATTTTAATTTATATTTCCAAATCGAATTTCATTTCAGTTTCATTGTAGCAGGAGTGTAATTTTTAGATTAATAACATGGGTCTAACTTATTTGTCACAGGAATTAATTATATTAAAAGTTTCAATTATTGCCCATTTGTGTTTGGAGTGGAGTGTAATCCTAAAGAACTTCCGAGGATTATGTCAAGAAAAGAAAAAAGCAGAGTTGGCATGATTAAAAACGTTTTACTTGAAAACAAACATTGTTAGATATGAATCATTAATCATTATGATTTTTGTTTTAAATAATGTAGAAAATTATCTAACTGTGCATATTTAAGTCTGTGATAATAAATAACTGATAACAAATCTTATTGATCATAAATATTTTATTCTTATAATGTGGAATAGGTTAATAAATAAAAAAAGATTTTTTTTTATTTAAAGAAAGATTTCTTTCCGTTAAAGAAATTAAATGTAGATAAGAATATGACTTTTAAAAGATACTATTTCATTAATCTTTTCATGTCATTTTCATATTTAAAATAATTTGCCCGTTTCACTATTAGTGAATATATTTCGGTACCATTTTGCCTGCGCAATAGATAAAAGTGTCAACCGGGTTTATATAAACCCAACTTTATTTTTTAATTTTTTTGATTATGACTATTTTCTTAAAAAAATAGAAAAAACCAAAGAAAAAAAAATAAAATAAATGAATTTACTTGCGCCTCCAAAATAGAAAAATATCTATGTTTCAATTATACTCATTTAATTTTACGCTTATTTATTTTAATGCATGTAATTTAGTTTAAATCTTATTATATATGTAGTTAATGTATCTACTTGCAAATAAAAAATAAAGACTAGTTTTAGCAAGAATAATTTAATTTAAATACGCTTCCTGATCTAAAAAAATTTATGCTTCATTTGATAAATTAATTTTTAGTTTTTACAATTCACTAAGGTTTTGAGTTTTATAGAAAAGAGTAGCGGACTTCATTTATTCAGTAATCAGTTTGTCATAATTAAATATTAATATTAACAATTATATTATTTTCGGCGTTAAAATTTAAGTTGCAGTTTTGTTGTTAAATAAAATTAAATATTATTTGTACATTTTATCAGTGTTTTGATCGTTAAACGAGAAATGAATTTTAAAAAAAAGTGAATAATAACATTCTAAGCTTAACACATATATTTTTTTAAATAAAACATGATTTTTATTAACTCTGATAAAATGTCTTGATGTTTCGCCTAGGGCCGCTTAAAACATTAACACGCCCCTGTTGGAAAAAATTTTTGAAATGAAGGTTTTAAGAAAGATTTTTTTTTTTACTAAACCTTAGCGATAAATTACTACGTCCATATTTGCTATAATAATAAATGGCTCTGGATTTACCAGCAAGTGGCATTTCTTTCAAAAGAATTTTAAGCAAACAACTTTACTTATATCAAGAGTAAATATTTTCGACATATCTTGCAAAACAACAAATTTTATTTTAGATTTCTTTTCTTAAAGATTATAACGGCTGGTTAATAGTAACAAATATAAAATAGAAGTGTTTATCAATTAGTAAATAACCAGCTAAGGGATTTTGAAGAAAGATTTCAAACCTTAAAATTATGGAGCTTTAAATGTATAAAACTTTAGGGGTGCTAAGATTACTTAGAGCCTATTTTAGAATTGCAAAAATTAAAGCTGAAGTTAAAAATAAATGTATTAAGAATAAATAAATTAAGGGTAAAACTCATTTTAAGAATTTAAAAAATATTATTGATTAAAATAAATGTTAAATAATTTAGCTTAATCGTTAAATGCATGTGTAAGCAATAAGTTTTATTGCACAGTTTATTTATCTGAGGTATTTAAATGAAAAAAAATTCGTAGTGGGGACAATGTAATGCTGAAATATGCATAGCATATTTCCTAACATGTAAAAAAAACAAAACAAATTATCATCTTATTTAATCCTTTTTCCATGAATAGCAATAATTAATATAATCTGTAATCTTTTTATACCACAACCTTGAATGGAATGCAGAATAAAATCTGTTTTTAGAGATTCCCTCTACGTCTGTCTAACACACTAGCATGGAATTCGTAAACTGTTATATGGTTGCTAATGTTTGGGAATCATTAAAATTAGTTATTATTTCCCACATAATGTGGCGCCCCAGAAAAAGTGGTCAATATGCCCTTTTGAATATATACGGACATAGACTCCTCTCGGAAACTAAATGGAGATTTTAATATTTCTAGAAAAACTATTATACTTATCTGTTATGAAAAAGGTTTCATTTTGTTGTGATAAAATTTGAGGCTTTAAGAAAGTAATTGATGATTAATAATAGTTGATGAAGATATGTATTAGTATTAAATTTATCATGAAGATAATGATATATTAGATGAAGAATGTTAATGAATCATTGTAGGCAATTACTATTATCCATTCAACCAATTATTTTATTGTCCAGAGTGTGAAAATAAACTGCTTAAATGAAAAATCAAATATAAATAATAAAAGTGGTTTACTTTTCTAAAGTATTGGATAATAGAAATGCTTTATTTTTGAAATTATGTAGAGCTCTAAAGTAAAGATTAATTTTAATTTTTAATATAAATATACATTATCAGATTATAAATTTGGAAAATGGCCAGGAGGGTGTTACTGCAGCGCTGAAACCAACAGGACACGCCCATCCGCCAAGAAATCAAAAAGCCGAGTTACACGTGTACGTTCGCATAGTTTTCGACAAGGAAAGTTGGAATCAATGTATTGGCTATTAATAGATTGAATTTTATGACAAGCATCTTTTTCTTAGCGTTACACATTCAATGTGTTGGAGGAAAAGAGAAGCGTGGGAATGTTGCCATCACACTAAGAAGAACAGTGAAATATCAAGGAAATGATATCCACGCTATTTGACAGGGATTCAAGCCCGTGACTTTCTGACCATTCATTTTTCTGACCACTATACAGCCCGCCGGCTCCGAAAAAGACCACAAGACATTCAAATACGTTTCAGTTTATTTTGCCAAAAGTATTATTGAGTTGTAACAAGTATAATTAGTTTTGAATAACAATAACATTTAAGCTTTCGCTTAATATAAAGCAACTCCTGAAAAGAAATTTTATATTACTCTCCTTATACTATAAGAAATTCCGGATCAAATTACGGTAGATAGTACAGGCATTCAGTGTGCTGATACTTTTTCCGTAAATTCTAGTTTTACCGGAACATAATGCAAAAAAAATCTTATTTATTTCGGTGTATCAGATTTTTTTACAGTATTTTGCATTAAATCACCGAATCACACTAATTAAATAAATATTATTGTAAAAATTTCGGAAAAATATTTCACGGCAAAGATGGATTTTACGATAAAATGAATTTTACGGATGATGTATTCAAAGGACCTGTTCTTTATACTGTATTTTTTACGGTATTTTACAATTTTTACAATTCCATACGCGACACTTACAGAGTGTCAAATCACGATCACTGAATCATAGTGACGCCCTTTTTAGCCCAGACCCTAGAGCACTATACCTATTTTAATATTTAAAATACAGATTTCTTTTATGATAAGTTTTAGGTATCTTGCAGCAAGTGTTAAAAATATAATGAAAAATTTGGAAGATAACGATCCAAAACTATTTTTTGCACTATTATTATGCTTCCCATACAGAAACTAGCAAAACTATTCCGATAACATGAAACTGTTATGATACATTAATAATTAAGTATTAAACATGTTCTGATTTAAATGTTACCGTGTCTAAGAACTGAAGGAAACATTTTGTGCTCTGTTAGTTATATTGAGTCTATTTTGAGAAGAAAACATTTAATTACTGTAATATATCCTTCATTTCATCCTTTGCTTTTCTTACAGGAATTTCAACTTTTCATTTCAGTTTCTCTGACATTTAATTAAACTTTAGAAACAAGACTTGAAATTAAGTGCCAAAGGGCTAAAGTTTACTTGCGAACACTTTTGACAGAGTACCTGATGAAATTGAAGCTTGTTTCGCACACAATAATTTCTTTTTAACCATGTGCTAATAATCTTTTTACCATAAGCAACCATGTATATTTAATATAAATTATGTTAATATATAAATAAGTTAAAAGAGTTCTTTTTTGAAAAACTAAATGTGTTAAGTATTTATTCAGAAACCATAATCGATTGTAAAAAAAATCAAAAATATCTTAGTATTATTTCATGCGTAGGAATTTCAAAACAATAATTATTGTGTTGTTTGGAAAGTAATTACATTTTCTTATGAAAATGAAATTTTTTTTATAATGAATAAATAATTTATTAAATAAAGTATTGTTCATTCTGCTACAATTCCGTTTGCCATCTTTCTGATCGTAGCATGATTCTGCGCGCATAAAATATATGTTTTTTGCTGGCGACAATGTGATCCAGGTGATTTTTGACCTCCTTATTTAAAATAATGTTTTAACCGTCTAAGAAATTTTGCAGCGACCGGAACATTGAAGAAGACAACCAATTTCTCGTATTTGGTGATGATTCACTTTATAATTTTCTAGACGTTTGAGAAGCAAATCACAGACGTCAACATTACGGCTCTAATTAATTTTTGTAAGAACTTGAGGAACCCATTTGCTGAGATTTGAGTTTAAACCATTTGGTTATTCAAATGATCATGGACAATTTGATTCGATAAATTTAATCTTTCAGCGATTTCATGAGTTTTTATTCACCGACTTGCATCAATTAATGCCTCTATTGTGTCTTCATCTGCTTGACCCGGAGTGCTGCATCTTAATAGAAGTTCTCCCGAATAGTACTGGCGTGCTGCCAATACATCTTCTCCATACAAATCAGATAATTCTTTACTTGCTTGAACAGTATTTTTCCATTTTCATTAGAAAAAAACAGTAGAATATGACGAAAATACAGCTTTTAATTTTCCTTCTTTAAAAGAGCACCAACCAAAAACTACTACATATAATAAGCTGCTATATCAGCTGTCAATATATGTAATGATAATGCGAGTTAAGTGTAACGTTGACCATAAAAAAATATAATTAAGCTCTCTGTAAAAAAAAAAACTAAAATACTTTACGAACAAACCAATATAATTATTAAAATTTTTCTGATGATTCAAAATTGCAATAAACAAGAACATTAAGTGTAAGAAAAATCGCTTATAATTTCTTTTATAAAAATACGAACGAATCAACTTTTCATGCTTAATAGTTATACAGTGTGCCAATAAAACGGCCCACTCTAAATTACGCTTGATCAGAACTTTACGTTTTAGGACTCATTCTTAATGGTTGAGGAAGAGACCTCAAATATGCTAAATAATTTCTACAGGCAAAATTTTAAGTTAAGAAATACATAAAAACGTACTCTTTAAATAAATAGACCTTTTTCGACGGATTCAGATGTCTGACCCTCAAAATAAACAGAGTAGTCGCAATCTGGGAAATAGAGTCTCCATAGATTGGTCAGGAGAGCGGACCAAATTTTGAACTCCTTAATGTTAATTTTACTTTTTGCGTATTTCGCCATTTCTCGAAAGCGTTTTAAGCGCACGCAATAATAAAATTTGCTTATACAAATTTATTTCTATGAAAAATATAACTTTTAGGAAATATTTATTATTATTTTATTAAGTAATAGTTGAGAAAGCTTTAAACTATAAGGTATGTAATTTTTGCGTCATTTTAAAGTATGTAATTCAACATAATAATATACAAAATTTGAGCTAAATCAGTCGAATATTTTCTAAGAAATCAAATTACTTAAAAATTCGATAATTCGTTATCTTAAAAATTCAATTTCTCAAGAACTATTCAACAGATTTTGCTCAAATTTTGTAATTTGCAATAAAAAATTACGTACTTTAAAATGACGTAAAATTATTTACTTTACAATAAAATTTTATTTAATTATTGTAAAATGGAGCAATAAAAAAAATCATAAACATTTACGAAGTTTTTTCATGGAATTTTTCATTAGATAAAAGAATTCCATTATTGTTTGCAAAATTTTTAGATTCGCTTAAAATGTTCTCCAGAAATGGCAAAATACGCAAAAAGTAAAATTAACGTTAAAGGGTTTAAAATTTGAACAGCTCTCCTGACCAAACTATGAGGACCATATTTCCCAAATTGCTTCTTATATTTCAAGGGTGAGGCATTCAAAACCATTGAAATAGAAATATGTTTATTTAGAGAAAGTTTGTTTTTGTGTCTGATTTCGTAACTTAAAATATCGTATGCACTAATTAATTTAGCATATTTGAGGTCAGCTCTTCGAATCATTAAGGATGAACTTGAAGATTCCGATCATTTGATCAAAAATTATTCAGAGTGGTTCTTTCTTCTCTTTTGCCCTATTGTACATCTTATTTTACCTTTAATACAAAAAATATAAAAAAATTGTATGGTCAAAACTATTACAACATGGCTCTCTGGGAAGACCAAAAACCTCAGAAAATTTAACCGAAGCAAAAACATACGGTTTTAAAATATTTGATAAAATTTGGTTAAACTGGTGAAATTTTATCATGATACATTAGAATATAAGCAATTTCTTTTATTAAAATTTACTTCTCAGTTGTGTGTTTTTTACTAAATAAGTGAAAATTAAGACTATAATTTTGTCAAACAGAACTTCTGATAAACAGTAATCATATGAAAGGATTATTTACCAAGTGAATGATTTTAATATCGTATAATTTGGTTTTATTAACCAGAAATGTGGGGTTTTATTTTACCAGAAATGTCACTATCATGTAGTTTTGTAATATTATCTGATTTTTTTCTCCTTGAAAGTATGCGTATTTTTAACATCAGAAATAAATTTATCTTTATAAAAAAATTACTCTTTAGCGCTTGATTTAAAATAAATTATTTTTTAATTTACCAATAAAGCAATAACCTTTATTTTGCTGAATTTCATTCTTCTGTAAATAAATAAATTACTTTTTCATCATAGATCAATTTTAAGCATTTTTCTTTTTAAGAAAAAAAAAAATAAAGTATTCTTAAAATTCTTTCTACTTCAGAATTTTATCAGGTTAAACATTTTTTCCGACATGCATGAGTTTCAAATGTGAATTTTATCTGAAATTCGGGTGTCTTAAAAAGATCTCCTAGTTTGATAGAGAAAAGAAGAAAATGTTTGATTGCTTTTTCTTCAACGTTTCTAAAAAAAGAGGATGCATTCGCTTCCGTGAAATGGGGAAAAAATGTAAAAATTTTCTTTTTAGGTGACAAAAAAGCTCTATTTTTTATTCCGAAGTTATTCCCTTTTTTATAAAACGCTGCTTAAACGGATATTATTTTGTTTCAAAATATTCCTAAATTTATTTTACATATTTAATATTATAATTATAAAAAGACATTGTATATTTAATTTAAAGTGGCATTAAGCTATTTAAATTATAAATATTTTTTATATTAATCATTATATTATTTTTCATATTTTATATAATTATAAATATTTTTATATTAATTATTATTATATTCATATAAATCTAATATTAAATTTATTTTGAAAAGCAGATAATACTTAATTCGAATACTTAAATAGGTATTTTAATTCGGAAAGCACATAATAGGGCTTAATTGCTTAGTTAGGTTTAAAAAATTTAATAAATTGTCTCAAACTTACTGTTTTAAAACTAAATACATTAATTAATTGCGTATAGATATTTAATTTTGTAAGGCATTGTTAATAAAGGAAATATAGTAATGTAAAATTGCTAATGTAAAAATTAGCTTATATATATATATATATATATATATATATATATATATTGTTTCTTGTCTAATTCAACTGGGTAGCATTGGAGTTAGCTTCCTAAAAGCGCCTTATTATAATTTAAAGATCTCAAAAAATAACAAATTCGTCGATTCTTATTGAAAATATTTTTAAGTAAATTGTTTAGCTTTTTCTGTTGTAATGCGTGGCATTGTTTCGTGGCATATATATATATATATATATTAAAAATAATTCCATGAATTTACTGAACAAAATATTTTACATTTTCTGAATTTTCTGAGACAATGTAAACATTTTCTACAGTATTTCAGTTATTAAAAAATCAAAGTGACAATAAAAAAAATCCTTGCAGCGAAATTAGGAGCTTTTATATAGTCCATTTACTTAAATATTTTTAGGATATAGAAAAATAAACAAAAGTGAGTTAGAATTACCGTGGTTCCTGACTAAGTAATTGAAACGATATTTTAAATTACAATTTCAATACATATTTCAAATTTTCAAATTACAATCCTTTGAATCATTAAAATTGGAAATTAGTATTTCCTGACGTGGCATTGCAATGGCCACCATATAAAACTTTTTAACTAACTCACCCTGTTTGTGGTTTACGACTATGGTGGTCCTACGTCAAACCGAGAGGTCCTTGGTTCAAACCCTGCAGGTAGACAATTAACTTCTCTCATACATTTCTTCCTCCACACCACTTTTAAGCCTATGAATGTATTATTCAAAAATAAATATATGCTGTTTCTATTTCGAATCCATGAGCTTTTTGAACTTGATTTTTATTTGTTTCGGAGCTATTTTGCTGCATTTTTAATCAATTTGAGAAATCTTTTTTTCCAGAGTATGCTTTAATACAGCACCGTATTAAGGTTTCAGAAAATTTAAATATCAAGCAACACCGAATACAGTTTGTAAAGTTAAATCAAATCAACGCATTTTAAGGTGCATAATTGAATACTTAAAATTGGATATGATATTAAATTTTAAAATGGTACAATTTGTGTTTTAGTTTTGAATATATGGAATAGCAAAAAATATATTTAGTTACACAAGCTATTTTTTATAGTTATTTCAAAATTTTGAAGAAACTTTATATAGTTTAAATACAAATATGATACTAAAATAAATTATGATTCCTGTAACAATATTTCCTAAAACTTATCAATATTTATTATACTTTAATGCTTGAAAACTTTTGGAAAAAGTATTTTTTATTGAAATGAATAATAACTTTTCTTGACAAGTGCGAAATAACTGAAAGTTTTTAAATACCTTTAAACCAAATAAATGATAGTCCACTTTAAACTTAGTTTTAAAACTATTTGAAAACTTCTTTTGTTTTGAATAAATCAATTATATTTAAACATTTTCACAGGATACTTTTTTTACTTTAAGATAATCAACGATGCCGTGTAATTATATTTTAAAATAAAATTAAGAAAATTTATCGTTATAATGAATATACAAAAATAGAAATACGATGATAGTAATTAAAACTATTCTTCTGAATGAATTTTGTTTGAAAAGTGTTAACTACGGGAAAGGGTGATAGCAACGCAGAAAATTATATAATTTTAAATTTTTTTAAAAATATTCCAGTTTTGAATCCATGCGTTTTTCAAACTTGAATTTTATTTGGTATTATTATTTGTTACACATTAATATTATTTGTTATACGTTTTGCTCCAAAAATGAATATATGATAATACAATTTAAAATACGTGGTGTTTTTAAATTCAACTATCATTTGTTTCGTAGCTATTTTTACACATTTTTGCTCAATTTTGAAAAATATTTTTTTACAGTGTGTAATTAACTGGTCTTGGTTTTTAAGTGATAGTTTTGTCAATCACCTGTATAGGATACAGTAAAAAATATTAAATTATTGCAGTGGTAATATTTTGAAAATTTTTAATAGATGTATACTGATTACAAGTTGTAGGCAATAATATCTGATCTTGCTTTTTTGACACATACGATTGTTTGCTAAATAACTACACGAAAAAATAGTGTATTCTCATTAACTATATAAATTGAGCAGAACGTTTATTTATTTTTTATATATGCACCTCATACAAACCCACAATTCTTAACTAATCTTCGCCTTTTCGGTGTAAATGCGTGCGAAGATATGGATAGCTGATCTTAACTGTCTTCTTAACTGAGGAAAAAAGTATAGGGAAAACTACGACAAAATGATAAAAAATACCCTGTTTCTGGCTCTATGTGAGCACCAAAAATCACGATAATTTTTACCGAAGAGTTTTTGTAATGATTTTAATACATTTAACTTAATTATTTTCATTTTATTAAAAAAAAATTATTATTACTAAAATAAGCATTATTAGTAAAATTAATATTTGTAATGATTTAGTAAACAATTTGTTATCTGTGTTAAAAGTAGGGAAATATTTTAAAATTTGGTTGTTTTATCATGATACTTTAAGAACATGACATAAAAACCATTTATTTGGATAAATTTATTTTTTATTTTTTATTTTACTAGATGTTCGTTAATAAGAACTATAATTCTGAAAAACAGATTTTACTGCAAACCGTTACCATTTAAATGCTTTAAATACCAAATATTTCGGTTTTATTTACAGAATTATATTTTTCACTCTTTTATTTATTCATTTTTTTTATCAGAATGCCTTGATTATACGGTACGGTAATTTTCATCTTCATCATCAATGGCTTGACAACCAGGGTGGACCTTGGCCTTCTCGAAAAGTTTTTTCCTGGCCAACTTTTTTCTAGGCCATCTATCCATTTCATATTCGGTCTGCCTCTTTTTCATGTGCAAACTGGTCTGGCATTAAAAACTATTTTTGTGGCACGTCTTCATCCATTCTGATAACGTGGCCTGCCCATTTTATTCTTTGTAATTTAATGAAGTTAATAATTCAAGGTTCATTATATGAGTGATTAAACTCTAAATTTGTTCTTCCAAGCCACTCACCAATGTTCTTCTAAGCCATAATTTTTCTACTAAGCCACACACCTGTTAATTTTACCAGAATTTATTTATCAGTCATTAAACCTCTCTCTGACGACCGGTTCGTACGCTACATGCCAAAGAAAGTGTTTTTCATAGGATATGATTAATATACAGGATGGGAAATATTTATAAGTGTGATTTGCTAGCTAGCAGCTCTAATCAATCAAAAATTAGTTTCATCTCATGCTTTTAGGAATTTTTATCTTTGATTTCCTATGTTAGATTATAATAAGTAAAATTAACTTAATAATTTTGCCACGTATGAAGATTGTGTGTATATTTTGCCACGTATGAAGATTGTGTGTATATTTTGCTACGTATGAAGATTGTGTGTAAAGTCGTAAGTTTAAAAGTATATGAAAGCCTGCGTTTCTTATATAGATGTTTACGCTTTTAAAGCGTGTTTCTATAAACTTAAATAATAGAAACTCGACCAGAACTAATGAATAGTTATTAATTAACCCAATAGAAAATTGCGGTAAATTCTGAATATAGTATTTTAAATATGATTTGTATAGTTACTCTTTATTGGTGAGTTGAACTTCTGACGTATATTATGATTAATTTACTGGTACAAAGCCGCACAACAGTAAACAATAAACAGAAAAAATTGAGGTTGTGTATTTCGCATCATGGATGTGAGCAGGATGATATAAAGGTACTTATCCGTTGAGGAGGGTAGTAAAAGGCCTATTACCACAGTACCTATATTAGGCACACATATTGGTATAATAGTTCACAGAATTTATAACGGCATTACCAGTATTACATAATACCAAATTTAATTAGTAGAAATATTCATCTATAGTAGTTTTTATATTATAGTGTTATAAATTATAAATTTAAAAAAAATAAAAAATAATAATAATGTATAATATTATAATAATTAATTATATCATGAACCATTCGCTTACGAAATCAGAACTGATTATAGTTCATCCGCCAAAAATGATCTTAAAAATTTTAGTGTCGTTACTAATTGCTTTCGAGAATTACAATCAAAGAATTTTGGTAATTGGCATACCTACATTTAAATAAACAAAAGTATTGCATTAAAAAGCTAAATCGATGGAAAAATGGTTTTTAATCAAATTGTCAATTTGTTACTCCCACCAATGATATTTTATCAATTCTGGAAATAATTGCAAATTGAAGAAAAAAATTTAAATTTGTTCTTAGAAGATAAATTATGGATAGAGGGTACTAATGCGTTTAGAAATACCATACAAAAATTACTTTACTATTATTGACGCCAAAGATGTTTATTTTAGTAATAGGCACTACAGCAATTATGTTAAATGATGTTATTAATCAATACTATAATATATATATATATATATATATATATATATATATATATATATGGACCTGTTATAGGTACTGTGGAAATCAGTATTTGCAGCCCAACGAAAGAGGTAAGTTATGGAGAAAATTGTTGATTATGGTAATTTTTAACTATATATTTAAGATTTCTAAATTTCTAAAAGCATGTTTTGCTTAATCTGATAACATAAAGCCTTCGGAAAGGGCAACAAAAAAGGATTTCTTTTAGCTTAATTATGTAAGTTAGCATCTATTTATTGGTCATTCATGTTTTTTCACCTCTTGCAAATAATGAGTATAGCCAGTATTATATTAAGACTTCAAGTTTTGAGATATAAAATGCTTGTTACACTATTTTAATGTAAAGAAGAGTTTTTTAATGTTACCTTTGTTCATTGTTTTTTATTCAACTCTATTTAAAATAAAAATTCTAAAACAAAGTCAGGTTAGCTTTATTTGACCAAATATAATAGAGACGAAGATAGATTTTTGAAAGAAAGAATTAATTTTTTTTTTTTTTTTAAAGTTAGAATGGAAACAATGCTTGTCTTAGCAAATAAAAAAAGTGCTTTTTAGCTATGTCACATAATACTAAGTTAAATTCAGTAGCATAATGTTTTTCTTTTTCATTTTATTTAAGGTTTCGTAAGTAAATTCAACTTATTTCATCATTCTCAAAGGAATTTAATAGTTTGCTCTCCAATAAAGATTTTGGTAAATAAAATCAAATTATGATAGTTTCTTGCATCAAAGCAGTAAAAGAAATACCTAAAATTTAACATGAAACTCCATTTCAGGTTCTCTGTATTTTTCCTTTTCAAAGTAATCTTTCAGTTTAAATAAATGGTTAAATTTATTATTTTGTTTGTATTGTTCGTGCGTTCTCTTTACATGCATATTTGCTAACTTTATTAACTTTTGTGCTATTGTTTCAAAAATGTTGAAGAAAAACTAATCAGTTCATTCTCTTTATTAAAGCAGAATCCATCCAAATAGTTTTTTTTTACAAAAATTTTTTACTAAGATTTGTTCTGCTTATTATGCGTGTGTATAAAATTAAAATGAGGTCTTTCACCTCCTTTTTGTCTAGCGCATTAAAATCCTCAATTGTTTCACAATAATTTTAATTTTTTTACTTCAAACAGATTCTTGTTTTGGGATGAAGTTTAAACTTCATTTATGTATTGCTGGTTAATATTAAACAGTTATCCACAAAATTTAAGAAAAAAAACTTATTTGCTTCTTAGTTATTATAAAAACTTGCTAAATGATGTTTGATAAAGAGATTATTTATCCATTAGTGTTAGAAAGTAAGATCCTTAATAAGGCTTAATAAATAGTTATTTTTTACTCATTATTTCAGTTGTCTGCGTTGACAACACATACTTTATCACAAAACTTATTATGGAAGTAAATATAACTCATTTAGCGTTTAATGATTTTAAAACGTGAAACAAATGATTTTAATAAAAAATATTGTATTATAGAGTAATATAACGTGATTATATTAGAAAATAACAAAAATTTTATTTCAACTAAAAGATTTGTCTTTTTGTAGAAGTATTGTTTTTTTTTGTTGTTTTTTGTTATTTTTATTATTTTTTTTTTTAAGAATTTGGTTTTTGGATAATAATCCAACTCAATTACGTAATATACACAGAGAATAATATTAGGTAATTTATTCTCTATTATTATTATGTTTCCATTTTCAGTGAATAACATAAACAGATAAGCAGATCAAAAAAGATCCCATCGTAATTAATCCGATCTTTTTTTTTTGACTAATGAAACTGCACAAATCAGTCAGGTTACAACAGTATTTTAGAGTGTATAGAGACAATTTTATGTGAATAACAGTAACTAAAAATAATCTACATGTAAATTTATAATTTTGTTTTTTAAATTTCACATTGTTTCACGGAGAGAATAAATTCTGGTAAAATTATCGAACAATATGTTACCGTATTGATTGATAAAAAAGAAGAAGAAAAAAATCAAAACTCTGATTACTAAAATAAAAGTTTACGGTATTTAAACCATTCATTTGATAACCTTTCCGTTCATATGGTAACGGTTACCGGAAATTCTGGTTTTGCAGACAATATTTATTTTTAAAATTTTAAAATCAATTTAATTTTGAAATAAATTTAATTTTAAAATAAATTTAATTTTAGAATGAATTTAATTTTAAAATAAATTTAATTTTAAAATAAATTTAATTTTAAAATAAATTTAATTTTAAATAAATTTAATTTTAAAATAAATTTAATTTCAAAATAAGTTTAATTTTAAAATAAATTTAATTTTAAAATAAATTAAATTTTAAATTAAATTTATTTTTAAAATAAATAAATTTCATTTAATATTTACGGACCCTTTAAGATTCGCTCACCATTCAAGATATAATCTTTCTTTAGTACGCTACCTGTTCAATTTTTATGAAAAACTTTATATACAGAGAAAAATTGCCGTGCTGTTTAGTAACTTCTGGTTGAAAAACATAATTCTGGCTTTTAAAAATCAAAATTTATATTTAAATCATTCATTTGATTATTTTTCCGTTCATATCGTAATGGTTTACCGGAAATTTTTTTTTTCAAAATTATAGTTCTTATTGCCCCACATTTAGTAAAAAATAAAAAAAACTGAAAAGTAAATGTAACCAAAAAAATCATTTTTATGGCATATCCTAAGGTATTATGATATAATTTTACCAAATTTCATCATATATTATAAAATCTTGTTTTATTGTTAATTTTACCAAAATCTCATAGTGCTTTGGTGAAAATGATCGAACTTTTAGATGTTCTTGATTAATTTTACCACAGAATGGTATTTTTTTTTCAATACTTTTTTTTTCTCAGTGTAAAAATTAGCAAATATAGTATGTTACGGTTTTTTAACAAAACCTAAATCCTTCTGTGCGTTATAATTTAGAGTAGCGAAGCTTTTTCGTTTCATATAGAAACTTTACTGAATTGTAGAATTTTAAAGAGTACCTTTGTAACACGTTGTTTAAAATTGAAAAAAGTTGAAGATTCAGCATTAAGTTTCAGCATTATTTATAGTTATAATATTATATCATCAGTATTAAGATTAAAGCACATAAACTTCGCACTTCTTTGGAGAATATGGCCTAAACTTAAAATAAATAAAACATTAACAAACAAAAGACTAAAAAGGCATTCTTCTTACAAAACAATACAAATGAAGCAACAATTACATAATACTTCATCCGACAATAATAGTGTGACAATACTTTATCCGACAATTTTTTATAGAAACGTATAGATTTTATATTCTTCAAACTGGAACACTTAGAAAGTTCACTTAATAATAACAGGTCTCTATTCATCTTCATTATACTTTGGAATGTAATATATCTCAATAAATCAATTGTTTTGAAGGATTTAATTTTTTGTTTTATTTTTACAAATTGAATAAAATTCATTCAAAGAGAATGACATAAAAGTTCTTTGACTTCATATTATTTTGGCTTGTAGTTTTTATTACAATTGTTCTTTTTTTGTATTTTCAACATTCCTTTTGTGATATAACGCACTTTTTATCCGATGATCGATAAAAAAGCGATTTTAACGAGCCGTTATAGATGTTTTCATAGAAATAAAAGAAAAATGATTCGTTAGCTTTTCCTATAGAAACAGCAGGTGCACCTGTGATCTTTTGCAGAAAGTTTGAAAAGAGAATCTTTTTTATTTTGAGAAGTAAGGAACTATTTCTGTAATTTGACAGAGAGATTCGAGCATTATATTTTAATATCAAATATTTTGCTTGCATTGAAATAAAAGGTCCATGTTTAAGTATTTTTTTATTCCAGTAAATATTGATTTATTCAAAATCTATTTATATTTTAAAATAGTTATTGCAGTATAGTCGTTATGAAAACACAGATTTGATGTGCTTTGATGGCATGAAATTATTTACTGAGATGTCTTAACTAAACAACATTTTATTACTAAGCTAAAATGATAATATCAACAACACATGAATTATACAATGATAATTAATTTGTAACAGATATGGGGTTAAGAAATGTGGAACACTTACTACCTCAATTTTTTCCAGCATCAAACTTATTAATCGTGCTTATTATTCACTTGTTTACGTTGAGTCGTGCTCTAGTCTTGGTTAGAAAGTATGATTTTCGAAGTCTACTATGAGAGTTATGCTAAATATTATTATTATATACAGTACACTTCAAGGATCATATCTGACATTACACTGACAAAAACAAAAAGACAGATGAATGCCCTATATATTTTAAAATTAAATGTTTTGTTTTAGTACTGAAGTAAAAGTTATATATAAATGTGTTTGTTTAAATCTGATGAGTATTATTTATTTAATAAAAATATATATGTAATTTAAAAACAGCTATATTAAAAAATAATATTATTTATAATACGGTTCATTGCTTTTTACTGGCATTGTCAAGTACTGGGACTCAAATGTATTTATGTTAAATATTCTGTTGGTATACTGAAGGAAAGATTTCATGTTCACGTATTTGTTTATTTGCTTTATTTCAGGGAATATTGTTAATTTTTGTATTTTTAAACATTTTTGTATTTTTAAAATAGATGTACTCAATGTATTATTATTCACAGTACGTTGAATATTGATGTACAAATATTAACTCGTTATCTAATAATATCTTTAAATTAAAAAATAATAATAATAAATTAGGTTGTAATATGCATTTTTTAAATAAATAAAAAGTTTGATATTGTGAAAAATTTTTTTAAGTTACTCAAATTTTAAAAACAGTAACATAAAATAAAATATTGCTCTTAATAAGGATTTTATTTGGGTAGAATTCTTTAAAAGAACATAAATATCAAAATAAGTCCGATAATAAAAAGAAAGTTGCATCTGCACTCGTGAACTTTGTTTACATTTCCGGAAGTACTTATTTTCATTTTCTTACTCTCCTTCTGATAAATCTCAGACATATTTTTTTCTCACAAAACCTCTTGACATTTAATTAAATTTCAGATTCACCAAGAACTACTCTTAATTCAAAACAGCATAAAATACGGTAAATGCATTACATTTTACCCATAAATGTAAATTGATTTAGATTGCTAAACATCTTAAAGTTGTTATTTTTCAGGATAAAAAATGTATATTCTTTGTTGAATTTATCATATTACAGCATTCAGATTTATTAAAATATTAAAATATATTTCACCACCTTATAAACTGCGTACAATAGTGAATAATATATATATATATATATATATATATATATATATATATATATATATATATATATATAAGCTAAAAAATTTAGAAAAAATGGAGGAAAAACAAATATTAAAAATCCGGAAAACAAAATAAAGAAAGGATATAATCTCCTCATCAGCTCACACGATTATATCCGCAAAAAGGAGTGCTTTCTAATATTGTATCAATATAGCCAAAGCAAAATATATCAATTCAATAGTGTGAGGAGCACTCAAAAAAATTGAAACGAAATTAGAACACATAAAGTAAAAAATAAACAAATATATCAAGCAAAAAACAGAAAATAAAATGTAAAGAGATTATAGAACAGTACACGAGAGGAAATCTGCATAGCGAGGAGCGAATTTAAATGAACCTACTCGTACCGGCATCTTTCAAGAAAGATTTCAAATATTTACGTAATAAGATTGCCAGATTACAAACTATGAAAACAAAAGCATAAATAAAGTGATATCTTACTGCAATACTGAAGCGCGTCAAATTTGTTAGTTACCTTGGATGGGCCCGATACAGTGTTGCCAGATTAGGGGTTTTCCCTCTAAATTTAGGGTGATTTTTTGTCTTCAGTGGGTATTTTAGGGGAATTTTTTTAGGGGTTTCTTTTAGGGTTATTTGTGAATTTTGCTAGTTTCATTTTGGTTACGTTCTAATATCAAATTTTATAACTGAATGTGTGAGATGGTACTGTGAATATCAATATGCTAAAACAAAACAAAAAGATTAAGATTTAATTTTAGAGCTTAACCCCTTTGTTAAATCTAGTAAGTTACTACTTAGCTCGATCAACCTGTACGTTTGCTGAATTTGAATTCAAATTATTTAAATTTTTTAATGTGCATGGTTTAAAAATAATGCCAAAGGATAAAGAAAAAAAGAAGTACGTACAAAAGTACAAGAAAGATTGTATTTTTGTAGAAATTAAAGATAATGTAACGATTGAAATGAAAAAAAAAATATTACTAGTTTGTTGATAATAAAATATTAAAAAGTATTAAAGCAACGTTTTCTATATATTATTTAACTTTTGTACTATTTTTTCAATATTTATACATTAAGTTAAAAATGTAAGTTCTTTTAAAAAATTTTTAGGGTATTTTACAACGCTATCTAGGGGTAAACGGTTATCGGCACCTGGCAACTTTGTATGTATATATATATATATATGAACGGAAAATTTACCAAGAGAATGATTTTAATACCGCATAATTCGGTTTCATTAACCAGAAATGTGGGGTTTTATTTTACCAGAAATGTTACTACCATGTAGTTCTGTAATTTTATCTGAATTTTTTTTTTCACCTTGAAAGTATGCATAATTTTAATATAAGAAATAAATTTATCTTTATAATAAAATTACTCTTTAGCGCTTGATTTAAAATAAATTATTTTTTAATTTACCAATAAAGCAATAACCTTTATATTGTTGAATTTAATTCTTCTGTAAATAAATACATTACTTTTTCATCATAGATCAATTTTAAACATTTTTCTTTTTAAGAAAAAAAAAATACAGTATTTTAAAATTCTTTCTTGTTCAGAATTTTATCAGCTTAAACATTTTTTCCGACATGCATGAGTTTCAAATGTGAATTTTATCTGAAATTCGGGTATCTTAAAAAGATCTCCTAGTTTGATAGAGAAAAGAAGAAATTGTTTGATTGCTTTTTCTTCAACGTTTCTAAAAAAAGAGGATGCATTCGCTTCCGTGAAATGGGGAAAAAATGTAAAAATTGTCTTTTTAGGTGACAAAAAAGCTCTATTTTTTATTCCGAAAATATTCAATTTTTTTATAAAACGCTGCTTAAACGGATATTATTTTTGTTTCAAAATATTCCTAAATTTATATTACATATTTAATATTATAATTATAAAAAGACATTGTATATTTAATTTAAAGTGACCTTAAACTATTTAAATTATAAATATTTTTTATATTAATCAGGCATTTTTATTTTGAAAAGCACATAATATTTAATTCGAATACTTAAATAGGTATTTTAATTCGGAAAGCACATAATAGGGTTTAATTGTTTTGTTAGGTTTCAAAAATTCAATGAATTGTCTCAAAACTCCTGTTTTAAAACTAAATACTTTAATTAATTACGTATGTAGATATTTAATTTTGTAAGGTATTGTTAATAAAGGAAATATAGTAATGTAAAATTGCTAATGTAAAAATTAGCTTTTTCTGTTGTAATGCGTGGCATTGTTTCGTGGCATATGTATATATATATATATATATATATATATATATATATATATATATATATATATATATATATATATATATATATATATATATATATATATATATATATATATATATATATATATATATATATATATATATATATATATATATATAATTCAACTGGGTAGCATTGGAGTTAGCTTCCTAAAAGCGCCTTATTATAATTTAAAGATCTCAAAAAATAACAAATTCGTCGATTCTTATTGAAAATATTTTTAAGTAAATTGTTTATAAATCAATCATTTAAGTTTAAAATACTTCCATTCATTTAGGGGATATATACCAATACCTATAATGCTAAAGGCATATATACCAATAATGCTAAAACTGACCTTTTTCGATGTACTTTTTCTGTGCATCTGAAAAAGAAATTGATTAATTTTTTTTTCATAGAATATTTACATATACATGTTTACGCTATTATAGCTGTTAATGCGTTGCTATGGCAGAAATTTTTTTTTAAACTTAAGAACTGATAACTTTTGATTTTTTTAAAAAGTTTCATCAAAACTCTTTCACAACCCACAAATAATTCTTTTAAACGTTTAAACATTATCACATGCAACTAATATAATCTCAGATATCCCTAAAAAATTTCAAAGCGAAATCATAAGCAGTCTCTTAGAAAAGGTGCATCGAAAAATATCAGTTTTAGCATTATTGGTATATGCTCTACCGAATGCTCTTTTAAAACTTAACATTACGCTTCTACTTTTCTAAAGAGAATGCAACACTAAATGTTTACAACATATTTTTCAGTTCTCTTTTTTCATTACAAAGCAATGCATTAGTTTTTTTAATAATCAATTTCCCGAATTTACAACATGAATGACTAACAAAGATGTGATAAATTTATCGCATAACAACTGCTTTATTCTAACTGCCTTTATTAATTCACGATAGTATTATAAATAGCGGGATCCTGAAAAAAAACAAAGGTAATTTTTTTGTTAAAACCAATACAAAAAAAGGCATGTTGACCTTATTGATTGAGCTTTTAATACAAGATTCTAGTAAATAAAATTAGTAATTAATTTTAAAGCAACAAAAGACCTCATAGACCTGTTCATGGATTTTCTTACCTTTTTTATGTATACAATGTAAATGGCATATTCGTTTGACATATGATATCAAATTTTTGTCGAGCAAATATAGTTTCTTCTAAATTTAATGAATATTATTCTGAATACTATTCTATAATGAATATGTTTGTATAGTTACCCCATTTATGTACTTTAATAGCATAAGGTCTTTAATATAACTAATAAGCTATTTTAAAAAGTGTTTTGAGTTTGTAACTGTTGGTTGGATGGCTGCCGTGCTATGGGCTATTGGCGACGGTCTGGGAAACATCCCTGAGGAAGATCCGAAGACATGCCATCACAATTTTGATCCTCTGCAGAGGGGATGGCACCCCTGCTTCAGTAGCCCAACGACCTGCACGCGAAGTCGAGCACTTTACGGTAGCACAGTTTAACGAGGACCAATATTTAATGTTTAAAAAGTAGCTTAAGAACTGCAATGGCTGGTCTTATGAAAATTCGCAAAAAAAAATGGAATTTTTTTTATTGATTTTAATAAATTTCGGAAATAAATAAAATGTTTAGCCAAATTCAGCCATGGTTTAGCCCCCTTAAACCATAAAGATTGCATTTCTGAACGTGATAATTCGATCATTAGGTAAAAATATATTAATATATTATATTTTTTAAGAAAAAAGTGTTATATTTTTCTTTTCTTTTCTACTTCTTGTATTTTTCAAGCCGTACATTCGATTCCATTTCATTGGTATGAATATGTAAAGTAATGTTGTTTCAAAGTGAAATAAAAATAGGTACCCATCACTCTTTGTTAACACAGCAATTCAATTGTTTGATATTGCATTAAAATATCATTAAAATTTTAATAATAATGCATTTTGCTGCATGAAAATATCTGGGTTCAATTAAATTATAAGGAAAAATTTAATCGATGTCTTTTACTATTGCTTTCCGAGTCATTGTGATAGTCTCTATACACTATATTTATTATTATTAATTATATTATACATTATTAACTACATTATAATGATCTCGATTTGAGTTATACCAGTGAAAAAATGGTGAACTAGCTAAATGGAGTTAACGAGAACTTACTTTAAAAATTTTTAGACACAATACGTAACTTTAGAATTGAGACAACTTGTGAAAGTTGTCTAGACTATCAATATCCTGAAAGTCGAGAACTTTACCAGAAAAGTTTGATGCAAATATATTATTTGATATTGGGAAGCTATGTTAAAAGGATTTTTCTAAATAAAAATGACGAATGAAAAAACTTCTAGTCTGACATTTTCAAAATAAAAATAAAAATTATTTAATACTTGAGTATAGCTGATATTTATTTTTGTGAATGGAGAAATAGTTTTAGCTTCGAAATTAGCTCTATATATAGAAATAAAGCAGCAAATAACTGATTGATAATTTAAAATTTTCTCTGAAAAGTATAATACTGTTTGACAAAGCCTTTAAAAGATTTAATTGATAATTAATAGCCGAAATTACTGAATTTTATATCTCTTAATCAACCCTTACATTAATAACCCTTTTATAATTTTCAATAAATCAATTATATTATTTACAGCATTTGTGCCCTATTTTGTTTAAATGTACAAAGTATTTTCTGTTTTTTTTTTTTTTTTTTTTTTGTTTTTGAACAAAGCAGCACATTTGCATTAGTATATCATTAATATACTAATGATGTGCCCTAAACCCTAAATCTAAACCTTAAATAGTCTCATTTAATTATTTCTAAAAAAATACTAAAAAATGGCATATAAAAATCTTCAAAATTTTGACAAAAATTAGAATTAGCATTTCAAATGCTTATGATGCAAAACAGCAAAAAAAGGCTGTTGTGATATAAAAATTGCCTATACTATCCCTATTAAAAAATAAAATACAGTACAGAAAAAAAGTATTAGTGTAGTAAAAAAAATATTTTTGAGATATATATTTCTTTATAAAAATTGATTTTTCTAACTTTTCTTATGAATGGATATTTATGAATTTTTAAGCCTAACAGATTCAGAGCCCCACCGGGCAATTTTTTATCAATACTTTTTTTTTATAATGATAAGTATGGCATTTATTAAACAGCCCAAAATTATTGAAAACAGTAACATTTTAATATGGAATTTTTCAAAAACATTTCTTAGGATTTAATAAAAATAAAAATGACCCAAAACACGTTATTTTAAAAAACAAATAAAAAACTATTTGTGATGTTTTTTAAAGGGCGTCAGAGTTATAAGAAAAAAATCAGAGTAAAAATTGGAAAAAAATTTTTTTTTTGGTTCTTACACTAAATAATGAAATTACCAAATATACGAAGAGCAACTTGAGGAATTTACGTCAGTTGAAATGAATATCATATTTACGACACGGTAATTAAAATAGGATTTTAATCAAACTTGTTAGAATAATAAAATCAAAAAAAGAAAAAAAAAGAATTTTGTACAATGGTTTTTGTAAAATTTGTTCATAAATAAGTTATGAAAAATATTGACTGGAGTCGATGTCAATTATTTGCCAAGTTCATAAATTATTAAATTTTTTAAAAAAAGTTTCATTTTTTAAAAATTAATTTCATAGGAAATATTTAACCAATTTCGCTCAAATTTTTTACTTTTCCTGGTAAAACTACATCCTTCAAAATTATGTAAAAGATTGCATACCTTACATTTAATATTTTTCTAAAACTGTTATCAAATAAAATTATAAGTAAATAATAAATATTTACTGAAAGTTATTTTTGTATGAAATTCATTCTGGAAAAACGAATTTTATAATTGTGTGCAAAATTTTTTCAATGCAGTTAGAAAGTTCTTAAAATATGTTGAAATACACAAAAAGTAAAATTAACATTAAAAGATACAAACTTTGGACAGCTTTCCTGACTAAATTATTGGGACCATATTTCCTAGACTTCCTATATTTTGGGGGTAAGAAATCCGAATCAGTCGAAAAGAGGCATGTCTATTCAGAGAAAGTATGTTTTTGTGTCTGATTTCTTAGCTTAAATTATCGTATGCACAATTTGATTAGCGAATTTGAGGTCACTCCCTCGAACCATTAATCTTGAGTCCTAGAATGTGAAGTTATTTTGCTTGGTTCGTTTATTTTTTGTACGCTGTGCATCATATATTACTATTACGATAAATTTTAGTGTTAATATATAACAAAAATGGTGACGCCTACTTTAAATCAAATAGTGTAAAAGAACACTCTAGGTGCTTCATTACACCAGGAACTATTTTTGGTTTTGGTGTAGTGGGTTATTTAATGACACACCACTTTGATGCAAAGTAGTTGCCACCATTATTTTGGTATTCAGACATTAGAAAACTTCTTACAAAGCATAAATTATTAATATCTTTTTATTCAACATTCTCGGCAAGCGAGTGTGGAAATCCCCTTTACGACTTCCTTTGGCATTTTTATATAATTAAAAAAAAAAAACGTTATATAGTTGCTACACTGTTTCGATTATATAAAAATTTTTCTTTAAATTTGCTTTTGTACACATTTTCAATTTATCACCAAGAAAAGAAAAGAAAACCTTAAGTTAAACTCCTTGGTATTATTTCATTACGATTCATAGCTGACATATCACTTTTTCTACCTTCCTTTGCGAAAACTAAACTTAACCTTTAGCCTACAGGGCCTAATAGCATCTGCTGATCCAGACCATCAGTTGTACCCAGTCTTGACCATTAGCTAAAGGTAAAATATTATTTTACACGAAGAGAATGTGCGCTGCGTAGCGTTTTTTACTCAAAGGCCCATACCTTTTGTATTCTAAATTACTCTTAGAAACTTTTATTTTTACATAATATCATGAATTTCACTATTATGGTGTCCCATGTTCCCCCAAAAAATTTTCTTCAAGTTTGTATTTTTAAGGTAGGTAGTTAAAAATATCATTAAAAACGTCAAGTCATACGTTAATATCATTAAAACGGGTTCATTCGAAGTTTTCGTCAAATTTAAAACATAATTCTGCTTATTCTTTTAATCAATATCAATGTTTCATTCAATTACTCTGCGTTATGTCAGCAAGATTATTTCTGATTAGTTTCAAAAATTGAATGATATATTAATCTGTTAAAATTCAATTTACTCAATTGTTTATTTATATTTTAGTGGGGCTTCTAGTAAATATAGTATCGGATTTTAAATGGGCATTAATCAGATTTTGATGGGTTGTTTCCATACTTTGTCAGTACGGCCATTAATTTCGAATTTCAAAACACTTTAATTTATAATAAATTCTCACAGATATTTCCAAATTCCCGATACACTTACTTTACTTAAATTCGATTTATCACAGTATATAAAATACTTTCGGTAATTAAAAAAAAAACTGTTATCCAATTTCATAAAAAACTTTTATTGAATAATTTTTAATTAAATTGTATTTTCTTAAAAATTTAACGAAGTATTGTTCAGTTTTTAACGCGTACAATGCATAAGTATAAGCAAATGTTTTTCCCCGGTAACAACATTCCAGATAAACAGTAGCATCAATATTTTCCCAGATTTCAATCTTTTCAATTTTTCTACCGACAGAAGCTTCCTGTCTTCGGCATATACACTCGTTCGGACAACGCAGCCTCACATTTGCTTGGGTTTTGTGTTCAGGAAAATAAGCACGTCATTTCATGACATGAACCTACCAAACTAACAAAAATCATACCTGTGAATGATTTGCAACGTGAGAGGATTAATTTTTCTGCAGGAAAAATTGTCAGTTATCAGTTTCCTCTGCAGATGGCAGTAAATGGGCTTCTAGCATTTTTTAGTTTCCGACAGCCTTCATGTGACCTGGAGGAAAATCCAGATTACTTTAGCGCGCCGTAGCCAAAACCTTCCCATATATTTTATAAACCTCCCTTTTGCAGTATAATGGAAAAGAATCCATTTCTTAACGATAAATAAAATGAACCAGTAGAGGGAAAGAAAAGAGAAAATCTTCAATGTGAAAGCTCGTTAAATGTGTCGGAAGGCTTCGACTAAGGTTCTAAGCTTAACGTCGCGTTTCCCTTAGACCGCATGTAAGCTACTGACTGGTAAAAAGATGTTAGAAACTCATTTACTAACATTTGAAAGGATAATTGGGGACCCAATCTGGGCCAGAAGAAAATGCGCAAATTCATGTTGAAAAATCTTTATTGGTATGGTTTTTGAAGAATGAGGTGAATGTTTTGGAAAAGAATTTCTTTTATTGGATAAACTTTTTCTAGACGTTAGGCAATGATTGTTTTCGCCAAAAAAATGAAGCTTCAGTCTTTGGCAGAATAGAAAGCTACCTTCATTGGCCTCTAGGATAATGCTGCCGCTAGTGGTAAACGGTATGCAGTATCATATATTTCAAGTCATGCATAAATATAAACGATAAATTGTCTAGAAGGTAAAGTGGCTTAATTTCAGAGGTATACTTTACACATTCAAGATTTTTTCCTGTCCAAGAGGAGCAAGTGAATGAACTAAACTGTATGTCCAAATAATGTGTGTTTGTGTACACTCTTTATTAGTATTCCTTTTTTTTGCTCATTTTGGTTTATTTTGTATCCATTAATAGTACAAAATCAAAATGGTTTTGCTTGTGGGGGCACACTGTAGTTTCAAATTTACATGTTCAATTCCATTATTAAATGAGTATGTGCGTATATTTATGTGACGTCAGATGCATACGATACTGTTAGAAATTTCTCAGAAAAAATAGTTGAATAAAAATTTGTCCAATTTTTATTTTAGTATATTCAAACAAAAAAGTCAAACAACTATAAATAAGATGGTAATCAAACTGTTAAATGTGAGAAAAATCGTTTCATAAGTGTTTTCACTAATACTGTTAAATAATCAGAATTTTATAGTATCATCTTGGCCCGCCTAATGATGTCACTTAGTTTCTTGCAGCTGTGTACATAATACAGCCGGGAGAGCTAATCTATAAATCTCATTACCGGAGGTTCGAGTCCCAGAGTTGACACAGCAGTATTTCCCCCATTCATTCAACCGAGGTTGTTTACAGAGTTGTTTTCAGTATCTTTCAACTCAACCATAATGTTAGTCCAATGCTCATTACCTAAAGAAAAGCCTAGCTTTAATGTCTAGTTAAATTTCTTTTTTACACTTTTGAAACCATGCTAACTTTAAATAATTTAAAAGCAGTATAGTTTTATATTTGTGGTTTTTTAACCATACTAGTCGTAAACGGTTTCAAAACAGTAAATGTAAAAAATCTTCTTTACCGTCTTTGATTGACAGACTGCTGCCAGTTATTTTACCGTAATTTTTGAATGAAAATTCAAACAGTATAGAAACAGAACAAAAAACAAACATTTTATGTTTATAAAACTCAATAGTTTGATCAAAAGATTTAACTTAAAATATTTTGAGAAATGAATGCATTTTGTAAAAACATTTGGATTTTCTTTAAGGTAATTTAATTTAACTGTTTTAGAATTTTACTTGCGAAACAGTTTTCTCTTTCTTTCTTTAACATTAAAAGGAGAGAAGGAATTCATGTAAATTTGTTGAATGTATGCACTTTAGTTTAGTGGGAGGAAAATATATAACGTAAATATGAATAATTCATGAATTAGCAATAATGAAAGATAAAATTTGATTTTGTTTAGAAAAAAAAACTTTATTTCGATTGAACCTTTTTTTAAAGAAATCACTATAGAAATTACTTTGGAATTTCAACCTCTAGTAATGAATAAAAAGTATTACATAGATCTAGCAAAAATAAATAAAATTAGATTCTAACATCAAGATTTGGTCATTGAGGATAGTAGCAAATAAACCTCACTTAACTAAAATCTTATTTTGTACTTACTTTGCTTTTTCTCCTTCGTTTGCATAAAAGTTTTACATGCGGATTACGCATAGTTATAGATTTATATATTCGTTTTAAAAACAAATGCCTTCATAAAATTAAAAAATAATAATAATAGAGCTGTGAATAGCGATATAAATTTTGAATCGATAGTCTGCTTCTAAGCATAATTAAATATTCAATAATATATCCCTCTGCCGTGGAATTTATTGCTAATACCCAAAATCCTCATAAATCCAGCATAATCCAAACAGACATAACTTAAGTTTATGGCTCTATTTCATATTCACTGACAGTATTAAGGTACAATATAAACAGGTAAATCTAAGGATTGAGTTTATTTGAAGCAGTTCGGTTTATTTTACTTCTGTTTAATTTGAATTGAAACATAAACTTTTAAAACTATACTGCGCATTGTTATAAAAAACCAATTGGCTTCAAAAATATGCAAATGGAAATAAATGTCGCCAGCTTTCAATTGCTAGATGTGAGCAGGCATTCTAAAAACTTGCTAGACTTGAATGAGAAGAAGTGATTTGTAATCTAAAACGTAAAACTTTGCCTAAAAAAATAGAAATAAGGGTGAAAAACAAATCTTGAAAAACCACAGTAGCCGAGAGTGAAAAAATTTATAAATATGAAGAAAAAAAAAGCAGGACAAGGGGAGCCCCACTGTGGCCGAGAGGGGCAAATAAGGGTAAAATGCATTTCTATGCGCTATGGTGAGCTGGTGAAGGACTACTGTCGTTAACAAATTTCATTCATATTAATGCTGATTCCCTCGTTAACTACATTTGTTCATACTTTTCCAAAATTTGATTTAAAAATTGTTATCCAACAAATCTAATTAAATTCTATGCGAAATCATTGAGTTAATTGTGTTTTAATAATAGAATATAAGTTAATAATGGAACATATAAACTTAATTTTTTTTAGTTATCTAGATTAACATGTATAGGTTCATAAGTTAATCCGATTTGAGTACAACCATGCATGGTATCCATGCATTCATGCATTGGGTACATGGGTATATCTAACCAAAAACTAAAATTAGATCCGTAATTCATTTGCAAATAGTGTGATATTTTCTAATTAACTAACAGCCTCCTCCAATATTCTATTAAATATTTAACATTATTCAATAAATTTTAGTAATTTATATAAAAATGATTGAATAAAATTTTGTGTTTAAACTTCGTTCATCTATTAATTATAATTTTAAAATTATCTAGTGTAATATTATAGTACCCTGCATGAATCCAGTTTTCGGGCTAATATATATATATATATATATATATATATAAGATCAAAATGAAGACAAAACAAAGCTAAATTACAGACAAATGAAAAAAGGAGGGGGGAAATAATAAAAATGACAAGCAACTGGGGAAAGAAAAAGAATTAATTAATTTAAAAAAAATAAAAAAAGGATAAAGTTTTTTTAAAAAACCGGAAAATGAAAGATATAATCTTTTCATCAGCCCACACGATTATATCCGAAAAAGAGTGCTTTCTAATATTGTATCAATATAGCCAAAGCAAAATATATCAATACAATAGTGAGAGGAGCACTAAAAATTTTTTTACAAAAATTACGACAAAAAAAAATTAAACACAATAAGTAAAAATGACACGTAAAAACACAAAATAAAATATAAAGGAAGAGCAGAATAAAACAAAATTTATAAAGCGAGCAGTGAAATAAAGCGAACTTACATGAACGGGAAATTTTTCAAGAATGATTTAAAATGTTTATGTAATAAGATTGCCAGATTGCAAAATATGAAAACTATGAAAACAAAAGCGCAAATGATGCTTATTGTTTTTCCTAATTTTTTCTGTTTTTTTTGTATTTATTAATTTTGCTATATATATATATATATATATTTATATATATATATATATATATATATAAGTTCAAAATGAAGATAAAACAAAGGTAAATTACAGACAAATGAAAATAAAAGGGGGGGGGATAATAATAATAACAAACAACTGGGGAAAGAAAAAGAATTAATTTAAAAAAAAAAAAAAGGGATGGAGTTTTTTTAAAAAACCGGAAAATAAAAGATATAATCTTTTCATCAGCTCACACGATTATGTCCGAAAAAGAGTGCTTTCTAATATTGTATCAATTTAGCCAAAGCAAAATATATCAATACAATAGTGTGAGGAGCACTCAAAAAATTTTTTACTAAAATTACGACAAATAAAATGAAACACAATAAGTAAAAATAACACGTAAAAAAAGAAAATAAAATATAAAGGAAGAGCAGAATAAAACAAAAACTATAAAGCGAGCAGTGAAATATAATGAACTTACATGAACGGAAAATTTTTCAAGAATGATTTAAAATGTTTACGTAACAAGATTGCCAGATTGCAAAATATGAAAACTATGAAAACAAAAGCGCAAATTGAGAGTAACTAGAGGGGTTTAAAGTGCGTTCTTGCTGCATTACTGAAGTGCGTTTGATTTGTTAGTTACCAAGGATGGGCCAGAAAACGGATGTGCGCGAGGTAATACTATACTGGATAATTTAAAGAAGTTGACTATAAATAATTTTAGAAAATAAATATATATTTAAGAAAATAGAAAAAAGAAAGAAAATATAGAAAAGATATAAAATAGAAAAAGGAAAGAAACATGAATTGCCAGTTTTGCACATAATTTTAGACACGGATATGCCCGAAATGGATTTGCACATGGAAAAATTATATAAATTGACAAAGAAATCTTTTTAGCAAGTAATTTTAGCCACGGATTTGCCCGAAATGGATTTGCACATGTAAAAATTGCATAATTTAACAAAGAAATTTATTAGTAAATAATTTTACTCACGGATTTGCCCGAAATGGATTTGCACATGGAAAAATTATATAAATTAACAAATAAAAGATAAAAAAAGAAAAAGAACTTATTTTAGTAAATAATTTTAGCTACGGATTTGCTCGAAATGGATTTACACATGGAAAAATTGTATAAATTAATAAAGAAATTTTTTAGTAAATAATTTTAGCCACGGATTTGCCCGAAATGGATTTGCACAAGGAAAAATTATACAAATTAAGGAAGAAATTATTAGTAAAGAAAGTTTTTTTTTTGGCCACGGATTTACCCGAAATGGATTTGCACATGGGAAAATTATATTAATTAACAAAGAAAATTTTATTAAATAAGTTACAAAATATGCGATAAACTCAATGATTTTATATCGAATTTTATTACTTTAGTTGGGTATCTATTGTTTTTTTATTAAATTTAGAAAGAGTTTATCGATTTGTTTTTTGGAAAAATAAATATTACTACATATTCTTTTAATTCTATTAATTTCATTAAAAGTAGTACCGTAAACCGGGGCGAGTCTACCCATTTTAGTTTTAATTAATTTCCACTATTTTAAATTGCAAATAAAAAAATTTTTACCGACGGAGGACTTAGTTCAGACTCTAAGGAAAATGGCACTGTAGTAGTTTGATCAGTTTTTATTTATTTGGTGTCTTTTTAACCGACCTGTTCAAACGTCTTTTGAGAGATTTGTATTGAAAATCAGCAAACTTTTAGTTGGTGCTCCGTAAGTATATTAATATTATTACTATTTTCACTTTGGTCAAGTGATAAACTTATCTAAGACTAAGATTACATTAATTTTAAATGAAAAAAAAAACAAAAAGAAAGCAAGTTTTGCTGTTGTAAACAAAAAGCCAGAATTCGCGGGGCGAGTCTACCCATTCGTATTTAGTTTTAATAAAGCATAATAATATAATTTAGAACTTTGTTTATATTAAAATTAAGTCATTTTAAATGAATTTGAGTATATTATTTTAATTCTGCATTGATAAATTTATTATTAATAAGAAAAAAGGATTTTTCATGATTCCCAATGTTTGAATTTCGATTTTGTTAATAATCTTTAATTATTATTATTTATTAATTATTTAATTGTAAATTTATATTAATTTTAATTTATTCAAGAATAATCAGAAAAAAAATTTATTTTATAATATTAATGATTATAAAAACAAAACTGTTATCAAAATGTGATAATCGATCAAATACTCAATTTGTGTTATTTTATGAATAAAAAAATTGAATATATAAAAAAGTTATGAATTTTACTTCATAAATATCCTATATAGTAACTAAAATAAAAATTTAATAGTAAAATTTGATTATTTACAATGTTAACATTCATTTTAGTAGAATGGGTAGACTCGCCCCATTCGAGAGATTTGTCAGCAGTTCTATAAAAATATACAGTAACAGCGTAACTGTTAATATTTTCTAAAATCGATTTCACAGCTTTAAAGAGGGATAAATAGCGATTCCGAAACACTTCCGAAACCTTTTTTCTTTAATATTTACAAAAGTTTGACCACTTGAAAGTTGACAAACTGAAAAAATGGGTAGACTCACCCCAGTTTACGGTATTTAAATAGATGCTTCTA